>BLKR01002282.1:0-207968 GCA_011170035.1 Teleogryllus occipitalis | reverse complement strand
TTGCAGGTCTTCGGAAAATAACAAAGTAAGCCATATCGGTCGTAAGGAGTCTCCCACTACGCGTATGTTAAAATGAGTATTACGTGAAATGTTTGGTAGTCACGTTGAATACATTTTTTTAAGATATTAAATGCCTCTCGCATATTAACATTGCACATCGTGCCCATGCTACGAAAATAGCACCGGCTTAGGTGGCTCACGCCACCAATTGATGTCACTGCAGTGCCTCTCGTAGGGAGATCCTATGGTTTGACCCCCACGGTGGCAGGATTTTCGACACTATTTTTTTCGGTCGAATTCAGCCGCTGTCGGGAGGAGAATTCTAGCGGCCGGCTGCTTTTACCGACAGTTTTCCTTAATTTATCTGATCAACCCCAGGAGATGTCGGAGTCGTACCCATACAAGCGGGCTACGGACCGCACGCTATTCCTTTCTGTTCCTTGCCCTATCCTCATCCCTTACTTACACACTCTTACACGTCTTTGCACTACACTTCCACACATGTCGGCGGCTTAGAGCTTAGGTTGGTGCTTTGCCGGTGGGAAATACCTTGGAGAAATACCCATTAGCTCACTTGAAGGTCGGTGCCGAAGTTCGCCATCCAGCGGGAGAAAATGCCCGCCAAATCCCGCGAAAAAACATACATTATACTTATGAAACTAATTACCTGAGTAGTTAACGCCCGGGGAAACACTAATCAATCAATTATAACTTGTACATCGGCTGCTTCGGCACCAGCGTGTTCTGCTCACGTAGATTGCGAGTCCCTGGCACACCAGGCCCCCGGCGTAGCACGCGTGCGAGCGCTCCCTGTGGTAAGCCCGCCCTAGAGCCCCTACGTGCTGCGGCTGGCACCGCTGATCTACGCGAGCGGGCGGTCACGGCCGGGGCTCATGCTCTAAGTGGATGCTGATAACGGTGCGCGCTTTCAGCTGCTTCGTGAGACGCCTGCGGACGCCCGTCTCATTATAGTGTTCCGAGCCATGCCCGAATTTGGATACTGCGGGGCCTCCAAGCACAAAATCGAAATTTACCTTTATGAAATATTTTAAAAAATTCAACCTCTTTAGTACGGTCGATTATTTTATATACATTTGATTTACAGATACAAACAGATTTAACACTTTTTTCCTACGTTGTATGCATTTTTTTCGAGGGGTGGGGACCTCCGGGGATGTGGTATCCCTAAGAAATTGCTTATGTTTGCTTGTAGGTAAATCCGGCTCGGCTGCAAGCTAAACAAGGTAGAGTGGGGTCTGGTGCGCTCTCTCATTTTTTGCTAGAGCCACATTTGTTTTAGGAGATGGCAGATCGTTTCTCTTTTTGAAACGTAGACAAGAGAAAATTTGTCATCAAATATTTTTTAGATTATTTAATTTAATGGCCAATGTGCCATTATTTATTTCGTGTTTTGCGATAATTAGGCAATTTGATATATCTGAACACGACAGCAAATCTTAGAAAAAGACACAGTTAATTTCTAATTTCGTACAATTGATGCAAACTACTTGACCTGTACAGTCTTGACCAGTACAGTTTTTGAACAGTTTTCGATTACCCATTGAGCAAATGTTGACATGGCCCCCTGTTTCACTTGTAGGCGTAATTTACCTTTATTATCTGTGAACGTTCTCTTCTCAGCTTTTCCTCAGTTCTTTTTCACCTCAATGGGAAATATAGTTATTCAAATGATTGTTCTTCATATTCTTGTGGTTGTAAGTTGATTCCTTCACGTAG
Organism: Teleogryllus occipitalis; assembly: GCA_011170035.1. Taxonomy (NCBI): domain Eukaryota; kingdom Metazoa; phylum Arthropoda; class Insecta; order Orthoptera; family Gryllidae; genus Teleogryllus; species Teleogryllus occipitalis. The sequence goes on along the minus strand of BLKR01002282.1, from coordinate 206,231 downwards.
GAAACGTTGAGAGATACTTGTCAAAATCTGTAGCTAATTTGTCATAGCAAACAGTTTTTACCATGTAAAGTACTTATGATGAAACAGAAAATAATGTTTTGCTTCTATCGTATTGTGGGGCTCTGCATCGAACAAGTGGATAAATCGTGATCTTGTGTTGTAATATATATATATATATATATATATATATATATATATATATATATATATATATATATATATATATATATATTGCGACGGAACACACGTCGTGGCCTTCCCTCCGACGCGCCGCGCATAATACAACTCTGTTGCGAGAAGGAGTCGTTAGCCCTAAGGATGTGAGATCGCGTGGGCGTTACCGGCGTCGTTCGACAGTCCACTGCCGTCCCGACGTCAGACCTCTCGAGTTGTTTCGAATCGCTTGCCTGGATGAGGCTTATGCCTGAAAATGCACCTGGGTGGGGAATACGGGCAGGTTTATACTCAAAGCAAAACACTTGTGGCTCTGGCATACAAGGCTGTATATTCTACAATCAAGGAATGACAAAAACAAAAACACACACACAAATTCAACAAAAATAGCCCTTGACAAACAATCACGTACAGAACGCGACCTTCGTGCTCGGAAATGAATATTCGGAGCAATTATTGCTACCTCTCTTCACAATAAATCACCTTATTTCATCATTCATTTAATGAATTGTACTTTATACACCATTTGGTGCAGGCAAGCCTTGGTCTTAAGGACCCAAAGAATACAAAGTTGAACCTTCCTACTCTGAATTGCTTTCATTCCTGACAAATGGTTATTAATCCATAATACACTTCAATCACTACTTCTTAAACAAAGCTCGACACAGAGCAAAATTAATCAAACTATTTACAACACCCCTTTTTAACACTTAATTAATTGGGTGACTTGTTTAAAGTGAATTAATCATTTCTGTTCTTAACATGGCTTTCATTCAAGAGTTCCACACATCAACGTTCACAAATGTGGCTTGAAATACCTAATATTTGAAAGCTTTTAAGAAACAAACAGTGTGGTTTAGCGTCGTTCAATTACATTTCTTTCGTTTCTGCAACTGTCTGTCGCACGGGTACTCACGCTTCTCCAATGGGGTTTTACGTGAACTGGCCTAGTCGAGTGCTGCGAGCGGCGCACGGTGTGACCAGATGGCAAAAACGTGGCCAAAACCTCAAAAATTAAAATTTATTTTGGGGGTTTTCGACCATTCCACTTGAAAGAGGAATGTTTCGCACATCTGTTGTGAAAGTATGAAGGATAATCCCTGTACCTGCTGCGTGCAGTGGAAGTTTGAAGTTGGAGTACACGGTCAGTGCTCTTCTAGCGTCAGAGGCGATAGTAAGCTGTGCTTTCCAATAGTTATAAAAACGCGCTACAAAACTATTTTTACTGTGTTTTGCAATTATGAATGTCCCTGTTGGTGGTAAGTAACACAAATATTATGTTAATTTACTATGGATTACGATTATTTATATTCGATGCAATGTGATATAAAATCTAACTAGCCTAAAAGTAATATATAACGCAATATAACACCTGCAAATTTTAATGACAATTTAGCTTGTATATTAATCATTCAGTTAAAAGAAAATTTGGCTGCGCCTCGTTGCAGATTCGTGTCTTATGAAATATTTTCTATCACAGTGTATATCTCGTAGCGGCAACCAGCATTACTGAGCGGGGACTTAAAACTAACAATCATTCCATTCTCAAGTTCTGTACCGGCAAATATTGTGAATTGCTTGTGATTATGAATATTAGTCATTAGAATATTACATTACCTCTGAAGTTAATAAGGTATGGCCGAGTATAAACGTATATTCAAGTTTTATAAACTATTGTTTTTCTGAGCACACGCATCTCTGCGACACGCTGCATTAGATAAATTAAGTGATTCGTTCAAAGAATTCAGTGAAAGAAACATTTATAATAAATTGTTTAAATTGCATTCAGCTATAAGATTACTTGATCATCTTTCTAAAAATGCATTTTTCGCGCGGAAGCTGCCAAATAAGGTTTACTGAATAGTTAGTAAAGAATGAATGCGTCATGGAACTGGTAAAATAATTTCGCATGGAATTTTATCAGTTCGTCGAAATATATTTGTATAGATAATTAACTAATTCTTCCGAATACACGTGAATTAATAAACGAGATTTTCTTTCTGTGATCGTAGAGATTCTTTCAATTTTCCTTGAAGGTACCCCGCGGTAGCCTAATTAGTAAAATTAATCGAGAATTTAGTTCACGATTTTTTTCAAATATAATGAGTGCGCATAAAGATTTATAACTTTATTCGTCGAATAGAGTATTTAAATAAGTTATGAGTGAAGCAAACACTTATTGCAAAATTCTGCAGTTTTAGGTTTTATGACTAATTTTTTATGTGCGTGTGCAACTCGCCGCGGAACTGTGCCATAATGAAATATATGAAAAGTTCTGTTCAAAGCATTTTGTACAAATAAGAAATGCGTATAACGATTTATAACTCGTATAAACGAATAGAATAATTCAATAAGTTATAAATAAACCAAACATGTATTGCCAATTTATGCAGTTTCAGGTTTTATGACTAATTTCTGTGCGTGTGCATCTCGCCGCGGAACAGAGTCATAGTGAAATATACGAAGAGTTCATGGGGTTTTGTACTATTAAGAAATGCGTATAACGATTTATAACTCATATAAACGAATAGAGTAATTTTATAAATTATAAATAAAGTAAACACGTATTGCAAATATCTGCGGTTAGAGGTCTTATGACTAAATTCTTACGTGCGTGTGCATCTCGCCGCGCAACAGAATCATAGTGAAATATACAAAGAGTTCATGGGGTTTTGTACTAATACGAAATGCGAATAACGATTTATAACTCATATAAATTAATGGAGTAATTCTATAAATTATAAATAAAGAAAACCTATATTGCATATATCTGCGGTTTGAGGTTTTATGACTAATTTGCAATGTGCGTGTGCATCTCCACGCGGAACAGTGTCATAGTGAAATACTTGAAGAGTTCATGGGGTTTTGTACTAATACGAAATGCGTATAACGATCTATAACTCATATAAATGAATAGAGTAATTCAATAAGTTATAAATAAAGTAAACACGTATTGCAAATATCTGCGGTTACAGGTTTTATGACTAATTTGCAATGTGCGTGTGCATCTCGACGCGGAACAGAGTATTAGTGAAATACACGAAGAGTTCATGGGGTTTTGTACTAATAAGAAATGCGTATAACGATCTATAACTCATATAAACGAATAGAGTAATTCAATAAGTTATAAATAAAGTAAACACGTATTGCAAATATCTGCGGTTAGAGGTTTTATGACTAATTTCTTACGTGCGTGTGCATCTCGCCGCGGAGGAGAATCATAGTGAAATATACAAAGAGTTTATGGGCTTTTGTACTAATAAGAAAAAGGGAATAACGATTTATAACTCATATAAATGAATGGAGTAATTCTATAAATTATAAATAAAGGAAACCTATATTGCAAATATCTGCGGTTTGAGGTTTTATTTCTAATTTCTTATGTGCGTGTGCATCTCGCCGCGGAACAGAGTCATAGTGAAATACACGAAGAGTTCATGGGGTTTTGTACTAATAAGAAATGCGTATAACGATCTATAACTCATATAAACGAATAGAGTAATTCAATAAGTTATAAATAAAGTAAACACGTATTGCAAATAACTGCGGTTAGAGGTTTTATGACTAATTTCTTACGTGCGTGTGCATCTCGCCGCGGAAGAGAATCATAGTGAAATATACAAAGAGTTTATGGGGTTTTGTACTATTAAGAAATGCGTATAACGATTTATAACTCATATAAACGAATAGAGTAATTTTATAAATTATAAATAAAGGAAACCTATATTGCAAATATCTGCGGTTAGAGGTTTTATGACTAATGTCTTACGTGCGTGTGCATCTCGCCGGGGACAGAATCATAGTGAAATATACAAAGAGTTCATGGGGTTTTGTACTAATACGAAATGCGTATAACGATCTATAACTCATATAAATGAATAGAGTAATTCAATAAGTTATAAATAAAGTAAACACGTATTGCAAATATCTGCGGTTAGAGGTTTTATGACTAATTTTGAATGTGCGTGTGCATCTCGACGCGGAACAGAGTATTAGTGAAATACACGAAGAGTTCATGGGGTTTTGTACTAATAATAAATGCGTATAACGATCTATAACTCATATAAACGAATAGAGTAATTCAATAAGTTATAAATAAAGTAAACACGTATTGCAAATAACTGCGGTTAGAGGTTTTATGATTAATTTCTTATGTTTTGTATAAGTTGTGTCTTAATTACATTTTCGGTCGCCATATTGGATCCGCCATATTGTTTTGTGTAATTTTGATATCAGATATGAATTCAGCGACCTCGAAAACCCCCATGTACAAGTTAGTAAATGAATTCGAACCCATTTGAGGTTTTGGCCACGTTTTCACCATCTGGTCACACCGTGCGGCGCCTTGGTGCCTCGGCGTTTGGGGACGTGACGATCGCGCCCTACGCGACCTCCGGGGCTCTCGCTGCGCTGGCCGCGACGGCTCGTGCTGGCGACGCGTCGGGGTAGCCTGGCCTCCACGATCCTCCGCCCCTCCTTCCGCTGCGTCTCCGTACCAATTTTCTCGGCCGGGAAGTGCCTCGGCCTCGCCTCTGCGCCCGTCTTCCTTCCCCAACACAAATGCTTCTCTGGCGGTGTTTTCAGGAATGGTTATCGCCTTGGCTCCTTGCTTCGGTGATGTGACGTAGCGGCGATGCAGAAAATTGTTCGGCGTACGCCGGAAAAGAGTCCGATTCAGCCCTCACTGAATTCACATAATTCGCTCCCACTGATACACGTTTTTTTCCGTTGTGAGTTATCAACAAAAAAACGAGTACAATGTTCGTTCTCTTCCCGTATTCGGATGAAACAATCTCGCGTGAAGTTCACTGCTAGCGACTCGCGACCGGTTTCTCTTCACTAACCGTCACTTATAACGGTTTTTACGTGATTTGTGAGACGCGTTCCGCAGCGATCCGTCCTCCTCCGAGATTTTTCTGAGACCCCTTCAACTTTCAACGGAAAAAAATTTCTTGCCGTTGGCTTCCCTCGTTTTTCGGATACCGGCCAATCACAAGATCTCGTTCCCAAGCTTATCTTTCGAATTTCTTATTCGTGGACAAGCGTTTCGCTCGACGCGGCCGCGGCCGACGTCAGACAGTGACGGGGTTCTCGCGCCCCGTTCAAATTAGCGAACTGCCGAAGACGGTATTTTGGGAATTTTTATATATGGTCCGGTCCGTTACCAGGGCGTATATTCGAGCTCGTCTCAATATATATATATATATATATATATATATATATATATATATATATATATATATATATATATATATATATATATTAGTTCATCTAACACGTTCTGTAGTACGAATCCAATAAAATATTGATAATAGAGATTTTACGTTTATAAATCGGTTCCAAAAGTGACATATTTAAATAAAATCAGGTTAGTTTAAAGAAAAAGAGTTGTTTTCGCATAACTTTTGAAGTAATTTATGACAAATCGTCATCCAATTTTTTTGGTATCGAGTACACACTAAACGTGGAATCTGACTACAGGAAGTGATTTACTACATGTAGGAAAAAATTACCCACTTTTTTGTACCAAGGCCTCACATTACTAGTTTTTCTTCCAAAAAATTGCGGATTTCTGCCACAGGAATACAATATTTTCTCTTTACTATGTTTGTAAGTAGTATGGCGAGAAAGTGAAAATTAATGCCCATTTCACTTCTTTCTAAATTGTTTCTCTGCTTTTAATTAATATCATCTTACGAAATTTGTATTTTAACCCCTCTCCTGTGTTTCTCTGTCTGTGTTCAATAAATTTCTACTCTCTTTCTATTTTATTACAGAAGAAGCTAGCAATCCTTTATATACCTCAAATGCAGAATGATTAACATTGAAACAAGTTACTTGGCAAGTCCGCGAAACAGGTGATTCACGCACGAGTCGAGTTTGTCGTCCAAGCGTAAGCAAGAGCGAAAAATGTGCGCGAGTCATCTTGTGCACGTGTAACATATGTTATTTTTTAACACGCCTTGTGCAGAAGATATTTCGCATTTCGCATTTCGAGAAGTTTCACGTACGGTTCTTATGTTACGCATACTATTACTTACAAAGAAAAAAATAGCTGCTTGGCTCACAGGAAAGAAACACCGGAAATCGTTTCGCTCAAGGCGTGTTAATAAATAAATGATACGTACATTGACTAGGAAGAGTAATATTTCTCTACTGGCTCATCTAATAAAAGTACCGATTATTTGGGAGGAAAATAATGTATGCCTTCCTCCGATAATTACCCCACATCTTGGATGAAATTAAGGGGTTTTGTGGGATTTGCCGTGACCTCTTACTGGCAATAGGGTGAAAACACCCACGGCTTTTTCGGGATTCAAGCTGACTACACTCGAATCCACACAGTGCGGTTGCTTCCCGAGTCGGCAAGAATACGTCTCCAAGAAGATAACAGGACGTTGATGCGAACAGGACAGCGCAAATGGACAATGACAGAAGGTACGAGCGTAATGTACGAAGGGATCTGCGTGAGGGATGCCCTTCCGCCCATGCTAGAGCGCCCTAGCACAGGCGGCGCGAACAAACGCACGTCACGTCTGGAGGGCGGACAGCGGATTAGGCCGGGTGGCGCTGCGAGCGGGCGCGCTCGGGGGCGTGGGCGGGGCGGGGCGGAGGACGGAGAGGCGCATGTGACGAGGAGCGGAGCGGAGCGGGAGCGGCGTAGGCGGCTCGTGGCGAAGCTCCTCCTGCCTTGGGGGACCGCGGAGAGGTTTCGAGAAGCGGCGGCGCCGCGTTTGACTACGCCGCCGCCTCCCGCCCCGCTCGGCTGCTCCGCAAAGGGAGTTAGTTGGAGTGGCTGAGAGGCAGCCGCGGCAGCCGTGGTGGTGGTGGTGGTGGTGGTGGTGGTGGTTGTGATGGTGACAGGGTGGGCGGCAGCGGTGATCGTAGAGGGGGTGGCGGTGGCGATGGTGAGGGTGCCATCGGTGATGGCGACGACAGCGGCGACGGTGGTGGTGGTGGTGGTGGTGGTGGTGGTGGTGGTGGTGGTGGTGGTGGTGGTGGTGGTGGTGGTGGTGGTGGTGATGGGGTGACAGGGTTGGCTGTAGCGGTGGCGCGGGTGGTGGCCGCGGTGATGGCAACGGGGGTGGTAGTAGTGGTGATGGTGGTGACGGCGACGGTGGTGTTGCGGCAGTGGTGGTGACGGCGGTGGTCTTGGTAGCGGCGGTGACAGTGATAGCAGTGGTGGGTTTTTCGATTATGGTGGCGGGATCGACGGCAGCGGCAGGGCGTTGAGGTGAGGGGGAGGGGGTCGGCAGCGAGCGTGGAGGCGGGCCGAAAGACTGGGGAAGCGGGGGCTGAATGGCGGGCGGGTGTGGTGGACACACCGTACTGCATTGCCCCCCCCCCCCCGCCGCTCATCGATCCACAAGTCACCCACAGTGCTTCTTGAGCTTCTCTAATGTTCGTCCGGTGACTGAAATTCAATATCTGATGGTGGAGAGTATCTCTGCGAATAGTGTGAATTGGGTATCTGTTTTGATTTGTATGGTATCTCTGCAGATATCTGTTTTGATTTGTAAAGACAGGGAAGTAAGGGTGGAAATGCTTTTGTATTGCCTTGACATTTAATATTCTCTCATTCAGATGTTGATATATTTAGAGTTATATTTGTATACCTAAAAAAGAAGCTAATTTTTGTAGGATTTGTATTGTCAATTCAGTGAGCCCCAAATATCAAATTGTATATTACGAAAACATCTCAAATTATTCACTACGTTGTCAAATTAGTGAAGAAAATAAATCCAAATCATTTCCTATAGTATTGATGTTTTCATATTGCACTGACTAAAAAATGTTTTCATATTTCGAAAAATGTTTGTAATATAATGTCAAATCTATCTTAAACCTGATTTGCAAAACGTGGGGTTGAAATTCATCTGTTGTATTGTTAAAAATTAAGTGACGTATGACTCACGTACGAAATATTTCAAGTATTTAGTAAAACTTAAGTTTTTCGTGTTATGGCTAGTTAGATATTGTATGATACGATAGAAATGTTTTGTTTGATTGATTATTCAGTGTTTTGATAAATCACCAATTATTTCTATCGGATAAATTGAAACCTCAGAAATTTATACATCCAATAAATAAAAATTTAATTCCTAATTTTTGAGTTTCCTAAAGTTTCTTCCTAATTTTTGAGCTCTTACGTACTTCTTTTATGTATTTTACGCTTTTATTATTTTTCGCCTTGCATGTGCCTTGTTAAAATATTGTACTTCACGCTGCGTTTTTTTATACGCTGAGGGCTTACGATTACAACTCTATATTTATTCTTCCTTTCTTAAAATTTTCCCGTTCGTTTTAGTATCTCTGAAAATATTAATTGCAAAGTGATCGGCATCGCTCATCAAAATCTTCTCCTAAGTAAGTACTATGCAAACAAAAGCTATGAGTAAAAATTAATTTCGTTTCAGCTTTAGAGCCATTAAAAAGCTTGACGGGACAAACATATATACATCATCAAAATTAAATTGAGATTTATTAACGAAAATTAGTGTCACTTTGAAGCGAAAAAGTGTTGTAATTTTCTATGCGGACTGCGAATACTTTATATGCAACATTTCACGAGTAATTATATAGCGCTTTGGAGTGATTTATTTTGTCAGGCTGGTCAACGGGGCGATCGAACACCGCTAATCGGCGTTTCAAATATGCAAATTTTTGTAATAAGAGGATAGGTCGGTATCCTCGCGTCCATGCTGTAACGTACACTAACACAAAACACCATTTAAATACAAAATAGGAATATGAAATAATTATCTATCTAATGGGTTGTATTGGAAAGTTAACGAAATATACAAATGTGTTTAAAGACTCAATATAAGAAAGTTCAAATAATAAACCATCAATAATACGGTTCATGTAATGTAAATTTATTGTTATAACATCAAGTAATCTCCACTTCATCATACTTATTTCTTAATTGCCTCATATTCGTCCATTTATTTCCAGTTTTGCGTGAACAGAGCTCTGACGACAAATTCTTCGATACAAAAAGCACAGCACTTTGAGTAAAATTGTTGGATTTATTTCTATTGTAATTGTGTTCAACGTTGGTAATGCTTCGTATGATATGTAGAGAAAAGCTTAAGACCAAAAGCAACAACAAATGATTTAAACCTTCATATGAAACGGTAACTAAAGGAAAATAAGTATTAAACGATTAAAACTAAACTGATAAACAATACTATTGAACTTGAGTTCCTCTAAAATGAAAACGCTTTCTACCTCTACATGAATGCGAATTCATTTGAACTCTTTGAGTTCAAATTAAACTTCAACGTAGCAAACATTCCGGATATTTACTTTGTACTCCCTTTTAGCTTCTAATGACCGCATGCGCAAATGCATTAGGCGTTCCTTTAATTATATTTGTGCTTAGTGATTTACAACTTGAAAATGCCTTGTTCCTACTTCACAATATTTACGATCGTCGTGAAAACCGTGACGGTGAAGTCTAATATATTCGGTGTAAAATTGGAGTAAATATGTGATAGTATTGAATTAATGGATCCAGGAAGAACATCATTGCAATTTGTGAATCGGCGATGACATGATATAAGCGACATTTCTAGCAAATGCCGCCGCAGTTGATTTCGACACCGTCTATAACAGACTCCTCAATTCCCATAATAAATACATATCACAGATGATGCAACAAATCCCTTGAGCTGAAATAATCTTCTCTCTAATAATTCAGTACACTCCATCTCTATTACTCGTGTAGAATACAACTTGAAAAGTGCATCATTAACGTTATACTAAAACCACCAATTTAATCTGCCTATAAAATTGTGTATTTTAAGGAGAACTTATTGAATTGTTCACACACTGCTGTAAAACGGCAGGCCGGATCTTTCCGGATTGACGAAGACTACTACTAGGAAGGTTCTCCTGTAACCGTGGGGTTAGCTGGACCTGGTGAGCACCGTGCGGCAACTCTGGGAACTGCAATTCCCGGTGCGAATGCTGCCGACCGGGAGGCGATCCAGGCTCAAGAAGGCGGTCTGGAGGCGACGCTGCACGTGCGTGGCGGGAGAGAAGCGCTCCGGGAGTCAGTAGCTACTTGGCTGTCCGGGAGACGCCGCGATCAGGCACAGGTGCCCACATGGCCTTCCTCAAGGCATTTCAGCCTGTGGAAGGTCGCAGAATGGCGGCCAGAACGTTGGCGCCTGCGCCTAGAAAGCAGCGTTTACCGTAGAGCCAAGTAGCTACTGACTCCGGCCGAAGAAGCCTATGCTCCCATGCGCCGGGAATCGTCGTCGTCCTCGGTGGCGGCGGCAGGGACGGGGGCTGGGGCAACGGGGGCAGCATGTGGCGTGCGGCCCCAGGCCGCCCGACGGCAGTTAATTTTTGCGCACTTAACACCTCGCCGCCTTCAGCCACTCTCCCCGGCTGCTGACCGGGCACTTGCCCTAATTGATCGAGTTGCCGCCCCTGGCGCCCCTTCGGCCCGGGGCTCCTCGGCCGGCCGCCGGCCGCCGCTGCCCGCTCGCCACGCCCCCTGTCCCGACCACACCCGGCGGCGCCCCGGCTCCCGCTGCTTGTTATTTGGCACCCTGCTAGCCGCGAGGGGAAGTCGCAGGGGGCGCGTGTCGGCTTAAGCCGCTAATACTCGACCACAGGGCCGGTCGCCGCCCGCCGCGCCGTCTCGCCGCCGCCCTGGCTGGGGAGGATGAATGGGTGCGGTTCAAAGACGCGAAGGAATCACTGGTTTACCAACACGTATTTTATAGTAGAGCGTACCTTGCAATTTTCTAAAACGTCTGTAACAGCTTGGAAGTGTGGGGACTGAAAGAGATGTCTTGACTATTCCACGAGTATTAGTGTTACAGATAACGACGAGAAACAGTTCCAGAGAATAACAAAGATCTTGCTTCTTACGAGGTGACAACTTTTATCGATTCGCCTGTTCCGCACCTTCCCCCTCCCTAATACTTCAGATAGTAGATGTGACATAGAAATAAGAAGAGTGTGGAACGGGCGTTAGATGGCATCAATTCTTCGTTCCTCTAGGGCTTTGGTTAGTGCATGCCGCGATCCGCCCAAGCTTCATACGTATATGAGAGTTGGGTCAGTCGTGAATTCATTGCGGCCAAGCGACATTAACATATTTGCGTAATCAGGGTATTCTGGAATGGTGAATTTCTTCTACAAAATCTGACGAAACGTCTTTATTCATCCCAGCTGATTTACATAAATTGGGGTTTGCGCAATCACGTACGCTCAAAAACGATCCAATATGCTCCATGATCATAAATTGCTGCCCCCAAGATCACATTGGCCGTCTTTGCTGGCCCATTTTGCATTCATTTCATTCAAACGAACGCATCTTCAAACTTCGTCATCATCCGCATCTCTATTCTGAAATGTGTCAAGCCAGATAGAATTTCAGTCATTTCCCTTCCGTGCCTATCACTAATGACAGCAAGGGGCTTCCATATCCCTCTGAAGGATATCTTGTGCAGTATCTATTTATTTTAAAAAATTAAAAATGTATGTATAGAGGATAAGTAAAACATGTTAACGTATTAATGAGGTCCGGAATCCTTACCCCCACGCTTCACTGTACTAATTCAATTCTGAATGAAGGTAGCAACCAGATTTTTTGGAAAAATGCATTAGGAAGAAATATAGTATTCCTTGTAATAGACAATATTTGCATAAGAAAAACAGCTACAGATTTGATCTCTTATCACTTATCGAAACAATTTTACCTCTTATTACTGACAAAAGTAAAATACTTAAGAGGGGACTTGGGTTTGCTTATTATATATACACGATCGCAGATAAAAGAAACATTTGTGTTATAAATTAGCATATGCATATACTCACACACACTTTTAAATACACTCAAACCTACAATAATGTACCCATTTAATGTACAATACTTTCCGGTCTCTTCTGGTCTCACTTATGCATATATCAGAAAAGTGTTTTGACGTGAGATTAAGACCAGAGATGAATCCTCCTCATTTAGGAAGGAATGGTTGCTCGTTCTCATAACGTCCTTAATATATTTTCTGTCAAAAGAAGTGTTTAACAGTTCTGTGACTACGCAGTTGACCCCTTATGTACACCAACGAATAAGATTTATAACTTTTAACGTGATATATTTACATGGAAATTCATTTTAGCCTTGATAATGAGACCGAATAACTCTTCAAAAATTTGTCTGTAATAGACGTATGAGAATAAATCTGAAAATAAAAAATTGGCTTTCTTTAATAAATACTGGACCATCCTCCTAATCAATGATTTACGCTTCTTGAGGGGCTAACATCCTGTGGACAATGTAGTACCTTCCGTATTATGCTGCGTCTCCAATGACGTTGCAAGTGACAAGTGAACGCTACCGAGTACGCCCATACGGAATGAGATCACTTTAAAATACTTTATCTCGCGTAATATCACAAGGAAAATTACAGCCTCAACGAAAATTTCACTTTGAATTTTCAGATATCCACTCATCCAGGAATACTAAAATACCATCGATTTGCGTGTTGCTCTTCTGCGAGTGGAGAGTGGTGGATTAGACAGTACTTCCGCAACTTATTGCACTTACTAGTCCGAAATCTCTACGAGAGCCGTGAATTCGAGTTTTATGCCTCCTCGCGCCTCCTGCTTCATCTCACGCGCCGTTGAATACGTTTGGATGAAATTGCTTGTCTGAATATTACTAAAAAATTGTTGGACCGTGCCTATCTTCGTTGTCGTCGGAGAGGGAAAAGGAATTTACGACTTTTTCACGAGGCCCCTCTCCCTCTATCTCTCTCCCTCTCCCAAGAATCACAAAGATGCCTATCATGTAGTCTCCAGCGGGAAGCTGTGAAATATGATTCGGAAAGTGAACAACGATGTGGAAAAATATTTTCAGCGTTATATAAATAGGGAAAAGCATAAAAGAAAATCTTATTGTGCATTCCTTGTCCTTTCTGTATACATTTGCGTAAAATCCACATTGGAATGCACAGAAAATAAATATAAGGAAATATTTTAAATGATTCTTGCAATTTTAAACTCTTTTAAAACTTACTGGAAAAGAATTAACTTGAAACGAAATTACCCATTGTAAATGCCTTTAAAATGTATTACTTCACATATATTATTATAAATTTCAAATATAATGTGTGTTCTGGTTCTCGATACAAATAAGTTTGCTAAGACCTTAAACTCCTTAAAACATTATGTAATATAAAAATTAAACTTAAACAACATCTATAGCATTAACATAAATGTTTATATAGAATAATTTTGGGGTACGGTAATTATTACATTTTACTTTTAAAAAATGTATGATTCTCGAGAACATAACAAGATATAGAATATTTTTGTTAATTCTTATAGAATTTGAAAGTATTTTATAGTACTTTTATAATACTACAAAACAATAGTAGTTGATTAAGTAAAATTCGAAAAAAATAATTTTATATTACTTCGCAGAAGGTTAAGTATTTATCATTCTTAAAGAAAGGGTTTTCCAGTAAATACGGTTGATTTCTCCGTACTTACAATAGAAACAAATTGTATGGTGCAATTATTTTCATTCGTGGAACAGAAGTTCTTTCCGAGAAATTAAATATATCCCATTACTGGGTGATTGTTATTCACCCAAAGGCGTCTTAGGAACGTTTCTTAAATGCCTTCCTTTATTCAAAATAGTAGGTTGCTTCCTTGCCTCGAATGCATTATTCAGTACTAAAAGAAGAAATGAATGGGACAAAAAGGCATCTCTAGTAGTGGCGGGCATTGCTCTAAAGAGGTATTATGAAAAAAAAATGAAATACCAGATTGTGCTGGCGATGCAGAAAAATGGCCGTGATTAGCGAAAGCTATTTTTCTTCTTCCCTTCTTCTCTTCGTTTACGCATTGATCGCAATATCCTGCTATTCATGCATTTCCTAGTTCTGGGCACATCTCCAAATTGATTTATTCTTATCCTTTTCTCGGAACTTGCAAGGCGTGTCCCTTTTATGGACGTAAAGATAAATATTTGTGTTCTGAAAATGTAACTTAGTGGGACTATTGTGCATTGAAAGCTGCAATTGAAAATTGTTTCCGATACGTCGAAGATTTTAACGAATATTTTGTGCCTATGAAAAATTAATGAAGTGTAATAATTAAGGCGAATGTTAAAAATCCGTTTCATCAGACGTTAAATAAACAAATATTAATGAACCTCAATTACGAGAGAGATGCAGCAGGAAAAATATCTGTGAATAAAACCTCACAAAATGGGTTTTTCAAAAATACGACACACACTGCTTAATAACAAATCAAATACTCTCGTGTAATATTGCAACAAATTAAATATTTTAACAAACACCATCTCCTGGAATACATGCATACACAGTACCATAGCTCTTTGATTACATAGAATATCAAAAACGTTGCTGTTCCAAAACTCAACACGTGGAAAGCAAATTGAGACCTCACATACGCTTTAAGCAGTGATGCACTGAAAAGCAAATTGTGTATGAGGATAGGTGGAAAAATACAGTCCAGTATTTGCATTATTCAGTAACAATTTAAAATGATTCATTGTTTTTGTATTTTCCGAGTTCCTGGATGACTAGAAAAATCGTAGGAATCTCTCACATGTCCGGAGGCGCTGCACGGTTGTGAAGGTTCATTACTTGAAGCAATATTTACAACAGAACACTTTTTTGGATAAATGAGAAAAACTTCTACACCGCCAGAATGTTCACCTCGAGAATGTCCTTTTTATGGATTTCTGAATGCATGTACGAAATGCATATAATAATTACATAAGTATATGAATATTCAAGAAAATATCTGCTTATCTGACGATAAATTTCGAAAAAAAATTATAATTAATTCGGAAATATTTCATTTTGACTCGTCACAACATATTCTTTCAGATTTGACATGTTGATTTTGATTTAGTGATTGCAATTGTTTCTTTTTGAATTGTATTACTTAGCAGTCAAAATACTTTGCTTGGGACTATCGGCCTTTTACAGAGAAAAATTGCACTAACTCACATTGTGTAGTTGTGTAACAGTGGGAGGTGGTGGATTTCCTCCCACGCAAGAATCAATGTTTTTTTTTTAATTGTTGCGTCTTCCGAATGCCGCATCGCGTCTCGTAACCCTCATTTGGCGTTGCGCGTTTATTATTATTATTATTATTATTATTATTATTATTATTATTATTATTATTATTATTATTATTATTATTATTATTATTATTATTATATTATTATTATATTATTACAATTATTATTATTACTACTATTATTATTAAAATTATTATGAGTAATCCTCCGTTCCTTTTCATGCAGTTATTATCATTAGGAGTAATCCTATATTACTTTTTATATAGTCCTACATTACGTCTTAGTCCGTAAGTCGTCAAAAGGACTTCCAGGTAGTCATCTTCGCGTACGCGCTTCTATTTTGGTTGGACTAGACCTTGTGAAGCAGCCTAACTCGTTTTGCTGAAACAAATTTCACATGAGATTGTCCGGGAGTCGACGGGAGTCGAACGACTACGCTATGAGCCACGAGACAGCCATGATCTGGAGCCGACATTTCTCTCTCCAGGTATCTTGGTGTGGACAAACTCCACACTCGGAGCTGGTCATTCGACATGCGTAGTCGCGTAGTGCATGTAGTAGTGTATCTAAAAGCGATAGGATAAGACAATGAAGGGGAAGGAAAATTCCGCGCGCAGTCTCGGGCCTGCTTGTGAGGGTAATGTTCCAGCATTCACCTGGGGTTTGATCGGAGAAACTACGGAAAACTACCAATCAGAGCAGCCGGCCACTTCTGACAGCGGCTGAATTCGACCTCGCTTCAGCCAGCGTGACTAGGTACAAACGTCCAGGACGTCACGTCAGACTAATCGCTAGCTTCTTGGAAGATAGACGATTCAAGGTTCGCGTCAATGGCGTACAAGACGAGCCGTGGCAGGCGTGCCACAGGGAAGCGTGCTCTCCCCTACTCTATTCAGCCTGTACGTCAACGACGCACCGCTACCAGTTGATTGAAACACCTGCATTCGACATTGCAGGCTCCTAATGTTCGCGGATGACTTTGCTTACTACGCGAAGTCGGCGGACAAAACGAAATCGGTGAGATATCTGAACGATTGCCTCGCTGAGCTTCCCGAATGGCTGAGTCATAAAAAGCTCGCCCTCAACCTAGACAGAGGGCCGACCCCGATGAAGCCGTGAGCTTAGCCGGCGCGCATGTACCCTGGCAAAAGACGGCGAATTATCTTTGTGTGAAGCTCGATAGCAGTCTCGGCTGGCACGCCCACGCCAGATACCTTAGCCAGAAAATAACTGCCCGAACCACTCTCCTACGCCCGCTTCTACGAGCCCCCGAACTCCATCCTGCCCTCAAACGCCGCTTATTCACCGCTTGCGTACTGTCCATTAGGACGTACGCCTGCGAGGTATTCGCGGCGGCACCTCCCTCCACCCTCCGTCCGATTCGCTCGGCGGAAAACCGTGCAGCGCGTCTCGCGGCGCTCCCACACTCCCCCACCCCCACCTAACAGATACCCTAGAAACACCGACGTTCGGAGTTCTAGGTGTAAAAAAACCAATTCTTGCCGGAGCTTCAAAGGCGCTCGGCTACGGCGCTTGCAAAGGCGCTGGGGCCGAAGGTGCCGCGCATCCTGCGCGACACCGGCCGAGAGGCGAACAGCGAAACACATCGGTCCTATCTACGGAAAGGGCCGAAACACGTCGCCTTCACCTTCCGTGCGTTGCCTCACGACACGCTTGCTACCTTGTGCGAGCAAGAGGAGGCAGCCGAACACGGGGGGAGGGGGTAGACTCGCCAGCGGCCGAGGCACGCGTGGGCAACGCGACGACGCGCCCCTCCTGCCACACCTCCCACTGGGCCTGAGCGCCACGGACACTTTGAGCCAAGTCATTGCCGTGGCGAACAGAAAAACAGAAGGCAGTGTAGTGCTGTGGCAATGAATGAGTAGAATGAATGGTTATGTATATAATAAATGAATGATGCGTGAATAAAAATAAATTAGAAAAAGAACCACTTAGAAAACCCTACAAAAACATTTAGAATTAAGAAAAAAATAACAGTAACATTTTTCGTGTAAATTAAGTATGCGAAAGTGCTACTACATAATTATTAAATTAGATTTAAGCTAGAATTAAGTTAGCTTTAGTTAGTATTAGCTTTTGTACCTCTCCATCTTAGCTGCTTAAGCCGCAAGGCAGCAGCGTAATTTGTACGCCAGTATTAAATAAATTCCCGCCTCCTAAGGGTTACTGTGGAGGGTAAACAGAAAAAACGTCCAGGACGCGACTCGATGCGAAGCGATGTGAAATGTGTGGTCCCACGCCGCGTCACTCGGCTTGCTGGGTGGCCTGTTAATGCTCATAGCTATACAGGGTTTTGATCTTGCCTTGCCGCATCCCATGCGTTCGAAGGTTTAAAGGGTCTAGAGTCCAGCTGACTTCATGTTTTCTTAACAAGAATTTTTCATGTATGCTCAATATTTAATGCTTTTTTATTTGTTAACTTTAAGTTAATACTTTTAACGGAAACAATTAATATATTGAATGATTTTGTCCGTATAGAAAATTAGTAAAAGCTACATTTTTATTGGTTATTAGTATTATTGGCTTCTGGGAGAAGGCCGAAGCCATGTGCGCCCGTTCCTCCCTCGGGTGAGCCACTGTCTTAACCTTAGACTGAGTTTGGGGTCTTTTTTGACCCCAGGAGCAAATAATGTTTTGCAACACACTGAGAATTATTCTCATCTCATTTCTTTTAGATATGTTATTTATGTCCAATTTTACGTTTTTTTGTAAAATTTTAAGTTTTTAAAGTTTTTTGTTGGAAATAATTTGATTTTTTTCAAAGCGCAATCTTATACCGTTTGCATCATACTGTTAGTATATTTAGAGGCATTTATAGATTAATTATGGACACTTTGGGGGCAAACGGTGAAAATATTTATTGAATCCTCATCTTGATAGAAAATGTTTCTGTCGAATTTCAGTAGTTCTATTATTTAAAGGCCTAACCTAGTGGCTAAACGGTTATCCGAGTTAGACTATTTCCTATCCCATCCTTCCATTCATCTCTACGGATCTACGTGTCATGACGGCGCAGTCCATAAGGGCGTTCCACAATCAGAGAATATTTATATGGAGTTGTGTGTGGCCTAAGCTTTCTCTCATATTCCCCAGGAAATGACAGTGACAAGACAGATTGATTGGTGGAAAAATAATTGGAAACTCGACTGACGGGAAGTAAATGACCGGTGAAAAAACGGACACGTGCAAACATGCCTCTAACTCTTTTGTATATCTCTTATACCCTGATGTGATCGCGGTTCTAAACCGCAGACTAAAAGATAAAAGAGTGATGAAGGAAAACTTGCTCTGCCACTGCATTGCGGTCCAGATCCAAATGAAAAACACTGGACTGTTCATCGAGTTCACAGCGTTCCCTGCTGCCGACAAGAGAAAGACAGCCGCTCCCTTTCGCCATCTTCGGCGAATGGCGTCGCAGTTGGTCACTCTGGCAGCAGCCATTCCCTCGCAACTTTGCCTCATCCCTTCCCCTCCCTCCCGGCGCAACTGCATTGTCGGTGCCTCTGCCCCCGGAACCGCGGGTGCTCTGCAAGAGTCGTTTGGACGACCACTCGAAGCCCAAGTGTCCTTTAGCACTTAGCGCACGGCGAAGGAAAGAAAAATGGAGCTGTTGTTTCGCGCCTCGTGCACGCACAAGAGTTCGCTCCAAGAGCCTCCAAGCAGCTCCCTTTCCGCCTCACCCCCCACCCCTCAACTCCTCTCAACTCTCCTCAGCTCCGTCGGACAAATCCACCTTAATGCTCGCCTCGAAAACCGCTTTAGAAAGCGCGGAGATAATAGGCCGAATGGTATTCAGGCGGGTCTCTTTGTGTAGCGCCTGGCTGGAAAAATCGTTTTTTCTTGCAAATATCTTTCGCCGCGTGCAGAATGGATGGAAGCTTATTAGACTAATTGGATGTTTCTTCACGAAATAAAAAACAGCTTTAATTTTTACCAGAAAGAGACGTTTCCTTTCGGGGAAGTAGAGCATCGGTTTTAAAAGGTATTGACTTCAAGGGGCTGTCGGGTCAATTGAAAATGCAATGTTCGGCGTTGGATCTTTCATTGGCAAGAGGAAACTCGATTTAAAATTGATTCTCTGAGTATCTTGAAAAGAGTGTGCTCTTCAGGTCAAAGGTGTTCAAATGTTATAATGTAAAATCTTGCAGTTTATGAAGGAAAGTTTGCATTTTCATTTTCTTCTATTTTAATACTGTACAACACACAAATTATTCAGTTGTGTTTTCGGTCTTATGATCATTTAGGAACCAACTTAATTTTCATTAAGGAATTACGAGTATATTAATTTTTAACGTTATTATGCATTTGTTAATTTTTTCATGATTTTTTTTCGCAACGAACAATGTTCCAACATTCATAACATTTGTTTCTTGTCGATTGTTCTCATCTAATTCTTTTGTGCAAGACCTGTCAAATTCAAGTTCTAGTATTTAATTAAAGAACTTCACTGATCCTTTCTAAAAATAATCTTCGCAAAAAACAAGTTTATGTTTTGATTTCACCATTAAACGAACTAACAAAGCTTTTATTCGTTCCCCAAAATAGCGTCGCGACCTATAGCGGTTATTTACTCATCGAGAGTAACATTTGCGTTGCCCGAAAGGTCCATTATCATTGAACTTCAAAACTGTTCCGAATGGAAGCTCCGGTGTTCATTGGCTTTGTTCGGCCGCAGCCACTGTATTGTAAAAGCTCACCTTTGGCTTTTTGGAGCGGGGCGCGCGTGTGTGTTTGCGAGCCCGCTTCGCAGGGCGGATGGAGAGCTGCTGTCAGTGGAAGCACGCGCCTCAGGTCGGCCCCCGGTCCAAAACCTGGCGCGCGCTCATCCGGAGCGGCAGCGGTGGCAAGAGTGAGGGGGTGGGCGAGGGCCCCGCGAGAGAAAGGGCGGGGCGATGGCGATGGCGATGACCGAGGGCGCCGGTGAGGGCCGACGATCGCGAGAGCGGGGCGAAGGCAAAAGCTTGGGCGAGGGCAAGGTCAAGCGCGAGGGAAGGGGCAAGGACGAGAGCGAGGACGATTGTGAGGGTGTGGGCAAGGTGGGTGAGGGGGATGGCGACGGGTGAGTGAAGGCAAAGGCGTGGACGAGGGTGGGGCGCTGGCGAGGGCAAGGGCAAGGAAGAGTATGAGGGGGTGGGTGAGGGTGATGAGGGGCAGGGGGAGGTCGAGGGCGTGAGCGAGGGTGAAGGTGAAGGTGAAGGGGGGCCAAGTCGAGGGCGGGGCGAGAACGAGAGCGAAGGCGTGGGCGAAGACTAGAGCGAGGATGACTGCGAGGACGCGGGCGAGGGGAGGGGGTGGGCAAGAGGGCGAGGGGGCGTGGGCAGGACGAGGATGAGAGGTGGACGAGGGCACAAGGAAGGGCGACGGTGATGGCGAAGGCAATTGCGAGGGCGGCACGTTGGCGCGGGCGCGAGTCAGGGCGAGGGTGGCGGCTTGGCAGCAGCGGGTCGGGCAGCGATTCGGGTGAGCGCAGCGCCAGCGAACAGAGGCAGGGGTGGGGGCGGGGCCCAGGCGACGGGGATTGGCTGACCGGCAGCGGGCTACAGGCAGTTGAGCAACGACGGCGGGGAAGAGAAACACAGGCTTAATGGAGGGATCAACCAACTGACCTGTTGGGAGGAAGTCGGGAAAGAGATTCAAGAAAAAAATTGATGCAAACTGAAACTAACTGAAAGAAGGAAAAGGGGAATACCATGGCACAATGAGTAGAAATTACCTACACGAAGAAATAAGAAATGCTGCTAAAGTATAATTACACCAGTTAATCGTCAGTTACCGTCAGAGGGAAGTGAAGATAAAAAGTGAGAAGACAAAAATTAGTGTGGAAATACAGATAAAGAGAGAGAGGTTGGCAGCGGGAGAGGGAGAGAGAGAAAGGGAGTGGGAGAGAGAGAGAAAACCAAATTTCCCGAAAGATTCTAGGAAATGAAGGAAAAAGATCAAAATTAAGGAAGCGAAATAATAAGGTTCACAACACGGCAAGGTAACGCGACACACAAATGTAGTGTTTTCTAATTATATTCAATTCTAAACCAATTTGTTTCAGAGATTGATTTTTCCGAAAGAGGATGTCTCTTAATTAAAACTGATTAATGATTAATTACGTAAGATAAGGAACATACGTGTAAAATAATTTTATTGTATATTTTGTTTTCCATATTTTGATCACGAGGCAGGAACACACGCAAACAAAAGTGTTGGATAAGAGAAGGGTGATAACAAGAAAAATTGACCGCAGAGAAACAGTAGTGGGGAATTCATAAATGCAAAAGAATAACGAGTGTTTTCTTCAACCCTTTTCGCCCTTCTTCATTCATCAAAAGTGCGAGAAAGGAGGAATCCCACAAAACAAAGGATGTGTAAAGAAATCCAAAAGATGGAAAGGTGAAGATACTGAAAAAAGACGAACAAGTCAGAATGGACTGAGAGCGAGACGAAATGCATAACGGACGAAGGAAAAACGAAAAATGGTGGGAGAGACCGAGGGCGGCAAAATGCGAAAGGGGAAAGACGCCTCTGCCTATTAGGAAGACACCGGCGATAGGCGGCGAAGGACGTGTTCCTTGTAGGAGGTAATGGAGGGTGACAAGCAGCGCTCGGCGGGCAGCATTCGTCGTCAGGCCGCAGGCGCCCGTGTCCCCGGAGGCAAGCAGCAGGCAGACGGTGCGCCGCGGAGCGGCATGGGGGTCTGGCAGGCTCGCACCGCCCGCATCACCCGTCCACGCCACTCGCTCCGCCCGCGCCGCTCTCGTCACCCACGCCGTCCACACCGCCCTCTTCGCCCGCACCGCCCGCACCGCCCGCACCGCCCGCACCGCCCGCACCGCCCGCACCGCCCGCACCGCCCGCACCGCCCGCGCCGCCCGCGCCGCCCACACCGTCCACGTCACCCGCACCGCCCGCGCTGCTCTCGTCACCAGTACCGCCCACGCCGCCAGCGCCGCCCTCCTCGCCCGCGCCACCCAGGCACCGTTTGCGCATGCGGCGGGCGCGTCTACCCTTGTTTTCCGACCCGTGCCAGCGTGTATTTTTCCCCTCCGACACGGTCCGCTTGAAATTAATCAGATCTAACACTCCGTTATCCCCCCTCTTTAGTCTCGGCCTCCCTCCCGCCGACATTGGCACCCTTCTCTTTCCCGGCCTCCCCCTCCCTTCCCCTCCCCCGGGCGTTAACCAGAGTGAGCTTGGGGGAATACACAGACCTCAATGGACCTGTGATTTAGGACACTCTGGTAGAGGTACATGGCAAATTGCCTGTTGGGGGACGCATTGTTTCCCGCGCTGCTGCGTGCGCCGCTTTGCATATTGCGGAATAATATACCGCCGGCAAGGGAGTGTGTGACAATTCTCTCATCAAAGCTCAAGACTTTTAAATGCTCATTTGTGTTGGGCTTCCCGTTTTATTTCCCAAACGTGTAATGAGCTATGCACGAAACCCTAATAAACTAAAATTCTCAATTTATTTTATTTGAATTCGTTAGCGATCTCGCTCGCGCGATAAAACGAATGGCATTGCGATGGTTTAGGGTATGAGGTGTGCGAGTTATTGACGTAGCCCTCGGAGTAAACTGCAGTTTTCCCAAAAAAGGATGTGCGTTAATAACTGTCCTTGAAAAATCCATCAATCCTCATTTGCACTTTTGCGTCGGAAGTTGATGTAATTTTTATAAATGGCGAGTTTAAAAACGAGAAAAATGAAATATAGAGGGAAAAAGACCGCCGGAGTAGAGTCCGTATAATATGCAAAACAATTTCCGTAAAATAGAAGTTATGGCACATGAGGGTAAAATATTATATCCTCAGATGAAAAAAATGTTACATATAAAACTGTATGCGAGTTTTACCCTCGACTCTTGCAAGGTCTTCTTTGCCACGAGTCTGTTTTATTATCTTTTCTCCACTTCTCTAGCATATGACTTGGATATACCAGTAATTCTCAAATATATTTTCAGGAGAATGTAGGTTATCAAACCCTCAGAGAATGTCGTAAAAGCTCCTTAGCTCGTGGCGATAAGATGTTGAAGCCATAAAACTTATCCACTGCACGAGAAGTGCATCGTAGAAACAGCACCACGCTGGGGTCGGGTGAACTTTTGAACGGACCCATAACATTAGAATTAAAGGATTAACACATGAAGTGTGAATTAGTTCTTAACGTACGAAATTGCTGTTATTGTTATCCGTTGTAATGAGGTTACTTTGAATAAAGACTAATTGTATTTTCACACATATATAGCATTGAGTTTCTAGGTAATTTATCGATTTAAATTTGTATTAAAAGAATGTGCGCCATCCCATGACATAAATCTGTGAACATGCCCTTGGGAAAGGCAAATTGCTGTTATTGGACACCATTTCCTTTTTTCATCCTTAATTAAAGAATTTGTTTAATATACAACTTAAATTGCGTCCAAAAGATACGCTGCTTTAGCAACGCGGAATAATTGCGTTGACGTGAACTGTACTTATTTTATAGTCCTTTTCACACTGTCATTTCATTTCTTGCACCACCTCTCACGGAGTAGTAACATAGTGCATGAAATAGCTAAGGGTGTCATGTGTTCATATAGAAAATTATTACGTAGACTCCTTATTTCTAGTAGATGATAAAGTGTTCTTTTATCGTCATTAGAGCGTCTAAGGCCCAAGAATCCGCAGAAGTCTATAGCTCTTGCTACATTCCGCCGGCCCTTAACCTGTCGAACACGGAAGGTCGGAAATATCTTGGACGAGAGGTGTCGGCGAAAGAACATCCTGAAACGCCGGGAGTAACCGCCCTTTCCGGGGCGAGAGAAGAAATTCTCGATATGTAGCTATCGATTCTCGATAGCCCCCGCGGTCACGGGTGGACAGTTCTATCGAGAGCTTGGCCGTGGGTGGAGGGCGGGGGCGGGGGAGCCGCGAGGTCGCCATTCCGGTCACGTCGCCCCGCCACCTCTCGCGATGGCGGTCGCGTAGCGGGCGAAGCGCGCGCGGCCGCCTCTTCTCATAATAAAAGCGCGGGCGGCGGAGGCGGGGCGGCGGGGACGGAGACGGGGCGGCGAGGATTGAACAGCGAGGCGAAGGCGCGGCTGAGGACAATGGTAGAAAGGGGGTTGTTGCCGACAGGGATGGCTGGGAATTCGAGCAAGGGATGGAGACGCAGAGAATAGGGATGTTACTTAAAGGGATGTAAATAGTTATTGCCACAATTTTAAATCCATAGCAATGATTATGATGGAAAAAGAACAGAAATGAAATAGTCGTAGGGGAGACTGATTTCATGGTTAATAATATATGAGGGAAAGTTTGTGCGGAAAGAATGATGGCTGAAGGGAAGAAGTGTTTTTTTTACTGTCTAAAACGTGTCGTTGGAGAGAGGGGTCGCGAAAATAGGGGTGGGGTACTTGATGGATTCCGAAAAGACGGCGATAGAGATGGGCCCACGAGGGCAAAAGTGGCAGCGCAAGTCGGGACGGGCAAATGGGGAGAAGACGATGGCACGGGTGTCAAGACAGCCTGACGACGCTAACGCGCGGGCAGCGGGGCGTTCAAGAACTGGAGGGTCGAGGCCTGGGGTGGCAGCGGGGCGAGGTGGCCACGGAGGCAGGGCAGCTTCGTGGAAGCGGAGGCTACGTGGACCAGGCAGCGCCCCTGTGGCGCTTAGGTCGACGTCGATGGCTTTACTTAGAGCAGGGGTGCCAAACTCATACTACCACTGGTCACTTTTCAAGAACATAAAAATACTTCTCAGGTGGGTTGCACGTTATGCATTTACAATATTTACTCTGCTTTGGATTATAAGTTTTTTTAATTTTTAGTTTGGAACGTTTAATTCAAACAGAAATATAAAATTAGTTTTGCTTCTCCCTGGAAAAACTAACTCAGAAAGACAATAATACGTTGGGTTAAAGTGAACAATCATGTTAATTGAAAATTTATTTTTTTATTGATTTTTATTATTTTAATACATTTAGACTCTACAATACAGTATTAGATATAACCACTACATTTTATCATTTTTCTCTCACGTTCATTACGGGGTGTAGGATCACCGAATGACGTTGCGAGCGGCAAAATACTCCCCAACGGCCAAATGCGGCCCGCGGGCCTCTGGTTGGACGTGCCTGGCTCGGAGGGCGGGGCGTGCGAGACCGGGAGGGTGAGTGCGGGGGCGGAAGGGGCGCCGGGCCGCGTCCGCGCGCTGCAAACACGAAAGAGACGTGCCCTGCGTCCGCCTGGCGCCGTCGCGCCACCCGCCGCGATTGCCCTGTTTCGGGACAGAGCCAAACTGCATAATCGGGACCTTGAAGGAAGTTGAGAATTCAATCCGAGGGAGACTCCTCCGTTACTTTTTGGACTTCGTGAGCGGAGTCTCCCTGTCCTGCAGATGAAGTGCATAAAGATCCCAAGTTTTACAAAGAAGCGAGCGCGAATGCAGAGTCGCTGCTCTATTCAGGAACTTGCAAGTTTTCAGATTTAAACCCTGGCGTTGGCTGCTCTGGGCGTTCGTGTTATCTGATTTATCGCAGTAAATGTACAAGAAGCATCAAACTTCTGCTCGCATTCTTTATATATTATTATTATTATTCTGATCTTTTATTATTATTCTTTTGATCTTCTTACGCACTTTAAAAAATTAAATATGTTTATTTTACGTGAATTATTGGTGTGTAACTAATATAGAATAAATGTAATTTCAATAAATATGCAAACCTCGCATTGAAAACCTCACAGATAATCCAAGAATTATTTTAAAAATTGGTTTCTACCGACTTGTGAACACGCCCATCTTGTTGCAATCAAATGCTTGTGAAAAGTTGCGTTCAGGAAGAGAGCAAAAACTTTCAGGGAAATTAAATTAAAATGGCTTGCGTGTTTCTTTTGTCTGTATTCATTGTATTTTCATCACTTTATTATTATGACCTATAGCAAATATTTTGCTAATCGAATATAAATTTTCATTCTTTAAATTATTTCATTACGCAAATTCACATAATTAACTGGCAGTGCATCCAACAATGGATATTTCAATGACCTTTAGAATTAACACACTGCCGTTCATATCTACATAATGTACTATCTATATTATATGGGTGGATAATTTATTTCAATGTAAGCGTTTGGTTACTTTGCTGCAAATTAAACTTTATTCCTAAACCGCTCATCAGAAACTTTCTGCGAACATCATTTTTTACATCTACAAGTTCATACTTTCTATCAAACAATTTAAATATTTAATTAATTCTATATTCAATTACATTAAAGGTGAATTAAGCCTTTTTCACAAATTCAGACTAGTCGTTGAGAACTTTAATTACGGCAAGAAACTACTGCATTCGTTGCGGTCAATTAATGCTTTTCACTTTCATTATCAAAATATCGGGAAAAAAGGAAACGTCAAAAATTATGAAAGGATATTTTTGCATGACGAAAAAAATCTGAAATAATTTGAGCATATACTGCACATAGGCAATTTTTTCCACACTAAAACCACTTGTCAATAACATAAAACCCCAATTTCTGAGAATAAAGGGCTTGTTGTAAATAACAAGTTTCCCGCCCAACTTCCGTGAATTGTAACCTACGTTGCTGAGGAGTTCAAAGGCTAACGAACGATTACTCGTGTTACGAGATTGATTCCTGTCTTTGCCGAAGCCACGACGGAGTTTCGTTCAAGTTGAAATATTGCTCCAGTTTCTCTGGCGTTGCCGGGCCGACATCGATGTCCAGAGCTTCAATGGAAGCCAGGGCGACGCGTACCGCATGCGAGCGACTCCGTCCATCCCCCGGGCATTCGTATTCGCGGGCCGTCCCTCCCGGCGAGGAATCTGTTGAACAAGGGAATAGAGTGCCCGTAAACGCGCCCCTCGCGCCGCCCCCGCCGCCCGCGCCGCTATGCGCGTCTGTCTGTCACGCGGGGTGCACGCGAAACGCCCCATCTTTCAAATCACCCATTCTTTTATCGATTCCTTTTTTCATCTAGTATTAAGGGGAAAAGAATGGTTGTATAGCATAGCATTTCAAAAAATTTTTAAATCATGAACTGGCGTTATTTATTTAATGACAAAAAGAGTTAAAAAAACTTCGTGACTTAGTACAAGGAGAACTGCAATATGTTCACGATTTCTTGAGCTCTGCAATCTCCGTTCTAATGAACGTAGTACGTATTAAGTTGAACTATGAATACCGATAGCAAGGAGAGTTTGGCAAATGTTGGTATTAGTTCCTGTGTAAGAAACGTTATTTGCAAATTTAAATCAGGTAAGTATTTTGGCTAATAACCCTCGTGCTCGACGCGAAGGAATCGACTTATTGCAGCGAGAAAATGGCGAACTATTATTTGACTATATCCATTCTCTACAGTGCTCAAGAAAACGTGCACCAAGAGTGAAGCTACATTTATGTCCAGAAGCAAAACAAAGGGCCATCAGAGCATTCGCTCAAAGAATCAGGGAAACTGGACAAAAACCCTTTTCGAGAAAAACTCTGATTGATCAAACTGTAATGTTATATTTTCCTTAAAACATATTCGCAAACATATTTGTATATCATATTTCTGGGGCTTCAGACGGTATGAGATAAAAGATAATAACGTGATAAAAGAGAATCAGGATGCTGAGAACAACTCCCTGACATATGAACATGGCGTTTAAAAGATCTGATTTCTAGACATTGCATTAATATTAATGGTATCGGCGACTGCCACGAGAGCAATCTAACACTCGTTTGGCAAATTGCCTGCTACTATGAGGACACCTTTACAACTTCCAAAATAACATTTCCGGAAATAAATGTTGATATTGTCAATGGCTTACAAATCCTCTTTCTGAGACATACATAAACAATGGGTCACTTGAGGTGGAAGGAAAAAAATCACCTCAATTAGACAATCAAATGTTTCTTACATTTTGTTTGTGTTGATTTATTTGATTTAGTTTTCTTAGAGAATAGTAAAAACTGTGTGACGTAAGTCACAAGAATAAGCTTTGCACGTTTTCTTGAGCTCAAGAATCTCTTCTTATCCTTTTACTACATATACCTGAATGATGAATAAAAGAACCAACAAAGCGAAGTGAGAAGCATTTGAAAACGAGACATTTTTGTTCCCGGGTTATAGAAATATTATTTGCATCAGTAAACAAAATACGGTTTTAATTTTATAGTATTGCTAACAAAATATGAATCCATATCCCTGGCGCCACTTCTACCATAACTGGTAAAAGGATATATCAACAAAACGTGGGCATAGTGTAGCTACATTTATGAATGAGACGATTATTTGTAAATGACGAATAGTTACTGATTAATTATTCTTGTTTACCGAGAGTGTAGTATGATCTGGAAGATCGAAAACTAAGCTTGATTTTTTATAAAAAAACACTCATTTCTTTTTAACTAACGTTTCTAGTCATGATAGATCTCCAGTTAAAAGCAGTGAACAATTCAAATTTATATTAGACCAAATCTTATTCCATTTTGCTTGGAAACGCTTTGGTTTTGCACGGCAGTTTTTTCACAATTACTCTTCTGTAATGTCCACTCGTGTGTGCATGAGGTGAGTCGAAGCCTTTGAGGGTATTTCTATGTATTGCCGACAAAAACATTTACGTGTTTTCGGATACGAACGATGAAAAACTGGGAATTGGGACACATCCTACGACTGTCGTGTATCGCACACACTCTGAAATCGCGACCATCCTCTCTAGCCGGCTGTCAGAATTTTATTACACCCGCTGTTTACAAGTGACGCAAATTAACTGCCGAGTCTTCAACAATGCTTCGAGACTTGGAAATGCACACAATGCTCCTTTGACATGTAGACTGGGACGGAATTTGAAAATAACAAAAAAGAGTTCCTTCGAAAATCTAAACCTTTGAGGCCAAAATGGGAACGGAATTATTAATTGATAATATTATGAGGAACACGCTCGTATTTTTTACATGAAATGACTCGTTCTGCGTAGTAAGTTTCCTAACCACTTATTTAGTGGTTGTTCTTTGAAGTAAAACCAGTTACTTTATACCAATTTTAATCGATTTATGATTAATCGACTTCATTCTGCCCAACTCTTTGCCCCCGTTACGACGGGACCATTTCGCCGCTCCCATCTTCCAGCCGCCTCCCAAAACTGTCAACCCCACGAGCCAGCCACTTCCAGTGCCTGCACGCCCTTTCCCTCTCCCTGCTCTCCTCTTACGACCCCATCCCACGCCGCGTTGTGCCACGTCCGGACCGCGCCCACATCTCATTCGGCCTATCATGTTCACTGCTCTGCCGTATTTTGTCTTTTCACTCTTTTTGTTACTTTCCTTCGGCTGTCCCAAGAAATTGAAAACGAATTACAACTCGTAAAACTTTCTTTACAGTGATATGTTCTTTACTAGTCTTTTTTTAGATAAATTTACAACCAAATATTTCTTCTGGGTCTGTAACCCAATCTCCATTGCAGTGTTTCCTCCAGTTATCAATTGTATTTATATGGACATTTGGTTGAATTTAACCAGCATTTGAACCTTTCCTTCTGTAGATTTTTCCATATAAATAAAATAAACCATGAATTAATGATTATTGGAAGGGAAAATGTAATTAATATTGTGAATATTCTAAATCCAGGATCGAGTCTTCTAAACACACTGCATTTAAAACTAATAGTCATATATATTTTCTTTCTTCTTTTCCTCATATTTCATCAGAATAAATTTAATCTCTTTAGAGAATGTACGAGCATAATTAGAAAATGTTCATATTTTGGACGCCATTTGGAAGATTTGCAAAGTCCAGATATTGATTTTGAAAAACTTTAAAACTTACATTAACATGTTAATACTTGATATACTAACATGTTAATTTTAACAATTAAAAACATGTTAACATAAGATATAATATGAAGCACGACCATGCCAATATAAGTATTAAAGTTCTTCCAAATTCATGTTCAGAATATGTACTACATTTTTTAAATTATGCACATACATTATCTGAAGAGTTCAAATTTATTTTGACGAAATGTCAGAAAATGTAGAAAGAAGAAATACGTGACTATTAGTATCGAACCCCGAGTGTCCTTGATCCACTGGCCTTTTTAATATCTCTTGTGTCTTTGAACTTTTTAATCAATTAGCGGTCACCTCAAGTTAAACTAGTATTTGGCGACGGCAAACTGGTAAACCTTTAGTGCAACTCTCAGTGGGAAACGTTTCTGTACCTATTACGCTAATTTCGACGTTTGGTTGTACGGATACTTGATACCAGTACACTAGCCAGAACGCTCCTTACATGCTTATTCAACCGAGAATACCCAAATGATTCCCAAAGGCACTTTTATGCGCTGTTTATGACACACGTGACATCAAATTTGGCATCCAAAGTACTCTTCGGTTTTTGACGATAATTGAACTCACGACCCTATTTGCGTCGTCACGATCGGAACACTGAGGGACCACAGAAATTTAAAATTTTCATATTAAAGCACGTGCCAAGTCACCGACGGCATAACCTCTGCAGCTTCGTCTCCAAGTTCGTGATGCTTGTGGTAGATTTTGGGAGAAGACCACATACGACAAATCTAGTCAAATCAGAAAAGATCGTTTTTGAAACGCCAAAGACTCCGCTTCATTTAACCCGGTCAGCGGATGTAACCCCA
The DNA here is from genome assembly GCA_011170035.1 of Teleogryllus occipitalis. Taxonomy (NCBI): domain Eukaryota; kingdom Metazoa; phylum Arthropoda; class Insecta; order Orthoptera; family Gryllidae; genus Teleogryllus; species Teleogryllus occipitalis. The sequence goes on along the minus strand of BLKR01002282.1, from coordinate 175,331 downwards.
ATAGTTGTTATGGCGAGGTCATTATCAGCTGAGAGAGGGAATGTCAAAACATTGGACGTATCGCGACCGTTTTAATCGATACATATTAGGCAGTATTTAATGATGAACCACATCCTTGTTTATACTATTCAAATTCCTTGTCCCGACGCAACCTTTTTTTTAAAATTTATTGCGCCTTCATGACGCAACGCGTCCCACAACCCCCATTGGGTGTCGAGCGCTTATTACGAGTAATGCTCCGTTGCTTTTTACAGGCTTTGTCTTTGGGAGTAATCCTCCATTACATAGACCGTAAGTATGTTAGTCGTCAAGAGGACCGCCAGGTAGCATCTCTGCGTACGCGCCTCTCTCTTGCGGGTTCCTGCGTCACTACCCAGCGGTCAGAATTGATAGAGGTAGGGTTTACGATACTTTACAGGGGTTGGACTAGCCCTTGTGAAGCAGCTAAACTCGTTTTGTTGAAACAAATTTCACATTTCACATGACATACGGGAATCGAACCCGGATCTCCTTGGTGAAAGGCGTGCGACTTCGCTCTTGAGCCACGGGACAGCGACATTTCACAATGCAATTTTGTATAATAACAAATAAATGGACACCATAAACAGTTTCCACTTCTTTGTTGTAAGTTCCAGAAGTCAGTGAACGCATTTTTATGTGTTTGTCTGGTCAAAACGTGGGTTATTAGAGAGTGACTGTTACTTCGGGAAACAAAGTAGTTGCTGGGGGCAAACTCAACTAATACATTAGCTGTCACAGCTAATTCGAAGGTACAATTACCACCCGCTGTTTTTTGCGAAGGACAGACATTACTTGTTTGTCCTCCGACAATGTCCTCCAGACCATTTTTTTATGCCAAAGGTACAGTGTACGTTCATTTCCTCCACGAGCAACAAAATAAAAAATCCGCTGATGATGGCAAATTGAAACTACCACCAACGTGGCAAAACAATATACGTAATGGGATAAGGTATTTATACAGGTAGTATAAGTAGCTTTTCTTCTTTTACAATCAATTAAAGAGTTTTCCAAAAAATCTGTTATATTTGGTCATATCGTGTATATATTTTGTAGAATTAACGTTACTGTTCCTTTAATAGGAATAATAACTTTCCTTTAATAGGAATGAAAATATATTAAGCAAAATATTTTAATCAGGTTTATTTTATGTAAAAATGTACTTTTTGTTTATATTGATGTAACCTGATCTTTTTTATATTTTCCTTGAAATAATTTGTATCTACGCCACGAATACTTGGAGTTCAAGCATATAAAACAAACAATTATTATTTATATGTTCAAAAACACCTGACAACAAACCTTCCGAAGACTAATATATCAAAATTCTTAACCAAATAAAACCTCTATGAACAAATAAGTATCGTCGTTGTCTGTCAGTCCACTGCTCACATTCAAATCATAACGAACGTCCTACATAAAAGAGAACAAGCTTACCTTACTTATTATCTTTCAAGTAGGGACGTTGATATATTGTATAATGAGAACGAAAACTCTTGTTCATCACGTTAAGAATCGATTATACTTTAAGTAACGCAACGTAGACTTATATACGAGCTTAATATAGTCTCAGGGAACGCCATAGACATACTCCCAGTCACATGTAATTCCTCCTCTCTCATCCTGGGTGTATGTTACGTTTAACTGATTTTGTTCAGACCGACACTGTAATTGAGTTGTTTAAACAATTTATATATTTTTCTAATGTAACTACAATATAATGAACTGCAGTAATGGACCGTCAATTTTCTGGCAATAAAATGAACTGTTACACATTATAAATTCCGCACATCTATTCGGAAAAAACAATGATGGTAATTGATTTACAACAATTTTGAAAACATTAAATAAAAACAATGTTTACTTATTATAAAAAATAAAAGAAACACTGCACCTTAGACATGAGTCTACTCAACATTGTACTGAAATAACCTAACCATTATTCAGATGATTTTTCATACCATCGGATGTTGGTTTAATTTTATATTTTCTTGTAGTTTTATCAACAGTTACTGCATATCATTAATTTTACAGGCAGGAATTCATTTTCACGCACTAGAGAAAAAAGTGAAATCCCTAATTAGAAGTGATTACGCATTTGCATTAACATGCAGAGAAAGACGTCTGCTCATCATTCTAACGACTGAACTTATATTCCATTCTAACTTTTTGTAGCTTCGCTTTCCATTATGTCACAGTTCGTTTTTTTCGTCAAGAAGAAGCTTAACTCCGTACACAATAGCTACAAAATCATTAGCGAGCAAAGTCGAAGCACACAATTGGCGACCTCTCCCTCGGAGGACGAAGTCAAATGGCGCCGGTTTCCCGTTCGCATTGCAGGCTCGCAAACAAAATGTTTTCTCTCGCAAAGACGGTGCCTGAGCTCCTCTCGTCCTCATCGCCGGCCGTCGTTTTCAATATGTGGACCCCGATACAAGCCCGTGCTTTTGTTCCTGCCTCGTCCCCCGTCGTCGGGTGCTACGCGACACGACGCTTGGCAATCCCGTGTCGTTCTCGCTGTATTCTTTTTTTCCTCCAGAAGGCGACCGGACGCGAGGCTCCGACGCGGGACCGCGGGCGCGGGACGAACGGGGCGGGGAAGAACGTGGCGGGGTTGGACGAGCGGGGAGGGACGAGGCGGGGAGGGCGGGGTGGGGGTGAGAATGGCGGGGAGGACTCCCGCGGCAGGCCGCGCGGTGTTTGCGTTCCACAGAGGTTTCCTTTCGGCGCCGCGTTCGGAAAAGTTCCGCAGCGGGAGAAAAATTCCGCAGCTTTGCCGGACATCCCGACGTATTGTTGTCGTTTATTAGATCGCGACGGTTTTACGTCGAAGACGCGCCGGACGAGGAATTGCGTTCCCATCCGTGAGAGGCCGTGAAGCGAGAAATTTATATAGCTCACCGGAAGGCAAAACATTTGCTGCTTCCAACAATAAGGTCAAGCGATGTTTTATCTTCCTTTCTTTCTTCCCACCAGCAACCGCAATTTAAAGTGGCACAATCTTATTACGCTTTAAGTCCAATATTTCAGTTTCAATCGATTTATGAAGTTTTAAATTACATCTAAGACATTAATTTCGTAAAAACATTGAAGTATATTTTTTGACAAAATTCTGTAGTATATATAAATATTTTGTCTGGAATGTGATGATTAAAAGTCCAAAAACTCATTATCTCAACTTGAAAGTTCGATAAAAAGTTTTGCAATAAATGTTCCATTTCAGATATAATTAACCTAGACCTCATTATTAAAAACGAAATATAGAATACGAAAAGAAATGAAACGTTAACTATCTAAATATTTTCATTTACCACAAAATAAGAAAACTATCACAAACATCTGCATCCGTAATTGGAAACCAGGAAACTTCTGCTGTACCCATTTGTTCATTGTATCCTGTTGAATAACGGAGACCGCAGACCGATTTATATTATGAGAGAATCTTCCCTTGGGAAACACATATTGCTTTTTTCTTTCGTCTCCAATCTGTTCTCGGGAAAGAAGCTTTAATTGTGATCATCATTAACTCCAGTTCTCATTCCTCACTGTGTTAGCAAGTTTCTCGTCCTCTTATGACCGTCTGCAACGAACGTGAACAGACGCCATTGAAGTTCGTAAACCGAGGCAAAACCAAGGTTTATTACCAACCGAGTCTCTTCGGCTGTGTGTCAATACTTTTCGCAACACCATCTAAGAACAATGAACAACCATATAAACAAGAAATATAATTTCTTGAAAAAAGTGCACTCATACTTCATTTTCAGCCGCGACGCATTTGTTTCTATTGTTTTAACCGACGGCCAAGTGTTAAACTCTTAACGGACACCGACTATTATAATTGTTTTTCCTTACGGAGTTTGGTTCAATCCAGACTTTAATAAGAGTACTACAAAAACCAATTAACACTACTGTTTAGTCAGAATTATAATTTTTACAATGGATATTTTTTTGATTGATTGATTACTGATTCCGAGCGCATCTACTGCTAAGGTTATTTGTCTTCTAAGTGTAGTGCATGTTTTCATCGACAAAGGGCCCTGACCTTCCCCCGTTGAATGGTGAGATCCGTCGACGACGTACTGTTGGCTAACGGGATTCCTCCAACCAGCCAGCTCCATTCAACAAGGCACCGACGTGAAAAGTTAACTCAAACGTCAATCGTATTACTTGCATATACAATTTTCCTGGAATCACAAACGTGGGTTGATGAAATGATCGAATCCGTTGATGCTTGCCCGGGTTAACGTAGTAGAAAATAAAAATAAGAATAAAGATGAACGTGCCCGAACTACAACCTGATAATTTCACTGAAAACAAAAACGACTGCAAATGGAAAAATAAAATAGGAACAAAAGTTAGGAGGATAAAAGAAAAAAAATAGCAGTGTTTTTTTTCGCAGCATTATAATATTTTCTCTATACTACATAAGTAGTATGCAAGAAAGCAGAAATGAGAGCCAAGTCACTTGTCGTGAACCATTCACAATAGCGCGCAAGCGAGAGAAGGATGAAATGAAAATTCCAACAGGAATAAAAAAATAAGAGATGCGAGAAATGAGTTGCCATCTGCCAACCGAGCAGCCCCTGCTGTCTGTGCGCGACCGGAACACGTCTCCGCCTCCGCCGCCGCCGCCGCCGCTTCCCTCTCCAACTTGTTGGTTGCATAGGACGGCGCGCTCGGGCGTGCGTCGACTCCAAAGGCGGCTATTCAATTTCACGCCGTGTCGAAGATGAGAGACTACTCCAGGCGCATCTTTATTGGAAGCTTTCAATCAGAAGCAAACGCGACGCCCCGAGAGAGTATTGGTTTCCAAGGAAAAGGCAAATTTCGAGCAGATGAAAGAATATCATTCGATGTGGTCTGGAGATGAAATTGCTGATGCCAAGCCACGAAGAGCTCTTTGGTCGGCTTTTACAACGGTTACTCTTTCGTTTTGCAAACAATGGAAAGCGCTAGCTTAGTATTTAAATGTTAAATATTTTTAGAAAAACACAAAACCAACAAAAACATTCTGAATAATTATTGTATACATCCTGAGTATCGAGTAAAAAGGAATATGTGATACGTTACTATAAATTATTCATTCCATCCATTATTGAATCTTAATATAATTTTCGAAAACAGCAGTAATTACGTTTTGCTAGAAACAGTTGTTTCCCGCAATTCAACGAAAAACAAGCGTTTTGCGAAAACTCTGGTGAAATAATTTCGGTACATCCTGTTTAAATGGATTCCGGCACAATTATAAAGGCATAGACTGTAAAAAACTAAATAACCGTGATGTATTAAACTTTGCTGATACGGAATATTAATCTCTTACAATAATATCTTCCTTTTCTTTTGTATTTTCTTTTTTCTTTTGTTAGTTCAAAGGGGAACGGCCATACCGGAATACAGAATTAGGAGAGTAACCCACTATTTACCTCTAGGAACGGGAGTTTTGAGGGGAATGGGGAAAGAAGGATAGTGCATACCTCGATGTTTTATCAAGTACTGTTCCAGCATTTACTTAGAAGTGATCAGGGATCCAACGGAAACCATCTATCACAGCAGTCGACTCATGAACTCGATCCCGGTGGTCGCACTCGACCTACAAAACACTGATCGATTTTCCAGTCATCTGCACTCTCGGTCGCCACGTGGTCGTACCAGTTCGAACTAGCTTCCGGAGCCAGTTCCATAGCATAATATTCCCTTAATAATTATGAATATTGTAACGATCACCTAAATAACATTAATACACAATAAACGCTTCTTAATAATTCAACTGAATACCTCTCGGTTAATTGATCCATTGAGCTAATGCTAAGATGGTCCTCTGTTTTCTGGTCATACACGAACCTTCACTATTTATGCATGTTTTCTGGAGTTTAGTGAAGAGTAGGTTTAGTGCGGAACATAGTTATTCAAATAATAAGTCTTGAAAAGAATTTTCGTTGGCACCTTGGTTCTTATTTCAACTTAAAATAGTAATATTGCTAGACTTCCAGAACTCAAGAAAACTTACACAGATTGCACTTCTACCCCATAATACGTCACACACTGTTTTAACGTTTAATAAACTTAATACTGGATAATAAATAATAAATCAATTCAAAACAATCATTTAATAACCATAATTTATTATTTTTATGATGATTGAACCTGACTGTCATATTTATTTTTACTTCAAAATTTCTTATATCTAGATTATAGTTTTAAGAAAACTTTTTTTTTTAATTGTTTCCAAAGAAACGATTTAAATACATCGCTTTTAATCTTTGACTATTTGTGTTAAAATCAATTAATGTTGTGACAATTTAGAACAAAGTACAATATTTTTAATGGTACGTTTTATTACTGAATACAGTACGTACACTTCATGAACAAATAAATACGAACCAACACATATGTTGTATTTGAGATCACGAGATTCACTTCACAGAGCTAAATTTTTTAGTGATGTCCGGAAATGCCCCTGCGCACTATCAATATTCAGTAATAATGTTCAGGAACTGCCACCTCTTCTGGGATGAAAAATATTTTATACGTAAAAAATACAATGCCAATTAGTACGTTCATAACAAAGAAATTATTCGTGGAGAAAGCGATTGAATTAATCGTCTTTCCTACTAACCTCGTACATTTCTTATTGTCAGTTGAGAACATAATGCTTCCAAAGTTAATCACAATACTCCGTTCCCTTATTCTTGTTCCCTTATCTAAAACAAACAAGAGATACCTGAATTTACAATAAAATACGTTCTCAAGATATCTCTTTCTTTCTAAAAGTATATTTAGATTGAGTATTTCGTGGAAAACTGCTCTTGAAAAACGAAATGAGACGGGAAAAAGCAAAGTAATAAAAAGCCTCTGAGAAAACCGTTATGGAAAAAAAGAATCTGAAACAGTTATTAAACCTACTTCGGGCAGTTGCGGACTCGGCGTCCGTTGACTCCAACGAAGTTATTGGGAGGATCTCCAGAGGCCGACTGCGCTAATCAACTGCTTTCGTGCTTTCAGAGTAACAATTCAAGCATACACAGAAGGAGGCCTGAGTCAACGGATAACATGCAAAGGACTGCGAGACATTCTTGCTTCTAATAAGAGACATATTTCTACTGACTCTTTGAAAATCGAGGATACGATTGATTGCAAACTACAGTGCGCCAGAAAAGTCTCTCCGCAGTCGCACCTTACTAGAGAGAGTGCTAGCAACAGAAATTATATTGGTGGTACGAGCTGCAGTTTACAACAAAAAGAAACCCAAATTTCGTACTCACCACAATCATAACAGATATTGGAAGTGTTGTCTCCTTCAGTTTTTTCACAATGAATTGGATGCTACAAACAAAAATACAATTTTTAATAGGAAGCTCTTACTAGAGTCAGTGCGGAGGGACATTCCTGGCACACGTTTTATTCTATCTTTCCTTGTCGATCCACAGCAGATATCAGGCAATATTGTGAGTGCAGGGTAACCTGATTCCAAAACATTGCGCTAGTGGTATTGCTGATCGAGATAAAGAAGATAAATATTAAAATTAGGCTTAAGGAAAATTCACTAGCAGAAAATGTCAATGTTAAATTAATGAGCATTGTATTTTAAAAATACGGTCTGAACTCATTCTAACAAAATGAAATTCTCTAAAAGAATATTATTCTGTCCGGAACAGTTTTTTTATATAGAAATTCTCACTAAAGGTATTTATGATACACTTCCCCATTATACTGAAACGTCAACATCACGGATTTTGGCACTGAAGATTTCATAATTGCCGAGTAAACTCACGCTTCACTTCTCCGTTGAAATGAATTTCCACGAATTAAAAATTACGTCGAGAGAAACGAAATACTAAACGAACCGTGATGTCTCAGAGCGTCGACGTTTTTACTGTCATAATGCGAGGATTAAGGCATCCATTTTTGCGACGATTCGCAGATACTGGTATTGGAAATCGCGGGATTCCGCTGCCTAATCCCACTTTTCTCGTCGGGATGAATGGAAGTTTGGAAAGCGACAGAGCGTAGCGGCGGCGAAGAAAGTGAGGGTGGGGAATGCAAAACTCTAGGTGGAAGAGGGAGCGAAAATGTTGGGGAATTGGAGGTGGAATGAAAGGAAAAAGCGGATGGGGAAATGGAGGATCATGGAGAAAAGGGTGGTTGCCAAGAAGATTGAGCTGAAAAATAGATGTGCAAGGAACGGGGGAAGTGGAGGTAGAGGTACAGGTATTATCCGCACGTCGAATTGCCAGAGAGACAATAATAATTTACTAAATTTGCAGCAAATTTGAATATTTTTGCACACTTTCTTCGCATGTTTAAATGGCACAGAATAGTCAACGTTGAAACAGAATTGAAACTAGTGGGACTACAAAAAGACATAAATTTTTCGTTATTCTAAAATTTGAAACTTTCCGGAATTCAGAGAGGTTATCGAAAATTAGACTCACGCTATTATTTTAAGCATTCCATCTTCTATCCGTGGAAAATATTTAAAGAAAAAATTTGGAGGGGCCTTTGAGAAAATCTTTTTTTTGAAATTGACCTTGAACCGATTGAGATAGAGCTTTTTTACAACAGATTTGACTGAGGCAAAATTCTTTATCATAAATTTTGTAGTTTTGAAATTTTAACTTTTTGCAATTTTTGGAAAAATAAAAAGAAGATAAATTTAAAGAATTTTTTCACAGAATTTTGCCTAAAATTACACAAATCTACATGAGTAATTTGTGTAACTTTCCAAAAATTAAACATGATTATATTTTAAGATGTTTTTTACGTTTTAGTTAAAAATCTCAATCTTCAATATTATATTTGTAGGGAGATGTCCAAAAAACTGCATTTTTGCAATTTTCAAAAAATCTGGGATTTCAACGAACAAGAGACCTGTTTTATTCTGTTAAGCGTATTTTACGCGATTCGAGGACAATGTTTAACCTAAAAATTTGGAGCCATTTTTGAGAAAATTTTGCAAATGTTTTTAAGGCTTCATGTAAAGTACTCTCAAAAACAAAATATCTGTTTGCGACCCCCAAAGCCTCGAGTTTGTTCAGATCGAGCGGGGAATATCAATTTTGGAGAAAATCGACAGAACGGTTTAGGTGCTAGCGATGACCATAGATTGACATTTTGCCGTCAGTCTATTTTCGGTATCAAAGACCAGCAGAAAATGGATTTTGGTTACACCAGTGTTAGAGGAAGTAATTTACTATATATAGCAACAGGATTTATCGACTTTTTCGTTACTAGGGCCCGACATTAACAGTTTGTTTGTTGTTGTTTTATCTTGCCGAAAATTCACCGTTTTCCGCGCACGATCCGGATCGTGCTCCGGAGCACGATCACTTTCTCTTCTTGTGAATTAACTTCGTAAGGGCGATAAAGTAAAAATAGTTATTTTTTTATTTTTCTACAATGTACATTTTCCAGAGTTTGAAACATACAAAGGGAATCAAATGAAAACATTCACACAAGACTCGTAAGGGAACTTGCGCGCAATTGTGCATCTATCTTTTCCACATGTATGAGCTTAAATTACGAGAGAATCGCTGGTGAGTGATTCCTTTTCACGTTGCATATTGTATGCGTAATATTTGAAGCTCAGACGAGTGTAAATCTAGATACCTGTCTTGAAGACATAATGACGATCATAATAACTACAAGAATAACAGTAAAAAGTAATGTAGCACGCTGCGTTGCTAAGCAACGGTGGGTTGTCGCCAGACCCCAGCCTTTCCAGCCGATCGATGGCTACCGGAATGAATTTGAGGTGGATGGAGGAAGAGCGGTGGAAGAGGAGGTGAGGGCACGACCGGAGAGAGAAAGGGGTGAACTGAAGTAACATCTGTTTAATTGGAATATCTTCCCGTTCGTTCTTTCAAATGAAAATGCTGAAATAGTTTCAGCGATATTGTATTTGGCCCGTTTTAATATCCGCTCGGGTTCTTCTAGTTGTCAATATAACCTTTGCAAATGTGAAAGTCGCAAACGTGTGAATGTTTTTTAATATAAATTCAGGTGTCCACAGAAAATGTGATGAAACGTTCTAGAAGCGGCAGGGGGAGCTTAGAAAGAGATTACAACTGAAATCGAAAACGTAGTTGTTTTATTCTCAAATATCGTTCCCAGAATATTTATCTTGAACCGAATACTAGGAACTGAAAAAAGTAAGTGTAGGTAATACATGTTTTAGTACGTTATTGGTGCTCTCAAGGTAGTGAGAATTCTCAGATTCTTTGCTGGTTTCACAATCAATGCGCATTGTTAAATATACGCTGGTATATAACTTGTAACTAACTAGGAAGTAATTTTCATGCAAAGTGTAAAATGTTTGTTTTGAAGTATCTATGTAAATCCGAGAATTGCAAGGCGTTGAACTTGCTCGCTCGTACTCGCTCGAACCTTTCACTGACGTCACTTCACTGCCTCTGACTTGGAGGTCGTAAGGTGCGGATCCCGACGGTGGTAGAATTGTTCACATTAGCTAGACAGTTAGGCCGAATTCCCCCGCTGTCTGGAGGAGAATTCTAGCGGCTGGCTGCTCTGATGGGTAGTTACCCATGATTTCTCCGATCAACAAAAGGCGAATGCCGGAGCAGTACCTTAACTAACTGGCTATGGGCCTCGCACATTACCACACTTGTACGGAGACCAGTCGGGAGCTTAGAGCTTCTCCCGGTTGGGGCGGTGCCCAGAAGGTGGGAGATACCTTGTTGGGGAAATACTCGTAAGCCAATATAGTTCGGCACCGGATCTCTCCATTGAGTGGTACGATCACCCCTACTACCACCCGCGATAAAAACACGCACCACACGTACAGGAATAATGACTTCAACAATTGACGCGTCCGGAATCACTAATCATTCATGATGAGAGTTCTTCGAACTAGCTTTGGGTGTTCAGAGCCCCTGCGACTGTTATATTTTACATTTCACCATCTGGTCACAGTTGTAAGTTTTAACAAATACGTGGGAATGTTTTCAGATTCATAATTGATTTATTATTAATATTATTGTATTATATATAATTTCTATAGTATAAAACCTTTTACGGTAATCTCATTCAAATAATCTTAAAAAATAAAGTTACAAGAAAGAAAATTTCAGAGAGGAAACGAATTGCACTTTAATTTTCGTAGAAAAATGTGAGACGTAATGTCTAGCGCACGCGTCTTCCAGCTTACTCCATGGGGAATGTGGTGGACAGAGTGCGTTCTTAACAGGATTTCTCGGTATTCCTCTTCTTCCTAGCACCTCTTTACACTGTAATTTATAGAATGTATCGATTCCGTATTATATTTCAAGTTACAATCTTCAATTTATTCAATGTGTTTGGAAGTTCATTTAAGACACTTAAAATTTTATTTGTTACATTTCTAACTATCGATTACAATATTGATTGGTCGATTAGTGATATTGATTGGTCGATTAGTGATTGCGGGGGCGCCAACCGCTAAGATTATTAGTCTCGTAAGTGGGGTGCATGGTTTTTGCTCGGGAGATGGCGGTGATCTTCCCCCGCTGGATGGTGAGATCCTACCTATCGTCGGCTAGCAAGGTTTTCCCCAACCAGGAATCTCCCAACAGCGGGCCACCGCCCCTGCCGGGACAAACTAAGCTCCTGACTGGTTTGTGTGGTAGTGTAGTGCATGTAAATGTAAGTGTGCGTAAGTAAGGGTAGGATAGGACAAGAAATGAGAGGGCGAAAGGTCCCTGGTCCGTTTTTTAGGGTACTGCTCCGGCATTCGCAAGGTATTGATGGGAGAAACCACGGAAAACTACCGATCAGAGCAGCCGAATTCTCCTCCAGTCAACAACGGAACTCGACCCAGCTATCTAGCTAGTGTCGAAAATCCTGCCACCGCGGTGCACCGTCGGGACTAGAACTCTTAGGACCTCAAGTTCAGTGTTTTACAGCATTATTCATTAACCTAGTATTATAGTTTCTTTTCTTCTTAGTTCTTAGTATTTTGTATTTGAGAAAGAAATAAACTGGTGGAAAATGAAGGGGTATCTCGGTGCCAGTAGCCCTTGAATATTCACTGCAAAATTTTCGCTGAGATGTTTTTGACACTTCTTTTTAAATTAGTTAAATTAGACATTTAGTTTCGTGTGAAAACGGTTAATTGTATGATTAACAATTAGTGCAGTGACGATTCCCTCAGAATTAGCTTTCGCAATACGTTATTATCTCAATACATAACAGTAGGACAATTTGTAATGGTGCAGTATGAAGGAGAGCTGTTTCCTGAACAGGTCATTGCCATTCATTGCAAGTCATGAACAAGTCCTGAACAAGTTATTCATTGTAATTGATACGGCACGGATAAATATCTTGCAGAAATTCAAGGGGTTCTGGAAATGGCTGCATAACAGGGATAGAATTTAAAAAAATATATAATCCAGAAAATTCAAAACCCTCAGTTAAAATCAAAAAGAGAATTTTCGCTACCCCAAAATCTAAAAAGCACTGAGCGTACACAATACTTTTTCTGTTATCAATACCAATATCAAAATGCTTTCTTAATAACTTAAAAAAATATTCATTAACAAAGTTTTAAACTTTGTGATATTGTTAGATTTATTTCTTGTTACAAGCAATCATGAAGAACGCGGGGAACTTGTGTCACGCATTGTGAAGAATGGAACGACATGCAATAAATATATAGGCATAAAGCCACCCCATCCTATGAGGCGACTTTATGCCAAGTGTAAATAAATTTGGTTCAATACATTTAATTCAATAATTATCTCCACTTAAAATAGCCAAAGTATGTTTTTCAATTTCGTATACTTCTGTAACTGTGTTAATGATGTGAAAAATAAACAATTTAGTTACTAAAATCTTCCCAAAGTAGCAAAAGCCACCACGATATGCGGTATTTTGAAACTGTAAACTAATGAACAGGAATTGGAGAAATTTTATGAAATTGACCAATACAAAGGTCTCTTTAACTACGACTTTTTAGGGGTGACAAAATTATATTTCATAAATAAATACATTTATTATAATACAGTTCCATCCAGAAATAAAATTAATGATTCTCATGATAAACTCTCGTAAAAGTTGGGAATTGTTTGGACGACTTTATCAATCTTAGCATATAGGTGACGTTTACAGCTTGGTGTGGCCAGACGTGCAGTATTTGTAGTAAACGCGCTGTTTGAAAGTGTAGCAGAAGTGTGCAATATCGCGTTTGGCGAGCAGTGAAGTATATATGGACTGGGTCCCTCGGAGCCGAGTCGCATCTGCCTGGAAGAAAGCGGCTTGTGTGAAGCGGCGGCGCGCGCCTGGTCCAGAGCGGGGCCGGCCGGCGTGAGAACGGCGCGCATCTGGTTGGCGGCCACTTGAGCGCCGGGCCGCCCGCACCTTCCGCGCGAAGCCCCGCGCCGCGCCTCCCCCAAACCCAACCCCCGGCCGCCCACGCCAACCCTCGCGTGGCCCCCGCCTCCGCGACCAGCGGGCCGCTCCTCATTTGCCCGCCACATCGCCGCACCCCTCTCGCCTACCCACGCCACCCCCGCAGAGCACCTCTCCCTGCCACGAAACCCGACGGTCCCGGCTCCCACACCACCCCCTCGTGCCACTCCCGCCCCCGCAACCAGCAGGCCGCGCCTTTTTCGCACGCCATCCCCACTCAGCCCGCCCTCTCGTCCCAGCGACCAGCCGGTCGCGCCTTTTCGCCCGCCGCGCAACCGCACTTCTCTCGCCACCCCCGCCCAGCCCGCACTCCCGCGTCCGCAACCAGCCGGCCACGCCTCTTTCGTCCGCCGAACCTTCGCACCAATCTCGCCGTACCCACACCACCCCCGCGGTGCTCCGCCCTCCCACGAAACTAGCAGGTCGCGCCTCTTTCGCCCGCCGCGCCACCGCACCCCTCTCACCACGGTCGTCAACCAGCCGCGCTCCCTCACCACCCATCACGCCATCCCTGCGCAACCTCTGCACAGCCCACCACCCCGCCTCGCAACCAGCCGGTCGTGCCTTTTTCTCCCGCCGCGCACCAGCGCCCCACCCGCTCACCGCGCCCACTGAGCCACCCCCTCCCCCGCGCCGCTCTCACCGCCCGAGCCACCAGGCCGTCCATTGCTGGCTCACAATAATAGGGCGGAAATTGGAAGGGCCCCGTCCGGGGTCGCGCCGGAACCAGCTCTCATCAACGGCTGGCGCGGCGCCAGGCGACGCCTCCGTCTCGCTTCTCCACGCTTGTGCCCCGCCCCCGCCCAGCTGCCGCGGCCCCGTCGCCTTCGCGCCTTTGCCCCGCCCCGCCCTTCCCCACATCCCCTCCGCTCGGCTCTCGGCTCGCCTTTTTCCCCGCCCGCGCCTTGCCGCCGCAGCTTTACCCCCGCCTCCTCCGCCCAGCTCTCTCTCCCTCTCTCTCACCCTCTCTGTCGGGCTCCGCCTTCGTCCTATCTTTTTCACGCTCACGCCCTTCCCCGCCTGCAGCTCACCTCCGCATCCGCTTAGCTCTCGCCCCGCCTCGCTTCCGCTGTGCCTCCTCCCGCGCTGGCTCCGCCTCGGCCTGTCCCGCCCCTGGCCCAGCAGCGGTTGGGCGCCATGTTGTATTAAAAATGCTTCCTCCAGAGATCCACTTACAAAATTGCGTCTCGCCTGTTGTGGTTTTGTCTGCTTTTATTTACAATGCAAACATCTCACTGGAATACTTTTTCCTTATTTCGCTGCCCCGTCGCAGGGAGGCCATTGTTGGCGCATGCCACTGCAATGAAGTGGGCTCGCTCCATCGTGCGAGTTTTATGTATTTTTAAGCTGCAAGAGATAAGACGAGTACCCTTAAGAAAAAAGATTGGGATGGCGGGTTATGCGCGGCACGGACTCCGGTTACTTGAAAATTCCCGGGCATCGTTTGAATCAACGAGGACGGCCAGAAAGGGCAATTTCAAGGCATCGCTTGAGCGAAGTTACCAGATTACTTACAGAAACTTTAAACAATGGAATCGAAAATTCCCTCTGTGGGATTATGGTTATGCGCCATCCCATCTACGATGCATCGAATATGGGGTGCATTTAACGCCATGATCTTCTGTATCTGTCTCAAGGACTAATACATTTGAAATACGACACTGGACATTTGCATGCATTAAACTCACAACTAAGATTATGATTTTCTCACGAGAAGTATTTTCTTCCAACTTAAAATATTCCGATATCATTTTTGACATTTTAATGTAGTATATCGAGAGTGTAGTATTATGTTTTATGTAAAAACAAACTAGACTGTCTTCCACATTACCTCAAACTCTGCGGAATGAAATGAAGTAATCCAGGCGTGTCAAATTGCACCCGTACGAGCTCGTTGCCCGCCTGGGAAGCCCGGTGCTCCTGCAAGCAAGGGCAACTTCACTGACTCTGCCCGCATTGTCCCTCCAAATCCAGAAAGGGATGTACACCCCTACCCCTAAGAGGGAATGCAGCTATAGAGCGTACTCGTATAACAAAGAATGGTAGTTTCATCCGAAAATGTTAGCCCAATGTTTTCTATCCAACAACCGAGGTTTGAATTTTGCTTACATATTTTACTACTTATTACTTTATTTCATGTTTATTTTCTTTTTAAATTTTGCTTTGTATAAACATTTTCGCCAAGGGGCAGGAATATGTTTGAATGTCTAAATATTGGCTTGTTTCCTGTTGTGTTATATTTATTTAAATTATTCTGTTTTTCGTTAAATATACTAATAATGCAGAAATAATAAGACTCTTTGTGAGCAGACAAATTTTTTAACAGACAAGAATTTATGTTTGTTAAAGATCCTAACCTAAACCTAGGAAGTTCATGTAATTATTACACTCTCAAGTAAAGGTAATTACGAAGCCAAGATCTTTTCAATTCAAAATATTTAATTTTACTCTCAATTTACAATTTAAAATTAACTGAAATTTTTAATTTTAATGGACACGTTATTTGCTTTATTTTAGTAAATGGAAATTTAATACGTTTTCGGAGTAGCAAACTATCAACTGACTTCTCTAAAGACTTCTCCCAAATCTATCGTAGGCTCGGTACTCAGTGGCGCGCCGATACCCAGAGCATTTTGTACAACCCTTCCTTTTAAACCAGTGCCAGTTGCACGAGTCGCAGGGCCCGCAAACTCTGGAAAAACTAGTTACCTTGCCCGCGACCTTCACACAATCACAGGGCTCACCTCGTCCATGCCCACATCCCGTCGCGTCCTTTGCCACCTGGCCTCCCTAACTCGCCGACTCTGACCCAATTGTACAAATAAGTTGTAATTTAGTTTTCCTCGAAGTAAAGAGCAGCAAATCTCAGTGTTTCAAACTCAATCAAAGGCCTTTTCGAGCTTTGTTCTATTAAAAGTAAGGTGGGCTTCTGCAGTTTTTATCGGAAGGTATGAGGAAAGCACAATGCAATTTGTGTGTAGTTGCACAATTGTGCGCAGTTCCACAACTGTGTGTAGAGTGTTTCAGCTGAATGCAAACAATTTTGCGCCGTTTTCACCGGAACCGTCAACGTCAACCGGAACCGTAATACGTGTTTCGAATGAACTTTACACTGTTAAGGGACTTATTTTCCGCTAGCAATCATACAGCTTGGAATTACAGTTTCGTCAGTAATTAATTACTCAATAGATGTGGTGGTCGAGATCAATCGGAACTTTTCGTATTATTGTAATAATCACCTAAGCCGAAAAAGCTAACTATGAACGAATAAAATGTTTGATTATGAACATTTTAGTTAATTTACTTCAACCATTTAAGATATGAGAAATGTCATTTCTTTAGCGATTTTTGACTATTGCTAAATAAGATAGTCTTCTTGCTTATGAATAATGTTCTGTGCCTAACAAGTAAAATATCTGAAGGGTGAAAGCTGTAAGATACGCCTTTTAGATTTACCAGGGTAGTACATGCGACCGAACAAGAAATGAAAAGTCACTGAACATTCGGCGGCCATTAAGGAGTTACGGCAGATTTGATATACTTTGCTAAATCCAAAATTATATTTTAACTTAACACAAATACAAATGAAATTACAAAAATAAATGTAAACAACTAAACACAATTTTGTTAATTTCCATTTTCATGAGGATTAGAATAAAATGCAAAATCAGCAGAAATAATATAAATTTACTCTTCTCGTGCTTTTCCCCAAATGACAGCCGGTTGCCTTTTACGACTCTATGGGACGCATATTCGGCTATGCACTAGACACCCAAACACTTGCGGGCTCCTCCGATCTGGGGTGAACAGAACGCAAGCGCCCCCGCGACAGCACATGCATAAGATACAAGGGACAAACAGCCATGCCCAAAGCGGAACTCAAACCCGCAGACCGAAGCGCTGGGTCGGTACACGCACTTAGCCACCTCGTTTCACTAATATAAATATATAACTCTTTAAAAGAGATCGCTAAAGCCATAATGTTATTGTTGAATAATAATGTATTATTTTTGTGAATATTTGCTGCGATTATTAATTTCAAAAAAATATTTAGAAATAAATTTGCTTCTTAAATATTTTTAATCGTTTTTTAAAGGAAGTGGTTATATATCATAGATTCGTCGATATTTTTTTTTCGTTTGTTCGGTAAATACTTTCATAACCGTCCCAGACTGAAGTGAGTTTTTTTTCTGGGAATATGACGCTATGTTCCGCACTCCCGCTACGCTGATTGTCTTTGCAGAAAGGATATAAAGTGTTTGGCTTTTTGCTTGAGCTTTACCCTGGGAAGGTAATCACACTAAGCACCCTCTGAGTTTTATCTTCCGTTTCAGTGTAGTAAAAAGAAAATTTACTCCAAAAAACTTCTAAACAAGAATACATGTTTGGTTTATTGAATTTCTCTTTATCGAGGTACTTTAAATCTGGCGGGTAGCGAAGTCTTCAGAACGACATAAATTTTAAATGTCGATACATTCAAGTTATGAAATTTCTAGTTATCGAGAATGCTCAGGATTAACTTGAAACAATCCTCCTAGAAAGAGAAATCTAACGATTCTTTTGTTGAAAGTATTCTCGCACGCATTTGAAAAATTTCTATGCGAGTGAAAAACACCACAATCCGATTCTTCTTAACGGACGAAGTTACAGTGATCCTACTTGTGAACAGTTGAAACACATTCTTGAGGGCCCATAACTTGGCAGTTTTTAATATCACTGGGTAGGTCTTTCTGATAGGTGACAATAAATTAAATGCTTTGTGAAATTTATTTAAGATGATTAAGTGATATTAACCTTGTTTCTATCGAAATAATATAAATCGAGCAATCAGATTTCTTATATCTGATCCAAATAACACAAAGGGTTTAACAATCCACCTGCATATTCAATATTATTACATTAAACGGAAAAATAGAAGTTAAATCTCTGGGTAGAATGAATTTACCACTTTCAGAAGAATGAATCGGATCAATAGTACGAGCCAAATGTAATCGAGATACATGTACTACATTCTCTGAAAGTAAAACTTCTATTAAACTTCTTTGAAGATACCATTAAATTCAAATAAATCACCAGTTGCTGTCACGATGGTGGGTCAATGCAAAAAGTCGATAACCACCACGGGAAATCGAAACTGGGGTATTGTTCGCGAGCTTAGTAGCCGTACACCGCCGGCAAACCGATGTATTCTCTATTAAAGCAAGGCTTACGCTGTTCACTATTAAATACTGTTTGTTTCGAACTTCAATTCGATATAAAATTATATATTTACTATGCTGTCAGTTGACATAGTTTTATTATGTGAATTAAGTGAACCTCCACTGGATGTTTAATGGAAGGTTAGGGAATAGCGTAATGGTATTTTCATAGCCACAATTCCAGTTCACAATGCAATCGAATAATTTCAAATTATCAGAAGAGTGAAAATAAGCTTGGTGCTTATAACTAATTTTGCTCCCATGTGTTGCCACTACGTATATGTGGAATTGGGCCGAAGTTGGTATCAATAAAAAATATTACATTTTCTTTCCAGGACACAAATCGTTCCATCTGATGCTCAGTGTTTAATATACAGTTCTACTAAAGTAAGGATAACATTATTAGTTACAGCGGTGTAAAGTTGGAAAATGTGCCATGTGAACAATATATAAAACCTATTAACAATGCATTGTATGGAAATGAAATACACATCATAGTAAGGAAAGAGCCAACAAGTATACCCGTTTTTACTTTGTCGAAAATTGTCGCGAAACAGCAGTGTTCATATCATGAAGTTCCTATATGTTGCATCTACTACTAAGATGCTTTATAATTATCAAATTTATGCCCTGTTAGTGAATATAATAGCTATATTTTTAGCGAAGCTTGCTTTGCTAAGCATTGATTAGTCAGTTGCAACAATAATTATTTCATTAACTGAACCCGATATATATTTATATCGCTCTTTTCCATTCATTTGACCTCGACAAGTGTTGATAACCTTAAATTTACATCTTATTTGTGGGAACCAAACAAAAGAAAATTGAAGTTTTGGTATTTAGACCGGGCACTTTGATCGTAAATCCACCGATCCATCAAAGACACTGAAAATAGTAATGTACTAACTCTACCCACCCGAAGTTCATCATCTGTTTGTGTGGCTCGAACTGATCCGTTCACAGCAACAACACGTTCACAACACAGCAACATCCGTTCACGACAACAGTCCGAAAGCAGCATTTCCCATCTAATTTTTATGTAAAAAAACGTACCGTTCCAATTCTGAGATACGCGTGTCCCATACAATGAAGAAATGAGTTTGAAAAAAGACGATACGGCCCTCAATGACAGTGATGAGATAATACTATCTGATCAGGCTTTGGTATGGTAAATAGCCCTGAAAACATAACGTTGTTCAAAGCGAGGGGTAGACCTTCGCTAAAAGCCAATATTTTGGAGAAAATAAATAAAATAAATCAGGTATATCTCCGGACTGATTCTTATATACGAGTAACACACTTATGTGACTGCAGTGCAATAAACAACATTTACTGTACAAAGAGAAAGCGCTGCTTCATGCTACAAATTCTTTTTAGAACACACGACCCCAGAAACGAAATGTGGTGATATAATAGCTCATAATTTTTCCCATTATAAGTAACGATTATGTAATATTATAATAGAACTTGAACCCGTAAAATTGTTTCCAACACGCAAAAATATTTTTCCACGATGGGACTCGAACTCACGTACTTATGTTTTGCGTGATACACGTACGAGCATATGCTCCAGAAAATCCTATGAAAGGTCTAGGTGCTAGTGTTGCCCAAAGAGCGACGGACAGACCAATAAACGTACCGTTTATCACTTGTCAGGTATAAAGAACGTACAACACGTGGATTCCGACTACACAATGTACTTGTATTAGAGTAAGTAATTTACTAATACTAGAACAGCGTGTCATCTCCTGCAGGTAATTTCATATTGTAAGTTTTCTTGTCAGAAAAAACGACAATAGTGAAATGTGAATATGGCGTTGAACGCCCCGCCAGTAGTTTGACATCCTTCATAGCTAATAATGTAAAGGTCCGCCGTACGAGTTTTCGTTTAGAAATCTCCACACACACAACTCACTAAATGTGATTTTTGCTTTAAATGAAAGGAACCGGGCCCCAGGAGTCTTATCGCTGACTAATATTAACAGGTTTTACACTATGAACTATATTTTATTAAAATTGAGAAATTAATAGAATGAACGCTTATTTGCTGTCATTTGTTCGAAGCGTCGTTTGGACGTGTGAAGAAGACCTGAGGTAGTCGCCGACAGGCGTGTGTGAGTGTGAGGTGACAGTTAACGAATAGAAGATAGGGAGTACTGTGGGCTCGATACAAAAAATCTTATACAGATCTTTGTATAAAGATAAAACATTTCAATTACATTTTCAGAAACATGTTCCATTCTGTGTTCGCAGTGAATAGTGATTGTATTGTAACAGAAATTGTAAACTTTTCTCATTACTTACTGAACGGCAAGAAACAATATTTTCGGAGTTTCCTTTTTTCCATGGAGGGAATATGTGGAACTTTTTGAAATTTTCTACAAAGGTATTCCACATTCGTCGTGTATCCCTGCCGCTCGAAAATTTGCGACGCTTTAAATACCACCTCATTTGTCTTTATTGGTGGACTGGAAGAGGTTTACCCATGAGTAATGGACGGAAGCACATTGGTATATACGAGTATGAATTTGAGCAAGAATTATCCATTGTATTGGTATCAGGATCTAACAATACGAGTTTTCTGCCAAAAAATTTAGGCAAATGTTTGCTTCTGCATTACAATACTTTTTTTCTTTATTACTTGTACGTAGGAGGCGAGAAAGTGAAAACCCGATAACTTAAGAAGTGAAAGTCGCTAAAGAAGACAGTGACAGAACATCTGCTTATAGACCAACTGTTAGTTTTCGCATTGGGTAATTTTCACCCTCGTGCCTGTCCTAGAAGGCTGACGGGATAGATTGCTTATTTTGTGTTTCTCGAGAAGTGAATCACTATGGTCAGTAGTCCCATAAGTGTACTGTGTGCTACACCGCGGGATGTGGCAGTGTTTTTCTCCCGGTCGCAGTGAGATCTAGTGCCGACCTGCACGTCGGTTTGCGAGCGTTCCCCTCAAGATATCTCCACCAGCTTGGCACCACCCAAGTCGGGACAAGCTTTAAGGGCTCGCCTGGTTTTCCGAGAGAGTACGTCGGCGTGAGTGTGTGGGTGTGTAAAGGGAGAATAGGGGCAAGAATGATGAAGGAAAGATGGCGCGCGGTTCGTGGTCCGTGTGTTAAAGTAATGATTCACTTGCATTGATGGAAGAAACCAAGAAAAACCCGATCAGAGACGCTAGAATTCTCATTCAGACAATGAGTAAATTCTACCTATACTCCGATTTAAAAATAGTGATTGTTCAAGGATACGAGCTAGACGGAGAGGGGACGCCGTCATTCAATCGGGAGCTTCGTTACGATTTCAATTTTTGGTATTGGAGCTCCAGATTGGATGACAATGTCCCTCTCTTTCCAGCTCGAGATATTGAAATGCCAATATGTTTAAATCGAAGTATAGCAAAGTAGCAAGTGTTGAAAATCCACCACCATGGGAATTCGAACCTTAGGATCTCCATGTCAGAGTGACTGCAGTGACGACCGTTGTTGCTCTGAGCCAACTGGGCCCGCCTGGAGGTGCAGGGTCTCGCGAGTGCGATAGGCAGGCTTGAGGCTGCGCCCACGCGCCCGCAAGGGGCCCCAGGGAGGCACTGCCAGATCCCGCCGCCGGCGGAGCGCTTACTGGGGGACGGGCAGTGCGGGGAGTAGGCGCTGGGGCGGCGGGGAATGTTCTCAGGCAGTCGGGCGGTCGAGCAGTCGAGTCGCACGGCAGTCAGACTCGGACTGGTAGTTGCGTAGTCGGGAGGTCGGGCGGAAGTGTGAGTAGATGGGCGGACGAGGGGTTGACTGTCGAGCGGTCGGTGGCTCGGACGATCGAGCGATCAGGCCGACTGGTAGTCGGGTGGTGAAGTCGACAGACGGTCGATTGGGTGGATGGATAGGTGGATGGATGGGCAGATGGGTGAATGGAAACGCGGTCGGGACGTCGGATGGGTGGTTGGGCGCGCGGGTGAACGGTTTAGCTCTCGAGCTGTGGGGCAATAGAGTGATCATACGATCGGAGTGACGACTGGTCCGGCGGTCGGACGTGTGTACGGCCCGCGGTCGAGTGGCCAGGCGTTCGAACGGGTGGTTGGGCGCGCTGTGGGGCGAGTCGCGCGGCGCGGGGGATTATGGTCCGCTCGGGGCGGGGCCGCCAACGACCCGGACGCCAAACGGCGCGGCTGGGACTGGAAGCCGTCCAGGGCTGCGAGGGGGCCGTGCAGCCAGGGAGAGGCGAACGGCGAGAGGAGGCGCGGAACACGAGGCAAGGCAGGCGCCGTAAGTGCACACTGGGATGCGGGTAGACGTCGGGAACGCCGGTGACATATTGGACGAGACCACAAAGTCGGCGAGTGGGACGTTGGAGATAGGGTGAAAGACGTAACACGGAAGAGATGGAGATGAGAGAAATCGTGTGGGATTCGTAGAATGGTAAACGTTGAGGGGTTGGAAGAAGGGGAACGGACATGTTGGATGGAAGACGTGAGGGAACGTAGAGGTGGGGCACGTGGGAAAGGGGGGAGAGAAATGGGAACGTGCGGTGGAAAGTATGAAGTAGTCGGAGTCAGTTTCTTGAATCGCTAGGATTTCATTTGTAATTCGTTGACTAAAACGGCATGTTTTATCTATGTTTTCTGCATTTTATTTCATCACCGAACCGACAAATTACATTCGTCCACATTATTCGATCAGTGTTTTTGCGACGTGACAACAGGAGAAAAGAAAATATGGATGACTCGTAATTCGGGATGACTAACACAGGCGTATGTTAATTAACGCAGAGAGAAAAGCACGTCGTGCGAACCCGAGCAATGACTTGTCCTGCGAAAATGGCGGAAAGCCGGAAGCTAAATACCACGTGACTGAGGGGTGCCAAGAGGAAACGCTAAGCACGAGAGACTGAGCAGCGGGCAGTGCAGGGCGCGAGGTAGAGATACAAGGAGGGAGGTCACGACGGAGGTCGCTGTGCCTCTGCGAGGGAGGAGGAGGGCGGGCG
Organism: Teleogryllus occipitalis; assembly: GCA_011170035.1. Lineage (NCBI taxonomy): Eukaryota > Metazoa > Arthropoda > Insecta > Orthoptera > Gryllidae > Teleogryllus > Teleogryllus occipitalis. The sequence goes on along the minus strand of BLKR01002282.1, from coordinate 151,743 downwards.
GTTATGGAAGAGGGGCGCGCGACGGCAGGCCGAGGGAGGGGGCGCAAGGTCGAGAGGCGAGCGTGAGTTCGGGGGCAGAGCGCGGGCGGAGGGGGTGGACGGGCAGCGAGGGCCGCGTGGCTGGCGATGGCCCCTGAAGGACCAGCAGCAGGAGCCTCGCGGCGGCCCCGCCCACGCGTTCCACCCCACGGCCAGAGCAGCGCGCGAGGAATGGGGAGAGCCAGCTACGTGGAATTTAGCACAAGAATTTGCGAGAGTAAAAAATTGTGGCACGACTGGACAAAGAAAACAAATGTAGGAATAGACAAAGAAAAATAATGGGAATGATGAATTAAGTAAGCCACCAGGCTATGAAGAGAAAAATTAAAACACTCTTCTAATAGCAAAAGTCATGCACACAAAATAATTATCATTAAAAGTAACGCTTAACAATTAACTAATAAAAATATTTAAGAGAAGAAGTAGTAAAATGAAAGTGTAGGCTTCCGCGGATGGAGTCAATATCATCTTGGCTGTCCGAGAGACGCTGCGTCCAAGACATAGATGCAAACTTTCCTCGGGACGAAGTGGCATTTCTCACACCTCAAGGTGTTTAGAGGTGTTTTAGGCCAACTAGATAGATACTAAAATGCTGGAGCATTTAGCTACTAATTTTAAAAAAAATATATTTATTTAACGTCAAATAACATTGAAAAACTGTGACTACATATGGAGGGAAGTGTATTCTGTGCTCGTTTCCTGACTTCTGGGACCTCTATCCCAAACCAAAACCAATTTGAATTATGAATACAACTGGAAACGAGTGTTTTTAGCGGGACTTGATAAGAAAATATTGAAAAACTTTGCAATAATGGGTAAAAATATTGAAAACAAAAAAACTTTGCAATGGTAAATCAGCTACAGATTTTGACGATCATCTTTCATCGTGCCCTTTATAAAAGAACGGTATTATTGCCGTGAGAACATGGAGAACGGTAATTGCAATAACTATATGCCCAACTGATATCTCGGAAATGTGCACAAATAGTGAAATTAAGAGTTACAGCTTCAGAATTATTTAGAGAAAACATAGATATCTCTCAGATTAAATGTTACGAACGTCTAGGGACGTAGGGTAATTGAAGATGGCCACTTGTTGCCAGTGAGCGTGTAGTGGGAAATCTCGTACAATGATGTTACCCATGTGACATTTTCCTCTGATAGGCAACTCGCCTCACACTGGTGTTTTGCGGGTATAAGAAATATCTACGCGTCAGAACGAAATTATCTGCTAAGGACCAGATTATAATAAGATTCCTTGATATCAGACACAAATATCCCATGTGTAGCTTCTATATATGAGATTTCCCACCACATATTAATTGACAAAAAGGATCATCGTGAATCCCCCGCACTGCCTAAAAGTTTGCAACCTTTATTTTCAGGCAGCCTGTGTAGAAACAAAGCAAGGGCGAGGCGAAACGTGTGCATCCAGTCGTAGAAGAGCATGAGAATTTGTCTTTCGAGACTTTAGGCACGTATATCACATAAGCGACAGCCTAGACTTGGAGTAACCGGCATTTGTGGGTAACTGTGGAGTGAGAAGCGCAGAACTCCGAGAAGTATGTAAACAATCCAAGGAGCGACAGAGTTGCGGGAGGGCGGGCGGGCGTACGTCCTGCAACAGGGAGGTGGATGCGAGCACTTTCAGAGAAGAGGGAGCGGAGCGCGCAGGGGGAGGCTACAGAGCAGGCGAGGCGGTGAAGCGAACGAGGAACAGCGTAGCGCCAGTAACACAGCGCCAGCGGAGCGGGAGGGAGGAGGGCGACTGGGCAACCCGGCTAATAGGGACTTAATGACAGAGCTGCCAGGGAGGCGGAATGCCGCTCCCGACTCAGGTCGGGAGGTAGCGTGAAGACAGAGGGAGGCGTGGACAGCGTGGATACACGTACGCACGTGCTGCTGGGAGTGGTGGTGGTGGTGGGGGCGTCGACAAAGGTACGCGGCAGGCAGGTGTGGTCGGAGGTACCGGAAAGGCGTTGTTTAACGTGAAAGGGTCACGTGGTGAGGGGACGCACAGCCACCGGGAGAGGCAACGAGATCACAGGAATCCCAATGCGCAGCGTGGTGCGAAGCGAAGGGCGCGAGTATCGTTATAGAAGTGCGACCAAGGAGTAGATTATCAGAGGTGAGAAGAGGCGGAAGCGTAAAATCACGAAACCCGGAAGGGAGCTAAAACACGCGCTACGTTAGGAAGTGGGGAAAAGTGGTTGAGGCAGGCGTGGTGCGAGGCACAGAGGAGCGTGCGTGGCGTAATGTATCACGAGTGGCTGTGGATGTGGTGAGGCGTGGAGAGCGGCGTGAACCGGGCGGCGCAGCGCAGGCGGGTGGGGCGCGGCGCGGAGGGAGGGGCGGGGCGTGGTGGAACCGTAACCCTCTGGCCCTGGGGCTCACGGTGCCCAATAAAGTTTCATATTCGCGCGGGCCGCGCCGCAACGGGGGCGGGGTCACGGCCTCCGGGAGGAGAAAAGCGATGGGACGAGTTGGCGGTCGCCGCTCTCCTCCCCCTCCCCCTCCGTCTCCAGCCTCTACCCCTCCCCCGCCTCGCTCACCCCGAGCGGGTCATCCGCAGTTTGCCATTGATCTAGCGCGCGGAGAGCTTAACACCAGCGATCCGGCCGCACACTCGATGGGGGCTGGACGCGAGGGTTTAAAGCTTGCGGGTGTTGCTTTTCCACCCCGCCCGCTTCCCCTCCCCGCCCGGTCCCTGCCCCCGATCCCGCCCGCGGTCTGGACAGGGCTTTAGGGATGTTTCGCGGGCGCGGCCCAAATGAGCTTGCGGCCCGATCTAGGAGCGAGAGCGCCCGCCGGCTGCGGGAGCGTGTCGGCTGATGGAAACTGGGTATGCAAAGTGGGCGAAGATCCGCGCGAGTCAAGTGAAGAGACCCGTAGGGATTTCCGCGCCGCCGTAGAGCGTACTGCTAATTTGCCTATAAGTTGGTTTCATTGAAACAAGCCTTCCTTGCGAGTTTGGAACTTCTAGGGACTCGGAGCTTTCCGGCATGGTGGTTGTAATTTAATGCAATTTCTTCCGTCTCGCTACTGACGCTAGGTTGGCCTCACGTACGACTTAGCTTGCGATTATATTTGTGATAACTTAATGTAAATTGTAGTGTGCAGTGTTCTTACACAAACAAAAATAGGTTTTGTATCAACAAATCTAGTAAAGTTTCTCAATCCGAAGAATGAGTTAAAGTTATCGTTGTGGGCTTCATTACGCATAAAATTGTCATTGTAAATAAATTGAGTTTATCCGCTGATATAGCCATATAGAGACATAAGCGTCTCTAAATTTGCATTTAATGCTGCGAATGCAAAATAGAGAATTAATCATCGTCGTTTAAAACATTTATTTGATTTGTTTGGTAACGTTTTCGATCATAGAGAAACGAAGAAGGATAGCTCCATTTGATCGGCACTGACTTGCTTATTTGGACGTATTTACCGGTTATTTCATTACAAAAGAACCAGCATTTGTGCAGGTTTCATTTGTTTACTCGTTACTGTTTAGTTACAGAAATTGATCTCCAGTTGACGCCTGGCATTGCATTATTTTTTATGTGTAATTTCTGTATTTCACTTGTTAAGGAAATTGCAAATAATTTCAACAAAAAACAAGCAAAGAAAATAAACGCAAATTTCAATTATCGAAACTAATTCCCAAAATTCTTAAAATTCAAGGTGTTTATAGTTACATTGCTTGAAAACGTTAAAAAATTATTCATTAATTGAGAATTTCAATTTCCAATATGATTATGATTGTCTATCATATAATAAAAATAATTTTGTAGAAGAATGAGAATTATACTTTTGAATTTACATTCATAATTTACACTTAAATACAAAATACTCCCTCCGATAACGTAGAGATATATCAAACTTTAGTTCCCATTGCATCGTTGCATATATTTATAAAGGTATAATAATAATAATATAAATAATAATAATATAAATAATAATAATAATAATAATAATAATAATAATAATAATAATAATAATAATAATAATAATAATAATAATAATAATAATAATAACAACAACAAATAATAATAACAAATAATTCTCATTTTTGGGTGCGAATATTTTCTTTGTTGCAAATCATTGGAAATATCACTCGATAGATGTTTATAGAGTTGATTATAAAAATCCTTTATATTCTAGGTTGTGAATTTAGCAAATGCATGTTATATTTAATATCGATTTTCCCCCCTTTAATATAAACTCTTTATGGCTTACTCTTTATATGAAAATTTGGCAATATCTGAACTGTTTCAACAGGTTTTTGCAAATTAAATATGTACGATATGCATATGACACTTTCAGTAATTTAACATAATTAAAAGATTGTATGTGGTACATTAGACTACGTAAGTTTCAAAATGCAAAATATAAAATTGTAAGAAATAAATTGCAGAGAGGTATGCCTCTCAAAAAATATAACCACTTCTTTGTTTTATGGATTATAAAGTAACCTTAAATCAACAACAAAAAAATGTCAATGCCATTCTCTCGAATTCCAAATAAAGTAATCAAAGAGAAGATGAAATATCTCCCGTTAAACTTCAAGAGATTCCGTATCTTCTGATAACTTGTTTAAGAAGTATGTTTAATGTGAAACGCAAAATAACATCTTAGACCTTAGAATCACATAAGTCACTTTTGGCAAAACTAGTAAGGTGTCGTGGATGAGGCAATTGACTTACAAAAGATAATTGGACAAATCAATAACATACACCTAAAATAGAAGGAATGGTTTACTAAATACGGCAGGGAAACATTAGAACCCTCAGGTATCTTTCTCAAATCCCTTTATTTACCACAATTCTCACTTCAGCCACAATTGCGATCCCTTTGAGTAGATGAGTACTATAATCGTTATAGCAGGGATTGCGCCACTTAGATAATTGCCCAGTTATATAACGATTAGTGAGCGCATTTAGAGGGAACGTGAATATTTAACTGCTCGTGTTTATCAGCAATATGCAACAAACTCGACGCCTAGTGTCAGGGGATGAAGTCCATGACATCCCGCAGTTCAAAGCTCCCCATATCAGGAGGGTGTTTACCATGTGCAATTGTAATGGATATCGGGTGATCGAGGAGAAAATATCAATACTTTGGAAGGTAATCACATCACGCTCATGTGTTATTTGATGGATTGATTGAATATTTTGCATTTCCGGGCGCATCAACCGCTTTTGTTATCTTTCATATCAGTCCAGAGTGTATTATATACCGAGAGGTGGTGATGTTCCTCCCGGTAGAATCTGAGATACGGTACCCACCTACACGTCAGATTGCTGGAATTCCTCCGCAAGGTATCTCCGTCAACAGGTAACTACACTAGCCTGGATAAGTTAAGCGAGGTCTGTTAGAAAAGTATTTGACCTTATTTACTCTCCATTACTTAAGTACCCTCTTTCGCCTGACCAGAAACCTGATGGATTTGCGTCAAGCGCGCTTGCATGATTTTTCTCGCCTGGCAATATATATATATATATATATATATATATATATATATATATATATATATATATATAATGTATGTGTGTGATTTTTCTTTCAAATATGTTTATGAAGGAGTATGAATTATAGTTGATTGATTTTGTATGCTCTTGAAAATGAGTTATTTTTTAAATCTATTTTTTAAGAAAGATTTTCCAAACAGTGGTGTTGATTAATAAACAAAAGTAGAATATCCACAAAGAAGATCTAACCACGCAAGCGTTCTTTAAAATGAGCTCTAACGGACAAGAGGCTTCCATTAAGATTTACTGATGTGAAGTGACACTACTTTCCACATTGAAATAATTAATTTTAGCATTTTTCAAATACGATCATTTGAAACATCAAACGACAAAATAAATAGATCTGCAGTTTCTCATATATCATGAAGTGTGAAACGATTGTAAGCAAACATTGAAAGAGCAGCAATTCACTGCAGTATTCGAAGAATATCCACGACTTGCTCGGAGTTCCGCTCTCCTTAGCTTTGCTTAAGGTAGTACATCGATTCTTTGCTCGGTTTAGCACTGCTCGTAACATTTAGTGGGCAGCGCTAGGATTCGTGGAACTGCGATGTTTGTCATCATCGCTACGTGTAAGAGCGTGGAAGTACCGACATATTCCATAGTTTAGTACTGAAAATGCAGTAGGTGGAGGGAAAATGTGATAGAAGTAGGGAGAGAGGTCGAGTGGAGCTGAGGTTCAGGGGAAACTATCGTATAGCACAAGACTTACAGATTCAGCAGGGATCATTTGTATGAAATTGTGGACGTAACTAGGCGTATAAACTAACATAACATTTAAACTTTCCAGAATCTCTTTTGTGTGATTAAAGTAATGCGGTAACTTTTATAGGCAGAATTGAATATCTGTGCTAATTGTTAATCACATAACTGTCCGAATCATCAAAGAATGATGAAATGTGCAGACACTCTTCGAGCATCACGCGCGAACTTCGACTGCCCTTTTCTAGGTCAAATAAAGTAATTCATTCGAGGGAAGTACATTAAATCCCCTTCAGAGAAGAGTCCCGGCACTCGTGTAAATCCCATTGGGAGCATCGACAGGCGGCCGGTGGCCGCGGCTGACGAGCGGGTGGCGGACGGCGGGCGGCCGGAATGCGACGGCTGCGGCGCTGCTGCCACGGGGTGCCTCGCTCCTCATTTACCTCTCAATCGATTAATCGAGTGACAGTCGTCCGCGCAATCGATCTCACGCTCAATATCTCGTCAACGCCGCCCGCTGTCACTCATCTGTCCCAATTGTGTGGGCGTGCACGGGTGAAGGGTTCGTTGGGCGGGCTGTTGCGGGGCGCTGCGAGGCGTGGAGGCGATTACGACCCCCGCCCCCCTCGAGCGACCCCTTTGTGTCACGGCCACCCTCCGCCGCCGCCGCCGCCGCCGCCGCCGCCACCCTCCAATGCCAGAATTAAGGGCCGGCCGCGGGGGCCAGCGCCTGTCAATACCGCCGCTCTATTTTCTTTTGTCTATGCTTGCTAATGAATCGTTTCCAGCGATGTGAGTTACCTTGTGTACGGTGCGCTCCCATCAATGTAGGTTACCGAGTGTGTGGGGTGGAAATGACGATTTTGGAATAACGATTCAATTGTTTCCATCAAAGTAGGTTACGTCGAGCGCATGATAAAGGCGTTAAATTCAAAGTAACGACTAAAATTTTTACTGCCTTTGTGTTAGTGAATGCAGTAGCCAATATTTTACCATTGAATATAACGTGACACCTGAATATTTTCCAGCTTCACTTTGCTTTGCCGAACGTATGTAGTTGAGTTGGTTTACGGTCTAGCATATAACAATTTTTTGAACATTATTTAACGAAACAGTTGGCAGCTACAGTGAATGACTTCAGTTTTTATTTATTTCAGTTTCAAATATAAAATTCGAGTAACATTAGTTTTTCTTGAGTTCCATCTATTACAGAATTTTTAAAACTGTCAAAATATTATTTTTATTAGTAGTTTTTTATTATTGTAGTTGTGTGAAGAGCTAAGAAGCAAAACAAAAAAAGGTTCTCCCTTTCTGGCAAATGCTCATTCAAACCTCGATAATTAGAAATTGCATTGTTGACCTAATGTGGAAGACATTTAATTGTAGATAGACCTTGAAAGTAAAAGACTGTCTTTACTGTGCTTCCAATAATGATGTTTAATAAAGATTACAACCATATTTACAGACAATGTTATAGAATTGATTATCGCATTACTACATCAATTAACAGATATGATATTAATGTGATAAATTTCATAACATTATCTGCAAATTGAGCATAATCATTACCTGCGTAACACGGGTATTACTTTAACTTCATTATTAATGCTTTTTGGGAGTATTTCTTATATATATATATATATATATATATATATATATATATATATATATATATATATATATATATATTCTCTAAAAAGGAACAATGAAAGTAAAACATGTTAATTGAAATATCCCAATTTATCAAAAAAGGACAAAGTGTTCTCTACCTCCTTGTTGCACAGGTTTGTACTTTTATGCGCTGCAGAAACACGTAAACATGCTATATTAATTGTTTTAATGGAACCCTACATGGTACTAATGCATATTGATTTTATTAAAAAATATTGAATGGAATACAAATGAATTTTATATTCTCGAATCGTCAGTTAATGACGCCACAGTACAAATACGAGTGTTTCTACGTAGACTGGGCAGATGTAATGTGTAAATTTTTAATATTTGCATGTTTGCGCTCCCAGCAAATGTTTTTTCTCGTACTCTTACGTCGCCGAATATAACCTCATTTGTGACACATATTTTTAATCTTTAAGTAATTGATAAAATATAAATAGGGTCAGTTTTTTTATGATGAATTTGAGATCAGAGTAGAAAAAATCTTTTTTAATACGCTATATTTGTATTGGCTTCAAACATACCTTTACACGGTTGAATCACTGTCATTAGAAATAACCGATTAGAATTCAGGAGTCATGTGTGATTTTTGAAATATTTCATTTGCTTTATCAACATCTTTATTACTAAGTGAAAATGATATAGAACTTCTCCCCATATCATCATTTATTGTTTTTTCGTATGACTAATTCATTCTTTGTTTGTAGTAAAGCGGCAGCGAGCACACTGGCTACGCGGGAATCACCAGTGCCCGTCACATCGTCCAATTTGAGCAACGTGCGGTCCAGCTAGTACGTGAACGGGAGATCACCCACGAAAGTCAACTGTAGCGGACCGTTAGAGAGCCGTCAAGGGGTAAGTTGAAAGAGACCTGATGAGTCTGATTTGAATAAATGCGTAAATAAAGAATAAACTTGAAACAAGGTATCTAACAACAAACGAAATATTTCTTTACTCATTATTCAATGTTGGGTACCATTTGTACTGTTTAATGAAATGATTATTATTTTCACTTCATTTTATTCGTAACTGAAACTCGACGTGTTTGTTCTTAAAAGAGAAGGCAGAACGAAAATATTTATCTTGCCTAACTTTTTTCACTCACGTGAATTAGTCACTAGCAGAATTCTCCAAGGTTTTACTCTGCAAATACTTCGACATTTGAAAGACAGGTTTCATAACAAGGTTGCTCTTCCCAGGAAAAGTAAAGAAATATTTCCCATTTTCTCTAGAGATGTTTCGCTTTTCTCTTTCGGATCTATTGCCTATGAAGAGTTATAAAAAATAAACTTTTTGTAATTTTCTCCCTAAAAGGGCTGAATTAATTCAATTCATTTGAAGTCCTCGCTCTCCTCGCACAACTTTCCTTCAACTGAGGCTCGGTATTGTCACGTCCAGTGTTTAGGGTACTTCAAAAAAGTAGCTAGATTCACAAAACACCACATTGATTACACATCGAAATCAACGTGGTGTGTTCCAAATTACTCGTTCTCATCTGTTAATGACTAATAAATATATTTTGACATCTCTTGAGACTCTATCTGTGCTATTTGGATAGCACGCTATGATTACGTTATAATTCAGCGTTCGGAGCGGTCTATTGATTGTGTTCAGAAGAAAAAGATGGCTGCTTCAACAGTGTGTCACCATCTGTCGAATACTAATATGTGCAATTGGCTAACTGAAGAATTTTACTGTAAATTATACCAGCAAAAAGATAAAAATTATAAATTGGCTGTCACTATTATAATTGTTTTTAAACGATTTTTTACTTTTTTAAAAATTTAAACGGTTAACGATTATATGACTGCACCGAACTCCATCACGTACTTAATTTAATCAGATATGTTTTTATGTAACAGTTGCACCTGCTGAGGGAGACAGAAACGTCTCCGGAATGTTGTCGAATTTCACAAAATTAAATAATGATATAAAGAATTCCATAAATATTTGTGTGATTGCTCCAAAATAGAAAGGGACTGAAAAACATCTAAAAAATCATAGAAATGTGAGTGTACAGTACTAAATTAATAGTGCGTACCCTACTTCTCATTTTCGTAAAGTAAATTATTTTATTCTATATCAAAACAGATGAAAAATATTTTTCCTTTTAAAAATGTTTTATTGCATCAGCATGAACCCGCCTTTACACGTAATAATATTGCCTTTCGGAATTACTGATTTTAACGTTCGTATATTTACAAAATTTGGAACATTCAGTTGAATGAGGTACGCTACCAAGTTTTCTCATTCCCAGAAATGATTTCAAAGAAGCTCCGGAAAAAAGCGAGTCTCTTCCTTAAATTGTATTTACTAAAGAATACAATTCAAATAGTTCTGTAGCAAATAGTCATCGAAAACTTAACTGTACTTATCAGTGTTTTTGAATACATCAATTTGCAAACCACATTTGAATTTTAGTATAAGTGTCGGCACTATCAACTTCCCGCACGTACATTTGAATTTTAGTATAAGTGCACTTTGCAGTCATAAATGACCAGGAAAATACACTTATTTTCACATATATTTTATGCAAGGGTCACAAATTTAGCGTTTGAACGAACGTATGAATCGTCTTCACTCTCCACAGGCAAGAGGTCAGATGCAAAACGAGATATGTAGGTTTTGAAAGTCATCTCCCCAATCCAGAACAATGATTTTTTTATTCCAAGTTCATCTTCCACAGATTACGTCAACGCTCTAGGACGATTCAAGGTTTGCCCACACAGGGATCGAAATTTAACTTGGTCCATCGAAAGAGCGTATTCAATCCAAATTTTTAATTGCGGTCATGGAAGGAAATATGAAGACATCTTTTTGTTATTTTACGTTCAATTGTTTCATTGTATTTTTGTTTCGTAAGAGATTTCAAAACATATTTATCGAAATGATTTAAATGTTGCTGAAATTAAGATTTATTTCTAATTGTCTTATGAATTGTGAAATATTTTACTAAATATCATCCCCGCATGGGACACTTGGAATTATTGACAATTTTCCATTCACACACGGTATTATCCAATATTTTTTCCAAATTGTTTTAACTGACCAGTAGAGACGTCTGCTTTCCAATCGAAATTTTGCCCTCCTTAATATTTCTTTCTTTTTACTTCTCATAGCATGTTCTCATGTACATAGACCTTCTATTCATTGTTTATTGTTCTTCGAATCACATGAAGCAACGTACGTACACATCGCGTAATAACAAGTTCTTAATCCAATAACTACGCGTACTTCAGCTAAATTATCGCTGCCAAATAATTCCATTTAAATTCTTTTTTTTTCTTTTTTTTCTTTTAAGGTCGCATCAACAGCTAGGTCATTAGCGACCACTATTAGATTGAACTGTAGGGGAAACTGTAGGAAGAACACGTATGGATAACACAGACACACACAAACATCCATGCCCGAGGCGGGATTTGAACCCGCGACCCTTCGGTCCGAGATCACTACGACACTACTGCCTTAGCGATCTCGGCCACCGGGCCGGCCATTTAAATTCTTATTACTCGTGCTTCCTAAAAGAAAGGTGAACGCCCATTTTCCTCGAATTCTGCTTCGAAAAGCGAGTGTTTTGTTACAAAAGCTCTGTTGCAGCCGGGAGTTTAGTGTAGTTGAGTATCTCTTATTGCGGAACTCACGCAACTCGACGGAGGAGAGCATTGGGACCTCTACGCTCAGAGGTACATTTCGGAGAAGTGACGGGTTGCCTTACACAATATGGCGAGGTGCAGAATTTGAAAATTAATACGAGAGAAACAACTAAAAGGGAAACAACTGTGCTTATAAACATCACTGAAAGGTATAAACACATTGTTAAGCTTGGGCTCTAAAAACGTTTTTATAACTTGAGTATTACTTTTGACGCTAATCATTTTAACTAGAAACACGCTTTTAAAATAGAAACAAACTTTAAGAGTATTGCGACTCTATTAGGTATTTGACAAAAATATCCAGTCCTGGAACGGTAAGGACGGAGCGAACCAGAGGATTCAATTTATTTATCATCAAAAACAACAAAACTTATGTTACGTTCGGAAGAGTATAATATGCAGTTATACCGGATAAAATCAGGATTTCAAAAATCAGTTGCAATGAACTCAAGCTCAGAAAAACAAACACCCTGCTTCTCCGAATCTTTCGCAACTTATGAAATTATTTTGCAGCGGTTACTACGTAGTGATTAATTTTCGAATTTATTTTCTGAACATTTTTCATTGCAGTTTTATTTAAATTTTTCTTTATTGGCATTTCTATTTACATATTTCTTCATTTCAATACATTAATGTATTATTCATCTTATCGTATAAAATAAACACCTTAAATTTGGTTGTAGTCTCGTCGATTAAAACAAGTGAAAAGAAACCTTAGTTTAAAAAATTAAAACAAAAAATCAATATTTCAGGATATCTCAGGGCTGATTTACGTATACTTTGAATTTATAGTAGTAAAAATTGAATTTTAACACATATTATTCGTAAAGAATTCCCTGTTTGTCACAGTTCGCGTAGCAACAGAGAAAGTCGAAGTCGCTGAGAAAGTGGTAGGTAGTTCGGGAAGGTTGTGCACGCTTTGCTATTTTGTGAAATCAATTAGTCCTGAACCCGAATCCAATTTCGTTAAATTGGTTGAGAGCTGCTGAGGATCACATGTAGTAGTTTCTACATAACGCTTTTCACATACCTCCGAAATCTAGATGAGAATCAACACCTTCCGGGAAACCAATAAGAACCGCTTTTGAGGACGTTTGAGCGCCAAATACATTCGCTTTCTGATATTTGCCCTTCAATTTTCTGTTTCCTAGTTCTACTTACACTTCCTTCCCGATGATACTGGAGATTTTCGGAATGTATTTCAGTAGCAATAACCCATTCTACCGTCATTGTAATCCCTCTTACTGGCATTAATAAAACTAGTCTCGTATTCTGCAAGTTCAATCAATCGCGCTCTTCAACAATCTGACTCTGCCGTAGGCTTGCGTGTGTGCAACAGTTTGAATGTCAGCATGACTCCTAGCCACTCTCAGAGTACATTTGAGTGTGAGTCAATAGATAGTTAACAGACCAGTCTTGTGCCGTGTTCTAGGCACTTTTACCAACTTTTGTACTTTCTGCTGTCTTACTGCAAAATCTTTCAGGGCGAACTGGAAGTGGGATTCGTTCATGGCGGCTAAGCAAAGTTATGTGAACATACACATATCAGATCACGTGTTTGTACGGACGTGCCATGGTAGTTTTAAAGCATGCCAACCAAGAATATCAGTCAACCGCAGGATTATATCATATGATTAAATTTCATCTCCAGACGCCTTGGGATCGTCGATTCGAGAATCGGCAACAACAGGCCCGGAAAGTGAAGTTTGTGAGTGCTGTAGGGGTCATGCACAATATCAGAACACTGCGTTATGAATTCCCTTGACGAAACTATTCACTGCTCGTTATCTCGCATTCACGCTACCGCAATATAGTGAGGCCTCAACAATGAAATAATGTTGTGTTGGAACGAAAGTTCGTTCAGACAGCCCAGCGCTTCGTGATGATGTTACGTCAAGCGAGTTGCAGCTTCCCACTCTGAAAGGAACCGCGAAACATTGCCGCGCTATGGAAACACGTACTACCATTTGTTTGTTTGCCGACGTTATAATAAGAAACTACTATTGTTTACACCAGAACACCTCTTTGTAGGTCCTCGCAGCGCATGCATGTCTGTAAGCAACTCTATTTAGGTAGCAGCTACAAAAGGAACCTGTAACATTGTTTTGGTACTATAGTTTTAAAAGTGCGTCTGAGAATTACACATTAATTAGTTTTCCCCTCTGGATGTCGTTATGTTTGTGTTTCGTAGTTTACTGTGTTCCACTACTTCCTATTCTATATACATGCTATATAGTGAGTAATTTTAGGTGAAAATCAACACCGCCATGCCCTCAATTAGATGAAGAAATGATTCTAAACATTTTGCGAGGAAACGTTTTGTTTCTGCACTTCAGTTTGTTGAAGATTTATCGTCTTCTATAATGTCCAGAACCTTGTGCTTAAAGTAAGTCAAAGTGCTTAGAATATTTCTAGCAACTGTTGAGCTAACTTTTCAGATGCAAACGGCAAATACGCAAATTTGTGAATTGACGGCATGAGGGAACCATACTAAGACAAGCCTGTATTGCGTGACGTCCTCTGATCGCGCCTGAGCACTGTTCGTATCGCGGCCGTTAGCGCGTTAGACCGTCAGCCAGTCGTAAGGGCATCTTCTGTTGTCAAACGCCGTTAATGACCTCACGAGTCTAAAACAGCGCTTCAAGTCTTGGAAATGCGCACAAAGTTCCTATGACATGAAACTTGCAACGAAATGGGATAATTACAAAAAAACATTTTTTTCGGAAATCTGTTCTTGCAAGGCCAAAACAGTTAAAGAATTATCTACTTCAGTTATTGCTTATGAGGAACACGACGGGAAAGATACGTATCAAATGTGAAGCAAGAACTTATAAATGTCTCAGTGTTTGAAATATTTTTCTTATTCCCAAAGAGCTGTAATAACACCAAAATAGATTTTCTGGGTACTCAGAGTGATGTTCAAAAGATCCAAGAATAAGAATTGGATTGGACGAGTGACTGGAGGTTTAATTCCGCTCACATCAAATACTGAGGTTTCTTAAGAGTAATGCATGTTATGACTGGAGGTATTCGTCCCACGGTGGAACTTGAAAAGTGGCATCAATTTGCTTTTGGGCTCACGGAGTGTTCCCACTCCAGCGGAAACAAGCTTTAAGGTCCCGAGTAGTTTCCCGACATGTGTGGTACTGTAGTGCATGTAAGTGTGTATCAGTGCGAGGAGAGGATAGAGCAAGGAGGAGGTATTTATTTTTTATTTATTTATTTAATGTCAAAAAACAGTTAAAACTGCGTATGACGTGCTATGGGGGGAAGTGAATCCTGTGCACAGGTAGGAAAGATCGTGCGCGGTGCGTGGTCAGTCTTCAAGGATCAGTGCTTAGTCAGCATTCAAGGATCCACGGAAACTACCTTTCGGAGAAGCTGTCCAGGACAATTCTGCTCTCGGCGGTGGTTCAATTCAAATCAGCAATGTAGTTCATGTAGAAATCCGTCAGCGTCGGACCTCCAACCCTAGGAATTAACTATGAACGACACTACGGAAGCAATGGTGTTGCTGATTAGCTACCGCAGCGGGGTTGATTGACAGGGAGAGGTGGTTCAGTGTATCAACTGATAACATTGTAGTGCCTCTGACCCGGAGGTCCTAGTTTCGAGTCCCGACGGTGGCAAAATTTCCAACACTAGCTAGCTAGATAGCTAGATCGAGTTCAGTCGCTGTCTGGAGGAGAATTCTAGCGGCCAGATGCTCTGATCGGTAGTTTTCCGTAGTTTCTCCACTTGGTGAATGCCGGAGCAGTACCCTAACAAACGGACCGCGGATCACGATCTCGTCTTCCTTGACCTATACTCATCTCTTACTTACACACACTTACACTAACGTGCACTGGACTGTTCAGTAGACTAACGTCCACTTATGCCGGGAGACCGGTCGGGAGCTTGTCGCGGCTGAGGCGCTGCCCCTCTGGTGGGAGATACCTGGTTGGGGAAAATCCCACTAGCTGACGGTAGGATGACCTTAGGAATTGATGCGTCCGAAATCACCAATCAATCAATCAATCGGCAACAAGATTGAGTGATTGGGGAGGGGTGCGGTTGACAGCGTAATTGCAGGGGCAGCGAAGATACGAATTTCCTGCAGCTGTTAAACGTACAAATTTTCCTTAATCAATTTTGTAGAGTTTGCAGCTGTTCAACGTATTTTTTAAAGTGCCAGGAAAGCTACAATGCTTCTAGAGAAATTTGAACAGTGTACATGCTCATTGGTTGCTAAACCTAAGAACGTGATATCATATCCCACCAAAAACAAGAATTTTGCCGGTTGAAAAAACCGTTTGGTGGATTCAAGGACTATTATAGTATTAACTAAACTGTAAAAATGTGAGAAGTGCATGCTATTGAAGCCACGCTAGTTTTTACTTTCTGGTCATACTACGTGTTAATGCTTAAAGAGAAAATCTAACAATGCTTCACCGGAAAGTGGCGATTTTTCGTACTCATTTCGATTTTTAGAAAAATTCGTTGTCCCGATATGATAAAAATGGATATATATTGTTCCTATATGTAAATTACTTCCTCTAACACGTTGTTCATTCATAATACATGCTTTTTCAATCATTGATACCAAAAAACGTGACAAAACCTCCAAACCTTCCTCCGACTGTGGTCAAAGCTAGCGCCTAAAAGGTTCAGCCATTTTTCCCCAAAAATTACATTCCCTGATAGATCTGGACGGAGTCGATGCCCTTTGGGTTTGTACAAAATATTTTGCTTTTGGGAATACTTTAGATCAAGCCTCAAAATTTTCTTTTAAAAAAAACACTCAAAAGTGTTTTAATAAACTGTTCCTCGCATAGCGTAAAGAACCCCAAAAAATGGCGCAGTTCCATTTTCGTTGAAATCCTTAATTCTTCAAAAATCGAGAAAGTTCAAATTTTGTTTCGGCATCTTCCTACAGCTAAAAGATTAAGGAGAGTACTTTAAGATTTTAAAGATCTAGTGTTGAAGATTTTTTTCTGAAAAAATGTATTGTTCGAAGACAAATGTACCACCGCTAATTTCCAGTACCAGTCATCTCAGCTGCAAACATTATTAGACAAAGAACAGCATTACTAGGTACAGTTGCATACCAAGAAGTAGAAGTGTTGTAACTACTGAAGTGTAAATAGTGTAATTGAAGGAAGATGCGAAAAGTGTTTTGAAATTTTTTCAAACTTACTTTTCTCTATCCTAGGAAAAGATTAATGAAAAATTTGGAGCCGTTTATTTAAAAAGAAATTAAAATGATGAGGTATGTAGGCCTGTTGTAAAGTACCTTCAAAAATAGAAATATAAGTTTCAAACTCGCAGGACTTCAGTTCGTTCAGATCGACAGGGGAATATCTAAACAAAACTAAACTAGTTTCCTTCAGGGACCAACGAAGCTCTACCCCTGGCCCCGCCTGGAATTTCATCCACTTCTCACCATCCTTAACTAGGGTCATGGGAGGATACATCCCTCACCACTCTCTCTAGTTCGTCAGGCGGGGACCCTAACCGATGATAACCCTGAGTTGGCCACGACCCTTCTCAGATAGTTTTATGGTTATCGCCAAGATGCCGCTGTGATTCGTGGATCCTTAGCGGAATGATGATTAATGAAAGAGAGGGTAGGAAATTATTGATTGAGCATAGCGGTGGAGAACGTGTTGGTAAGGGAAACGGGATTACCTCGGGAAAACATGCCTCGAACCAGCTATATCACTAATTCCACTTAGAACCGCCTGGATTCGATCCTGGGCACCAGCGGAGAAAGCCCAATGGGTGAATATCAATTTTGAAGAAAGTCGTCTGAACGATTTAGCCCCCAACATTAACTAGAGACAGATTGACATTTCGCGCTCAATCGATTTTTCGGCATCAAGGACACCCAAAACATGGATTCAAACCACACAATATGTGGGAGGAAGTAATTTACTAACTAGGAACAATATTTATCACCTTTTTTTTCCAGAGCCCGGACATAAGTTTATCAGTCGCCGATACCTAGTATCTGCACGATTACAATTCTTTTTCTTATTACAAAGTAAAGCGAGAAATTAAAAATCCCCAATCATTGAGAGAAAATGACGAAACGTAGTCGCTTCTATTTTACCCACCCAAGTAAATCCAAAACCACGACGATATCAAGAATTATTTTTTCTTAGTAGCGGGCCAAGTGCGGATATGACATAGAAGATGAATGCAATTGGGCGTTCAAGCAAATAGAAACTCGAGAGACTTAACAATACTTTTAGGACAACTGGCTACGTCAATGACGTTTCAAAATTTCACCAATATATTCAGAAGAAAATTCAGAAGTTTAGATATATTGGGAAGAAAAAGTCTTAATACTAAAGGTCACAAATACAATTTATAGTATTCGAAACATTGAATCCTTTTTATTTGAAAATTTATGAAGTTCTCTAACTTCTTTCTGATTCCCAAGACAAGCACTTCCATTTTCAAACACCAACTGAAGTGTAAACAACCTTCTCGTTTGGTTGCTGGTAAACATCAGTTGTTAGAAGTGGGGATCCGGATATATAAATTATTAGTTTCTTTATCCACCGTAAGGATGAAAACGCTTGTATAATGGTAGTTTATACAATTAGTTTATAATGTTAAGCTTTATTGCACTACTACCTACACGTTTTGAAAACGATCGACGCTACGAGCGAGTTTTCAAATTTGTACTAATGCAATAAAGCATAAACGAGATGCATACGCTATTTTTTCTATAACAGCATTATAAATTTTTAAGAGAATCAAACTTTATTTTGCGAAACAACTTCCTTGTGACGTCTGTGGTACTTGACATCTGTGCGAGAAAACTGGTCGGCTGTCCTGTTCAGAGCGTGATGACGCTATCATTCGTGCCGTAAAATCTAATACATCATTTGGCCCGTAACGGCTATTTTATGAACGCTTTCTTGCAATAGAAAATGTCGTTTATAAAACAGGTGTACAAAAGTTACTTTTATTAATTTAATGTACAAATGAGAGCGTAGGCTTCCGCGGCCGGAGTCATGATTAACTTGGCTATCCGGGAGACGCCCGGACGCGGCGTCTCCCGGATAGCCAAGTTAATCTTAATGTACAAACATTGAATGGAAGGATTAGATCGGAGATCAATGTAGTTTATCTTTCACACTAAGATTTTTCCATTTATTCCGAAAAAATAAAATAATTAAAATGAAAAAGAATGAAAAGGAATGAACCATTTTAATAATAATAATAATAATAATAATAATAATAATAATAATAATAATAATAATAATAATGTTAAAGGGAGAATGTAAGGAAAATAGTGAAGTGAAATACTGCCAAAGTGAAATTTATGTAAGAAAAATTCCCCATCTCTTCCGAAACGATTACCAGTACCGACCCATGGCCTCTTATGTTGAAACCTGTTCCAAACAAATCCACCTCACGAAGCTCCAAGATCCGGACTAAGTACGTCGCACGCGTTGCAGCTGGGCGGATGGCGTGGAGCAAGGAGCGCTGAGCTAGCCGCGGGCGGCGCCATGGTGCGGCGGCGGGGCGCGGCGGCGGCGGTGGCGGCGGGGGCGGCGGCGCCCGTGAGCAGGGCCGTCCCGCTCACCCTGCCCCGGCCCCTGCCAGTGCCAGTGCCAGTGCCAGTGCTCCTGCTGCTGCTGCTGCTGCTCCAGCTGCTGGGGGCGGCCACGGCCAGGACGACTGACGACTCGCAACACGCCAAGCAGAAGTACTTCTGGAAGACCGGTGGGTAGCACTGGTGGGCCGCGCGCTTGCTTGCGCAGAAAACGGCTCGTTCGTAGTAGTGGATTGTGCACTCATGAAACACGATAAGGTATAAACACGCACACTTACACAATACTGTACTAGTAGTTTATGCCATTAGTTTATAATGTTAAGCTTTATTGCACGAGTACATGTTTTTGAAAACTAGCGACGTTAGGAGCGAGAATTTGTACGAATGCAATAAAGCGACAAACGAGATGCATACGCTATTTTTTGTATAACAGCATAATAATTTTTTAAAATAATCAAACTTAATACTGCAAAACAACTTCCTTGTGACGTCTTGGGTATTTGACATCTATACGAGAAAACGGTGGTCGGCTGTTCCATTTACCGCTACCACCCCAAGATTCTGTCCTTGCGATTAGATGAATGTGTGACGACGCAATCATTCGAGTCGTAAAATCTAAAACTTCATCATTTGTGCCGTAAAAATCACTTTTATGAACTATTTCCTACTACAGAAAATGTTTACGATGCTGGTATACAAAAAGTATTTGAATATACTCTCACGATGAATTATGAAGAGTGGTTGCAGATTGATCCATTGATATCGTTTGGTGGGTAGAATGACCTGAAGAACTGTCCTGTCTTAATTATTTTTGTAAAAATTACAAAAGATAAAATGCTATTAAAAACAGCTGTATTCTTGTTCTACAAGATCATTCTGTGCGCCAAATTGTATTGCTATAAATGTTGCAATGTGTTAGTGCACAACAGATAAATTAAGGTTAGACCTATTTTTAAATTAAGCCACTGCATGACATTGTTTAACAGAATACACAAATATACACGAAGAATAACATAATGTTACTTTTAATTACTTCTCTTTTAACTCAAATTTAGATTTTACGAAAGCAACCAATACGTTATTTACCGTTCAATGTTTCCTCGTTTTTTTTCCTTGACGTATAAGAATGCATATATCGATCACTTGCGATACGGAAAAGTTTGTATAACATTTATTTTAAAGCATCCTTTTCACACCCTAGAGTCCCTTGAATCTAGCCTCCCTTCCCTAATTCCTCCGTGGCTCGTAAGTTAATTGCGGAAAAAGCACTTATCGCAGCCGCTTGTGCCTCATAAGCCCGTGGTGGCGCTTGAGCCCTTTTACAGCTAGGGAGGTTTGGGGGCGGCCAGATGGCGGTCACGTTGTGGCCCTCAATCCATTACTGAGCTTTGTCTCTCTCTGGCACGCAGTCAGTCGCATTCATTCATCACATTCTTACAGCATTCAGGCCGGGAGAGGTCAGGGAAGGAGAGGGTATTGATGAAACAGGATGGTTGGGTCAAGCGCCACCATGCCACAACATCCATGTTCAGGTAGAACTGCAGACCCTGAAGGTTTCTCTGGCGTCTGCCGTAACCACTACGCCGCGGACCAGGCAAGTCAGCTAGACGTCATTACTGAAATTAAATTAAATTAGAACATCAAACTGGCGTCAAAATCTCTCTGAAAACTTATTTTGGCTATCAAATCGTCTCATAGCAAACCAGTAACATTTTTTCTTAGTAAATTTCATTGGTATAAGCTACATATTTCTTATTTAGAGGAGACCGCAATTGGTAGACACATACTAATAGTCCTTAACTTTTTTCGCAACTTCGGATTAGTTTTCACAAGTCTGATTCTATGAACAGAAAGTACAGTTATGAGACTACGTTATGATATTTTTGTCTTGATATTTTCGGGACTGTTTGTCGAAATTTTATAGTCATTCAAAACATCAAATCCGTTTCAAAACATCGTCACTTGATGGCTTTGGGGTAGGTTGACACAAATCCTCCGTGTTAGTGTGGAGTATAAATCAATGGCAAAACGAATCATTCTTCAGTATTATTTATTCATGAAATGAATACAATTTTATCACTGATGCGAGAGTAACATCACTTATCACCAACACCGATCGGGGTTGTTTATTAAATATGCCTGTAGAAGTGACAAGAAATCCAAACTAAAGATAGGATACACGAAAATCAAGAGCATGGTTCAAGGTTTTAGCTGAAAAAGAGATAGAAGCAAAATCTCTCCAATGTTACAGAAGACGATTAACTACGAAAATATTACTCTAAGATCTAGAAGTAAAACAGACTTCGAGATGTTTTTCCCATCGTTTTACTTATTATATCAGACTTCTGTTGGAAGTTCTTAGATCGCGAAGGACACAGCTAGGGATAATGGAACCTACGTAGCAGATGTAGGAACCAGAGTGCCATGTTCCCCATCATCATGTGGGAACTAGCCCCTGTCTTCCCTATATTCTATGTTTTCTGAATTTCTAACGCGTTTTCCATTTCAAACTGGTCCTACAAAACCAGGTTATAATAAATTGTCCTGTAAAATATTATTCGAACTTTACCAAATTTGCTAATTCCACCAAACTTATCAGTAGATATTGCGGACGTCAAAGTACTGAAGGATCGTTCAAAGCCATATTTACGTTAAATCCAGGTGGTTTTGCTTGACGATCGTCATAACATTCGTCAACTTTTGACGGACCGATTTCCCGCCAAGAATGCCGTTGACGACTCATTAAATTCCTGTTGTGAGAATATAGTGTAACAAACGTGTGAATTATATTTTATTGACTTTATTTTATCTTTAGTTGTTCAAGTGACTCGTTTGTAATAACATGGAAGATAAATCTGATGCTTAACATTGGTATATTGAGTACTTAGAAAACATCCAGAAAACATCAGAGTCAACTGTTGGGACCAAAAAGAAAAATTATTCCAAAACTCAGCATGAAGATATGCTACAAGACATTTGCACGTTGTGGTTCGCGATTTCAATGGATTTTTCATCAATACGGTGCAGTTTTACTAATGAAAATACCGTTTCTTTGTGATTTCCTCATTGCGGCCACAGAATGTGGTATCTCTATGAAATACTGAAGCCTCAGCAGTAAGTCAAAAGTTTTTAAATAGCGAAATTTTCCTGGAGTTTTAGAAATTAATAGGCTATACACATGTGCCAATTTCGTCTCCGTTGTTAAGTTAATCAGATGGATTCGGAATCCGAAATTTGTACATCTCCCTAAATGTGGAAAGAATACCAAGGAAGAAAAATACCGGAAAAATCAAAGCATGTTGCTTGAAGTTAACGGAGCGTCATTTCTGCCACAAACGTGTCGGTGAAACGTAACGAGGTATCAAATATCTGATGTTCGTCAAAATGACGATCATTAAAACCGATTTGACGAAGATCAAATCGGCAGTAAAACTGTTCCTTAAAATATCAGAAAGAGTGTATTACTGGTACTAAATAGCTCATCTCTCAAGAATGATGAAACAATATCAGACCTCACCCTGCGTAGTACGTGTTTGCGCTCTCTCTTAGGAAATGGTTCCGACCTATGACAATATTTATTAAAAGTGTGAAGTTTTTTACCTGTAAATCTCATTCACTCTTTTTAGTCAACATTCAAATTTTCTCCAACAAATAGATGAAAGCTTTTGGGAATAATATGTCGTTATTGTGAAGAATAGTCTATTTTTGTTGCTGTTCACTCTAACAAACAATGAATGAAGAAAAAAATTGTTTGCCATATATTAAGAGATATGTTCTCTTTATGACTAACACTTCATTAGTACGTCCTAATTTCCAACTAGACGCGAAATATGTCATTTGCTTCAATGTTCGTTTCCCTACAGAGATGTACAAAAGAAAAGAAATTTTGTTTTGCCCACAAATTCTTATCTAAAGCACATAGATAAAATCATACGCCGGCGGAGGACTGCGTCTCAACACGTTTATGTTTGTCTTTATTACATCAACATGTTACTGCATACTTCCCATCCCTCGGCGTTACGGCGTTCGACTCAAACGTCCCGGGATTAGGGACATGGGCTGGCGGGACGTAACCGACCATTCTCAAGATACTTCTTGTTCTATAATAATACAAGCCCCTAGGACGGCTCGTGAGCAGCGTACTAATCTTATCGTGGAATGGTACCGGGTTCGATTCCCTGTCGAGACAACAATAGAGTTGTAGCTTTCCTTTAATACCGACCTAGTTCCTGTAGCTGTGACGAAAAAGGCTCAGGCAGGCGAATCTTGCTTGTTACGGCGAAGGGAATACGTCATGTTTGCCCCATGTCGCTTTTAACCATGGGAATTTAACTAGGTCCAGACATGGGGGACACCGTTAACTGGGTGTAAAAGTCGGACTATTGACCCAAAATGCCAATACAACATAGTAGTACACATAGTTCTTTTGTAATACATTAAAGTTTAGGAACTGGCAGAAGTATTTCCAAATAGGAGAGTCTAGACAAGATATGATAAAAAAATACTTCCTGCTCATAATAACATATGTATTTAAGTTATATCAATTATTATATTGGTTGAACGAATTAGGATATTTAAATACCATCAAAACATATTTCTCCAAACTATCCAAATCACCACACTAATTTCAAATGTGAAATGGATGCCTGCCATTATACACCTGTTAATTTAGAGATTTAATGCATGCTTATGCACCAGAATTTTTCCAGATATTTTCAAAACAGCTAAGATTAAGCCGCTCTTCAAAAGAAAGGCAATAAAAATGAAATTCAAAATTATCAGCCTCTCTCTCTTCTGTCAGGTTTTTTTTAAATATTAGAGAGACCCTTTTACATACTAATGGAAACCTTTCTCAGTAAACACGACGTGCTTTCAGATTGCCAACACGCATTTAGAAAATCAAACTCTACGGAAACAACCATATTTTTTCTTAAAGATGTCTCATCATCATTGGATCAAAATGAAGCACCTATTGGATTATATTTAGATCTTTGAAAAGCTTTTGACGTAATTGATCATGACATTTTACTTTCATAATTACCATCATATGGAATCCGTGGTATTGCCCTAGATTGGTTATGTTCGAACCTTAAACAACGATCTCAGAGAGTGGAAATTTCTTACTGGAATGATGGAACATTATGTACACGCCTTCCCTACTCTTTGCTAATTGCACGCGGAGTTCCTCAGGGATCGATTTTAAGCCCTATTCTCTTCCCACTATTCGTAAAGGATATACCCTCAAAGAAACGGAAGAAGAGTCTCTTTGCGGATAATACAAATCTTATTTACAATAAAGAAACAGTAAATAGTACAATATCAGATTTTCAAATTGATTCCGTAATAACAAATTAATAGTAAATGAAAAGAAAACTGTTTCAATGTAGTTTTGCATTTCAAATAAACAATTCTGTGCTCCATTTTAAAAGGAACGGTGTACCATTGAATAATGTTATGGTAGCAGCTTCGAGTACTTAGGCCGGGATATACCCGTTAATATAGATCATGGCCTGGAAGGTACACTAGTAAAATTCCGAAATGTTTTTTAATTTTTATTTTACAGCAAAAACAGTTAAAACTGTGTGTGACGTGTTATGGGGAGAAGTGATCACGTTTTTAAAATTCTGTGATCCCTACCCCTAAATTTATACTACCTGAATTTTGAATACAGAAAGAGAAAGAACGTTTTTTGCAGTCCCTGTTAATAGTAAGTTAATAACAAGTTAATAGTAAATGAAAAGAAAACCGTTTTAATTCAGTTTTCCATTTCAAATAAACAATTCTGTACTCTATTGAAAATGAACGGTATACCATTGAATGATGTTAAGGCAACAAAATTTTTAGGTCTCTCAATTCAGTCAATCCTTAAATGGAACGTCCAATTAAATGAATTAAACACAAAATTAAGTTCATTATGCTACGCGTTCAGAATTCTTTCAAATTCAATCAGCCTTCATACTGCTCGCTGTATATATTTCGCGAATGTTCATATCCGCCTGAGATATGGCATAATATTTTAAGGAAATTCATCTTATAGCTCCCAGACTTTTAGATTACAAAACAATTGTACAAATAATAACCAAATCCCACTCACGTGATTTTTGTAAGCCTCTTTTATTAATGTAGGAATTTTACCATTACATTATCTGTTGATTTACGTATCAGTGGTTTTTGTCAAAAATGATTTGCTTAAGGGCGGAAATATATTTTCTGAAAACGCCAATGTCTGTAACTATAACACTCGACTAATCGACTCGACACTGTACATTATTTTACAACATTTTGCCAAATGACATTAAACGATTAAATTTGATAGAAATGTTTAAATCACAAGTAAAATCGTTTCTGCTGCATAACTGTTTCTATACAAATGGAGACTATACTGAGCATCAAAAAGAAAGTAACATCAATTTTAACAGTGATATTTAATGTATTATTTACAATTTGAACTGTATAATTCTAAACAACCTGAAACAATTCTTGTACCGCGGCCTCTGGGTCAATGACCCCCATCTCGATCAGGTTTTTCGTCCAATTTCCCTGAACCTTTGAGTAAATGCTGAGATGGCCCCTTGTTTTGCTTCTGAACATAAATGTAACTTCATTATTTGTGCACATCTTCTATAATTCAGTGGGAAATATAGTTATTGAAATTATCGATATCCATGTTGTCGCAGTAGGAAGTATTATTAATTGACGTAGGACATGATGAGGGATAAGAGCCCAAATTTATTTCTGTTTTCCACTTTAAAATAAATTCTATTACATCGGAGCAACTTTAGTTAACAATCCTTGCAAAACGATCATTTTCTTTCTGTACTCAAAATTCAAGTATTATATGGCTTGGGGTAGGGATCACAGAATTTTGAAAACTTGTACAACATTCTTCACTTCTCCCCATAGCACGTCACACACAATTATTTTTAACTGTTTTTGACGTTAAATACACAAATAAATGCAATTGCACCACTTGCATGTCATGAAGACAAAATTGTGAGATGCACTGCAAAATGGTGAACATGGATTCCAGAGTGCCACCCGTAGATTAACCATATTATCAATTTGTTTCACACTAAATAAATACTTCAAGAAGTGATCTACATGCAGATGATACAAAATATGTTTATATGCGAGGCTATTGAATACAATAGTTAGAATTACGAAGGTCGTCAATGACGGAAATTGTGAATGTCCATCATTTCTGTCAAAATAGTAGCAACGAGCACGCAAAACGAAATATTTACAAATACATTCGGTATCCAATGTAGTATCGGTAGGTTATCTCCCTTTTACCAGCACATCGCAAATCATATCACCAAAAACTTTGTAGCGTTTCGAGCTTAACTCTCTTTCTACGTCCTGGTCTACCCGCAATTGAAACATGAATACTCGCGTTACATAGTCTGTCATCAAGCATTATGTGGCTCATTGGAGTTTTGTTTGCCCAAGAATTTAGCTCCGAATTGCCTATGTAGATTAAGCGATGTAGCGATTGAACATGCAGATTATTATAGATCGATGTCATTTGCATATATCCTCATATTCATTCATTCATATGCACAGATTGCATTACTAATGGGTCCACAGATCTCACAGCAGCATCCTGGCGCTGTGTTACATATGAAATGAAACTCTTGTTTAGAACATACCTCAACCACCATTAGCAAAGGTTACACAAGCACTTTTCGACTCTCCATCAGAGTGATGGGCGTGATTTCACTTTGCCATTGACATTATTTGTAAAGTTTGTGGCGCAATCTGGGCGTCAGTGAGAGTAAATTATGCACATGACCATCGATTCCATGAGCATAGCGAATATAGACGTTTCGATAGAATTAGTATTTTCTCTCCGAGTAGAAAATGAAAATTTGACTCCATGAATACATGCAATATTTCGAAGCTTGCTTTCATAGCAATACGTCATTAAACTCTCTAGAACTAAACATTAAATTCGCACGCTTTTTTGTTCAATATGTTTTGTTCACTGAAGCATTTTCATCTAACTACTACAAATGTTTCCTTCTATACTTTTAAATTGAATCAAATTCAGCGTATACATTTATGGAATATACAAAAATTATCTCCATTTAAGTTTATCGCAATATATCAACATATTTCTATTCAATAAGAAGTTAGTAGAATCGACCTTATACGACTAGATATTCACTTCAATTCTCAAGAACGTTCATTTGAACAAAATTTAGTTTTTTTTTAAGTTTTTAAAAGATTCTTTATTCTTTAAAAAACAAAATTTAGTTTTTTTAAAGTTTTTAAAAGATTCATTCTAACGGTTCACAAAATATTATTTCAGATATATCAAGTTGAAAAATAGCATTCATGAGGGAATTTTGACATTACTAAACATCGTTATTTCCCAATCTTGATCAGTATTAAATAAATGTACTCTTTTCTTGCTCTCTATGTTTGACCTCGTTTTTTATTCGGATTTTAATTATTTTAATGTCTGTCTGCGAGAATTTTTGTAATATTTCCCTCCAAAACTGTAATGAATTGTTTCTTACAAAGAGAAACTAATGGACAAATCCCGTTCCCGTCATACAAGTACGATTGATTTTCTGTCGCATACATTATTAATATTCCACAACGACAGGAACTTTCCATAATGTGAAAAGAGCAGTACTAGTCTCTTCAGTTGTCAAGTTACGAGCAGCACGGAGGTGGAGGCAAATGACAAAGCGGCGAGGAATACGATAATGCCGAGTATTTCTATAGCAAAATGGATATTTTTTGCACATTCATGAACGCTATAATCACTTGCGTCATAATTCAGTATTTTCAAACGATATACATTCAGGACCGGGAAAAATTTCATATTTAATGAACAAACACGCGAAATCGAAATGTAAACAAAATTAGATATTTCTCGAGTATGTTTTGGTTCCAAATTCATAATTTGTCAATTTATTTACTGGTTGAATATAAAAGAACCTATCTCTTTTCATTGGAATTCTGCAATACCCATTGTATTTTACATCACATATCGTAGAACTTTTCCGTCATGTGAAATAAAATGTATAGCGGGACACTCAAGCCACTAAAATTAAAATATGTTCGTCTTTATTAATGGTTCCTATTTCAGAAACTACTATGAGATCCGAGTTTTTAATGATATTACGTTGCGAAAACATTGAGAAAAATGGTTTCTTGAGCCATCTTGAAATACAAACTGGCCACTCTCTTGTCACTCCATATGAGAAGACTTAATTAAATTCTTTTAATCACTACCGTCTTTCTTTTTGGTCCATTAATTGATTGGTGATTCCGGGCGCGTCAACTGCCTAATCATTAGTCCTGTAAGTGAAGTGCACGCGGGAGGTGGCGGTAATCTTCCCATAGTGGATGGCGAGATTCGGCGCCGGTCCGGCAAGATCCGGCAGCCGGGACACACTCT
This sequence comes from Teleogryllus occipitalis, assembly GCA_011170035.1. Classification (NCBI taxonomy): domain Eukaryota; kingdom Metazoa; phylum Arthropoda; class Insecta; order Orthoptera; family Gryllidae; genus Teleogryllus; species Teleogryllus occipitalis. Next base: position 123,186 of record BLKR01002282.1, on the reverse strand, counting down.
AAGCTCCCGATACGTATGATAGTCTAGTGCATGTGAGTGTAAGCGTGGGTAAGTAAGAGATGAGGATAGGACAAGGAAGATGTAGAAAAATATTGTACGCTGTCCGTGGTTCGTTTGTTCAGATAGTATTCCAGCATTCCCCTTGTGCTGATGGGATAATCCACAGAAACCTACAGATTAGAGCAGCCGGACGCTAGAATTTTCCTCCAGACAACGGCTGGCTTCTACCCTGTGTCCAAATTCCAGCCATCGTCGGGACTCGAAACCTAGAACCTCCCGGTCAGAGGTATCACAGTGTCATCAGCTGATGATCTGAGCTACTTTTGTCGGTCTTCTTTCTTCTTGGCGTTGGCTGTATTAGCTTACCTCAATATTCACAGAATGGATCAGCATTAAGATCAAAGTCCAATATCAATAACGAGATGCAACGAATACATTATATGCAATTGTTAACAATCAGTATTACAATGTTCCGAAAATTATTTCGAAAATGTTGATTTCCAAACAGGTATTTGGAAAATTGTATTCGAAAAAGTGGGTTCGGAAAAATTCTACTTTCTAATGAACGGGCAATATTAGGAAAAGCGGACGTAGAAATAGGTTTCAGGAACGAAATTAAGATGTTTTTTCACGGTTGATCGTGAATAAAATGTACTCACAGGTACGATTCCCTTAAGAATAAAAACTTCTTGATCACATTATATTTAAATACTCAATAACCAGGGGAGCAAGGCATGACAGTTAAGCGCAGTCATTGCCCAGTGTCATCGACGCAAACTGGTTCCAACTGCTGAAAACATTGCGAAAATACGAAAGCTTGAGTTGATTATTTGAATTGAAAATTTGTTTTTTTGAAAAGTAGTTTTATATTCGTAATCACTGACATCTGGAGTCATTGAATACAAATTCTCAAAAACATCAAGCCAAGCCATTGCCCATATATTTTTATCATTTTTCAAGACACTTTTTATCACTTTTTCGTTTATATTTATTAAATATAGCCAAGAGAGGAACATTTTTTGAAACATGTTTTAAAAACTAAATTTTATCTCCAAAGTAATGAAGGTTTATAGAATAAAGTATTCATAATTTTCAGGGGGAAAACTAATTACAGAAGAAAACCTATAATTTGGATTTGTAAATAACTTTAACACGCTATTTTAATATTTACAATCTAAGAAGAGACCCTAAAATATCAGCGTGCCTTAGAATTACAATAAAACAATTCTATATTTTTCATAATTGAAGTTCATGTGATCTTTAAAACAAGTTCCCAAATGCACGATATGCTCGCCGGCAACAATGCGCCAAGGTTCCTACGCTGTTTTTCATTTTTTTCTAGCAGTTACATTCAAACTTATACTATTTAGTGAAACATAAGCGAATTATATATACAGGATGAGTCACGTAACTTTAGCACCTCCTGCAGTTTTTGAACGGTTGAAATTATTGCAATGCAGTTTTCACGGAAGTGCATGAGGGAATGGTGCAAATTAATACATGTATTGATTTCTATTTTATCATTTGTATTTTTCGATATATTGAGGTAACTTTGTTTTTTCAAATGAAACTATATATATTTTTAGTCTATCATGACGACCGTAAAAAGACGACTCCAGTGACATAAATTGGCATACGTTAGATAAGAATTTTCTTGAGTAATTTTTATTTTTCTGCGATTCGTATTTAACGGATGTTGTAAAGCCCCGAGCACGTACTAGCAGGGAAAGCGCCGCGCGACTTCGGTTGTTGGGCTCTTATATTTAAAATACACGTTAAATACGAGTCGCAAAAAATCTTAATTACTCAAGAAACGCGTATCTAACATATGACAATATGTATATCATTGGATTTTTCTTTTTACGCTTGTCATGATAGATTAAAATAATAGGTATATTTCATTTGAAAAACATGGTTTCCTCAATATCTCTTAAGACAGTGATAAAATCTAAACAAATACATACACATATATGCATACAAGTATACACACACATCACATCAGAGCTGTTCCGAGCGGCGAACTGACTGCGCTAGTCAATTTGGAGGAATTGGGGTACTTTTCCATTGTTTTCCCACCCTGCCCAAATGTACCGAAGCGCTAGGAATAACACCTTTCACAATGAGAATTTCATTACTTCAGTAACTTCCCTACTATTCCAGAAAGAGTCTGCAAAATGTTTGCGGTAGCTACAAATTGCTCTTGTCTCCTTTGGCATTCGAGCTCCGGCGTTTACGAAGAGAAAGCTAGAACTTTTCCATCGACCCATCCGGGAGATAATGACCAACTGTACCCGCTGTAAATTCTTGACTTTTTGAGATGAATTTCTTTCATCTTGATATATTGTGCGAGTCGAAAGTAGTATTTGTGTACTACATTATAAGAACTTTTATCGTAGTTGTTTAATATTAATTTAGAATGTATGCAAAACTTTAAATACCAAAAATTATTGAAAAATATATTATTTATTTTATATTTTGTATATTCATGTTTTTTCGTTTAGTCTCTGTAATAAAATTTCTGTCTGTACTGATATTGCTGATAACATTTAGTTGAAATTTAGGCTGAAAGGACATTGCGCAGTAAATACCGCGTAACAAGTCCGTGCCTTTTGTAATTAAAACCGTGCTTTGACCACTCTCCCTCGTTTCGTAATTAGGCCTCCAGCTATAATACTTATGAAAGGACAGGGCAGTCTGATTTCATCTGCATTCGCGAAACATTCGCATTTCCCGTGAACGACCCTCCCTCGCCCCTCGGCCCCGCCCCCGCCCCTGGCTCAGGCTCCCACGCCCGCATGGCAACACAAAGACCCCTTCGCACTCTCACCTGTATATTGCGAAGCTGTGCCTTCGGGCCGGCGGCGGCTTCCGGCGCGGTGCTCTGCGCCTCTGTTTCATTGGCCTTTGGACCCGCGGCGGGCGCCATCGCACCATCACGCCCTCCCGGTTTGCATTTTGGGGGCCGTTATTCGTGACGCAATTCCAGGGCCAACGCAGCGCGACGGCGCCAACCCCACAGGACAGGGCAAGGGCGTGGGATCAACGCGAGTGGCTGCGCCTTGCTGGCCGGGGGCGCCGCCCAGTGACCCTCGTCACGCCAAACCGCGCCCTCTCGCGCCCACGCGCCGTCGCCCCGTCCCCGCCCACCTTTTCCACCTCCACCCGCGCACACCGATTCCCTCGCCCTACCCGTCCATCCCACCCCCTTCCACGCCCATTTCCCGACTCTGCCTCTGCATGTCGCTTTCCTCGCCTTTCTCTTATTTCCCCTGCCACTCCCCCGACCCATCCTGCCGCACGCCCGTTTTCAGACTCTGCCCCTACCCATCTCCCCCCTCGCCGTACCCCTCTGCCCCTCCCACTTCCACGCCCCTTTCCCGACTCCACCTCTGCACGTCGCTCTCTTCGCTGTACCCCTACGTGGCGCACCGCGTCACACCACTAACACCTCTCTCGCCCCCGCCCCGCCCCGCCCCTTTTCGCACCCTCTTCCCACCGCACCCTTCGCCCTCTTCCCTTCGTTTCGCGCCGACCCCCGCCCCACCCCTTTCCATGCCCTCTTTCCCACCCTGTCCCTGCTCACCGCTCCCCTCGCACTGGCCCCTGCGATCCGCGGTGCGACACGCCCCCGCCCCCGCCCCGCTCTCACTCCCTTCGCCCTTTACTCCACGCCGTGCGTTCGCGTGCCGTGCTTGCCTTCAAAGCACGAAACTCGCACGCGCAGTGGGGATCGCCTATGAATACGCACGTCCAATACCACGTCGCCCTCAGTGGTCTACAAGCACAATATTCGCTTTGTGGGGGAAAGGTCGCGGCTTCGATCCCCGCAGAGGGCCATGAATGTCCCGTGTAATGAAAATCCACTGTAGGGCTTCCTTCAAGGGGAGGCGTGTTTTGTTGTCGTTGATTTCCGGTAGTGAAACGAGACTAGAAATGAATGTTCCCTTTAATATATTCCATTATTCAAAGCCCTTTTTCGTTTCGCTTATCGTTTATAATACATTGTTAAAAACAATTAGACCAAGTGATTTGTGTTGTCTCTTATATGAAAGCCTTTTCATTCTAAGAAGTAATATTTCGGCTCTCCATCATTCACAGTGTCAGTGGTATGGGTGGAACTATTTTTCTGAAAAAATTATATTATTTAACACAAATTATTCTTTCATAGACAGGCGTCTCAATTCATTATAAATATTGCAAAGAAAAGTCAGAAAATGAGACAATATCTATATTATAGTAATATGGCTCTTTATAACGGTAAATCAGACAAGTTAGATCCATATTACACTTTTGGATTACGTACGTCCTTACCCTGGCATATTAGTGTGCAGACAATTACGTAATTTGCAACATGTTTGTATGTTATTGTTCATTAAAAAGAAATACACAAGTTTAATGTATAGTTATTCCACCATTCAATAAATCATGCGATGTAAACTTAGAAACAAGGCTCTATACAGAGAACGGACAACATTTGTATAATATTTTTGGCAATTTTGATTTCAACTGTTTTGATGGTGTCGTTTTCTTGACGAAAATTATTTCTTCTGCTTTAGCGCGCTCTGAATCAGTCAGTAGTCAAGTATGCTTAGTAATAGGTCACATCTTTGTCCTGTACCAATCCACTATCTCTTCTTTCCCAACTTTGATGCCCGTCAGTATTTCTAACATTTTTCTCTTCTTTTCGCACCAATATTTTCCTTCCTCTTTCAATTTTCTGAATATAATTAATTATTCAAGCCAGATCAATCTACCGGACCTTCCCTATTCTGATTTCTCTCAGAATAATTTCCTGTTCTTCAATCTTTTACAGAACCTTCCGATTTCCAACGTTTTATTTTTCAATATAGTTTTCTACACTTGTCAAATCGGAAAGGCAAAGTGTAATTGGTGTGGTCATTAGTACTATATATATATATATATATATATATATATATATATATATATATATATATATATATATATATCAATTAATAAATGTTTTACAGTATCAAATTCAATGAAGATAAGATAGATAAAGTGAGAGACAATTGTGAAGAATTGAGAAATCAAATTTTCGTTGCACAATTAAGGTAAAGGTGTTGGTAGTTGAATTATCATCAGTAGTTGATACTTTCAAATATAATGCCTATAAATTAGAAAATAACTACCCTGCATTTATTGCTTTACACAATATCTGTACGGTCGAGCCATCTGCTTTGTAAACCAGTAAGTATCATACTAAACTGGCAATCATTTTGCGTTGAATGACTTGTTGTTGACACTCAAATACGAGTGTCAACTACTAATGACATATCACCTACCAGTGTCTTGACCTTACTGTGATTAAAATTGAATAACATATTATGCTATGAGCGCCTAAAATAGTGCAGAAGGCTGTTACGGCCACCGCTGTCAGAGGCTGACATGTCTCGAATGATATCTGTTGCCACTGCAGCTTCTCCAACGGTGGCAAAATGTTCCATACTATCCATATACTGTAGTTAGGTACAATTCAGCCGCTGTCTGTAGCATAATTCTAGTAACACGCTGATATTATTGGTAGTTTCCCGTAGTTTTGTCGATCAACATCAGGCGTAGCAGTGCTCAAACAAACGAGCCACAGATCGCGCACAATCTGCCCGTCCTGATCCTTGTCTCGTCCTCTCCCATTTCTCTCACTCACGTGCACTTACAAGCACTACGCAACCACACATCGGGAGACTAATAGGGAGTTTAGAGCATATCCCGCCGAGGGCCGTGCCCTGCTGGGGCAGATACCTAAAGGCGTAATCCTCCCAAGACGGACTTGCCGGTCGGCGCCAGATCTCACGTTTCAGCAGGGGAGAATGATTGGCTCCGACCGGCAATAACACGGGACTAATAACCAAAATAGTCGGTGTGCCCGGAAACATGAAATGCACACTGAGTCACTCACGCAACCACTCCGCGTGGAGCAAAGAGTTGTGTGATCGAATTCGTCAAAGGCATGGATGGTTTTATCTTGGGTTTGTTGTGAAGGTAAGGGGAAACCTCCACATACCCAACACTATTATTCATATCAATATTCAATTATTCAAATGGTTCGGACGATGCTCAGGGTTTCAAAATAACCTAAAGAGAGACAAGAAGGCTATGCATGGTGTATTTATTAATTATATCTTCAGACTTAGCCCTGATTGACAGCAACAAATCATTTCAGCGACGCATATAGAACTCACCGCACCCGGCCACCAAATCCAACGTATTTTTTGTAATTTTACTTAAAATATTCAAAATAATTACCACATACCGATCGCATTACATCCAAGGCATTATTCCCATTATTATTTACATTTTCTTTTATTTTAAGGGAGCGTTTAAACTTAAAAACGTGGGATAAAACAAATTGCCCGCTCCTATGAAACATATCGTTTCCGTATCTGAACGCAGGCCGCGATGTCTTAATTCGCAGTTGTGTCAACCGTCCGCCATTGAAACGTAGTAAAAAGGTCGACCAAACTAGCACCTCCCACTGAAGGCTCCCCGCGGGCAGCGCGGACCCCAGCGGCACGTCCAACACGTCGGCACGTGCGCGCAGCCGCCGCCCTCGTCACGGAGGCTCCCTCGCCCCGGCCGTTTAGCGCTCCCCGCCCCTCCCCCTCCCACCTCTCTCAACTCCCTCTGATGACCGCTGGCCTCCCCCCTCTCCGCCCGCACCCGCGCCCGCGCCCGCTCGCCATTAGTTCATGCAATATTCAACTCCGACCTCCACTCGTCGCCAACTCGCCAAGGCCAACCTTCAAATTGAATTGCGCCCCCCCCCCGTCCTGCGCGCCGCTCCGCGCCACCACCCTACCCCGGCGCCGAGCCGGTGTAGTTGGCGCGCTCCCCGCCAGGTTGACGATTCAAGGAAGGCAGAGAGGGAGGAGGAAAGGGCACAAATCGTGGAACGGGACTGTTATTGAGAGAATATCTGGCGATTCGTTCTTTCACCATCCCTCATCTTGTTTACTGCCCGTAGAGCCGAACACAAAGACATATCCGATCGTTCTCGACGAGACCAGAGCGCTAAGACCAGTAAGTTCGAGAATACTAGTTCCGGAACTGTCATTACGGAGAACGAACGATACCCATACTAAGTTTGTTACCAGGGTGCGCCAGCCGTGTCAGAGGACGATCAGGCAACGGGGGATAACGAATGCCAGAGGTATCACCAGATCTCTCGAGTTATCGCACAAGTGTTTCTATTAAACCCATTATTTGGTCCACATTCAATGGAGAGAAAATACGCTAGCACAGGCGCAATGTAATTTTTTAAAACTCTGAGTTAAAATATTTTATCCTTCGTAGGAGAGCTCATGGTGAATGAGCATGGAGAATGAGCAGTATCAGTAGTTACGGTCCTTGATAGAGACCTACGGATAAATCTCTCAGGCAGATGAAGAGAGCGCTCGCCCTCCGAGACTGCGAAAGCGAGCCAGCGAGAACCATTGTTAATAGAAAGCACTTTGTGCGACTACGGATTTCAGTGCTGCAGATGTCGGTGAGGTCAGCGATTGAAGCGAGATGTAGCGGTCAGAACGCTCGCCTTGCGCGGCAAGGTTCAATTCTCAGACGCTCGTGTGAAATTTCGGGTGGACAGATCGGGATCGCAGCAGATTTTCTTGGGTTCATCCCGTTTCTCCTCTTATTTCACCATTGCTCTATCATTTGTAAATACCGATCTACGAAACAATTCATCCATCCAAGTACAAACTTAAGGCTTACACACTGGCGTCATTACCAAGTGTAGCGGCTAGCCAGTTAGCCCTCTATCTTTGCTAACTGGGAACAAATCCCTGCACGTCCACGTGGAATTGGTGCTTCTATATTGGAGCTAGTCCAACTTCTGTGAAGTGTCCTAAAGCTTACCCCTTTCCTAATTCCTTCCCATTTCTGGCCTACATCTACACCTACTTTCTCGCGTTGTTTCTCACTTTTGCAATTTTCGGAAATTTAGAGAGTTCAATGAAAATGACTCGTGGGCCATTTTTAAGCGCCCTTTGCTCTATCTCAGCAAGAAATTTAAAGAAAAAATTGAAATAAAACTTATTATTTTGTAATTTATAATAAAAGCAATAAATTAAATTATTGTATGAATTTCAAGTAAAAACTACTAATATTTTCAGAACATTGGATGTGACTTTATTTAAAGATTTAATTAGTTACAACAGATTTCATTGAGAAAAATAACACTTAATGTCATCAATTTAGTACTTTCACAGTGCTAAAGTTTTGTAATTTTCGAAAATAGAAAAGTTTTCTCAAAATGGGATCTGCTCCAATTCACATTCTCACTCTTACTTCGTAAGAAGAGAAAGTATTGTAATCGAGCGCCAGAAAATTACGAATTTCCGACAGAAAAACTCTTAATGTCGGGCATTAGCAACAAAAATGTGGATAAATCTTGTTTCTATATATAATAAATTACTTCCACTAACTCATGTAGTAGAATCCATGTTATATGGGTCCTTCACACAGAAAAATCGATTGAAGGCAAAACTGTCCGTCTGTCCGAGGTCAAAGATAGCGCCAAATTCGTTCAGACGATTTTCTACAAAACATTCATCGATCGATTTTAGAAACTCAAGGTTTTCTGAGACTGAAACGGATACATTGATTTTGGGGAATTCTTAAAATGAAGCCTCAACATTTTCAAAATTTTCTCAAAAATGGCTTCATATTTCTTTTATAAATCTTTGTCCTCAGATAGCGTAAAAGATGCTTAAGAGAGTGTTGCAGGTCCCATTTTCGAGATCCCTGATTTTTCCAAAATTGCAAACGTTCAACTTTTTTCGGCGTCATCTTACAACTACAATACTGAAGGTAGAGAAATTATCTTAATACAATTACTTCTTTAAAGACAGATCTTAGCATAGGTCATGTACAGGTTTTTTAAAATATGATTAGTTTTCTCGTAATTTTGCGTGATAGAGACAATTTTTATTTTTCTTAACATTTTTTCCCTAATATCGCTCTAACTTTTTCCATTAATTCTCTCTTTTTATGTACCAAAGAATGGAAAAAAATTATACTTAACTCATTTCCGACGAACTCTGCATTTTCGAAAATTGCAAGAATTTACCATTTCAAAACAACAATATTGAAGATTAAAATTTTTGCCTGAAACAAAATCTGTTGTAGAAAAGTTACTCTTTAAAAAATACCATGTTCAATGTTTTGAAAAAACTAGTAATTTTAGGGCAATTTGTGCTTGAACTAATGCAATTTTAAAAAATCATTTTCAGAAAAACACTCCAAATTTTTTCATCAAATTTTTCCAAGTTTAGAAAAAGTAACTCCTAAAAGATTAGCACATGAATCATTTTGGTTGAATACTCTGTGTTTTTAAAATAATGTGAGAAATTGTGGTGTTGAAGTACTACTAGTTTATAAATGTACTTGCTCTATTGAAGAGAAAATTTCAAGATATAATTCAGGGACGTTTTCGATAAGCTTGTTTGAGAAACTCGTTTAAAAATTGCCTAATATAACATCTTAGTTAATGGTTCGAAAACATTTTCCATGACCTAATTAAATATCTGACTTTGAAGAAAATATTTCATTAAGAAAAATCCCTCCAATATTATAGTCGGAGGAAGACGCAAGAAATGCGATTTTTTGAAAATTCTGAAAACTCAATTAAAATGAGCTCAGTTTCATTTTTAAGGGCTTTTTTTCCCTCTCCGAAGAAAAATATTAATCAAAGAACGTTGATCCAGCTTTCAAAAAATTGTTAAGATGTTCATTGTAACGTTAAGTACCGACAAAATTCAAAATATCTGTTTCAAAATTGTAGGGCCTTGTCTTCGGCCAGATCGATGAGATATATCAAGTTTGAGGAAAATCGTTTGAACGGTTTAGACTTTAGTGTTAATCCAAGACGGACGGTCAGACAGACGTTTTGCCGTAAACCAATTTTTTTTGGAACAAAGACCCACAAAACATGAACTCTGGCTAGTCAACGTATTAGAGGAAATAATTTATTACATACAAAATTACAATTTGTCCCTTTTTTTGTATAAGGGTCTCTCAATACGAGTTTTTCTGCTTAAAAATCCTTGTTTTTTGCTGCAGTATTACAATACTCTCTGTACTACTTAAGTTGTATACGAGAAACAAAGCACAATGTGACGCATACATTGACATTGCAATCAATGATGCATACATTGATACATTCGTACTTAACAACCTTTAAAACATAAATGTACTAATTTTTTAGATAGTATAATGACGGAAAATAAGTAACGTGTATCTAAAGATTTCAAAGCGTGCAAAAGCGAGGTAATTCTTATCTGAAAATTAAATCTCTGAGCGATACGTGGTATTTTCTTACAAATTCGGTTTTTACTTCGTTTTTCTTTTTGTAGCATTTTATTTAAGATTTCTGTGAGAAATAAATAATCGACATCGACAAAATAATGTTTTTTTTTTGTAATATTTAGTGTACACGGGTAGATGCACTGTTGTATTTCGAGAAATAATAAATGTGGCGTTGTTACCTTAGGGTGACATTTTCATGAAAGTAATATGATTTCTATAAGATCGCGTATATGCATTACGTATTATTTTGACGATTACATTGTTGATAAAGTTTCATAAACAGTTCGATCCCTTCTAATTCCAATGATTTATTTAATCTACGTAAACCTGTTATTAACACGACAAGTTCCCCTTTTTATTTTTGACATTCAAAAGTAATTTATTATAGTGTATATTGATTACATACAGTATTTTCTGATTACATGACGTTTCGGCTACACCTTACATTAACCCTACCTTAATAAACCTGAGAATTTTGCTGATCCCAAATACTACACAATAATTGTATTTTATTCACTGAAGTCAGCTAACACCAGGCCATGTCTGAAAAGCGTGCTGCATAATGTATCAGAACTCAGGACGAGCTTTGTATCAGTTGGCTGGAGGTCATTACCTTAAGTCCATCTGCATTTCTATATCACTGTTCCTCCAATCCAATGAATATTTCATCTCGTTTTAGAGTCAAATATCAATGAATTTACGATTGAATATGCGATGGAATAAGCTAAGACGAAAACGAGAAGTTGCCTAAGTATAATCGATACACGGACACTCTTCACTAAACTTCACGCTTACATTTATTAGGACAGAATAGGAAACAATGATGGGAATTAAATGAAAAATATTGATATTGCAGTTAAATAATAGAGGTCGGGAATTCTCAAAGGTGTCAAGTGCCACTACGTCCAAAAGTTCGATTTTTATTGAAAAAGGTGATTTAAGCCAAGGTCAATTTTCTCTCAAAAGCCATATGTTCCTCCCCGTCTTCGAGTTCAAACGTATGTCAACAGATGATACAGAAATTAACTCCAGCTCCCATGACCTTTTGAAACGTGTCAACATGACTATTTTTTCATTAGCAAAAAACAAAAATTAGTTTAAAGTTGTCCACATGGATGCAAGCAATGTTTTTAATTTACAATCTACTGTAGACACTTTAACTTCAATAAATGAAACTGATGATATAAAAGCCTTTTGTTTTCGAGGAGATGTTAGTAATCCTAGAAAGGTTTTAATGGAAACCACTTTTTGTGATATGGTACATCGGAAACAATTCCATATTTTGAAAAGAGGAAATACAATGATAGATGCACAGAAAGCTCAAATACCTGTCGCGTTGGACTAACTTTCTAAAGAATCAGAAGAAGAACAAGAAGAGTGTTTTATATCACTAGGCAAGAAAGCCTACTTTTTCATGTCGAGACACGAGAGTTCACCCGCTGAGGCCGGTAGGCCGATGCGAAGAATCCTGTCGAGTCATGAAAAGGGTCTTTTGCCGTGTGATGTACAATATTTTGGAAACCTTGTTTTTTGCGTTTTCCTGTAATTAAATAATATCTATGACAGGAAATGAGTTATATAATCTATCTAGTGGTAGTGTTGTCCGAGAGAGTGTGCTGAAACCACCACCACCATTCTTTGCCAGGCCGCAGCAGTGTTCAGCAGTAGTGCCTGTAATAGTACAAAGTTAAGTTCATTTATGCGTGCACCATTTTTGTCAAAATAAAGTTTTAAAACCAACTGTGTTAATTATACTCAACAAAATATAATATGGTTATCATTCGATCATTTGTTGTGTTAGCATGGTCACATACTTGTTGATCGTTGTTCTTGCGATTTCTTTCATGGTGGTGAGATTGTCAGGTTATCTCGTGTAATGGATCTCGAAATGAATGATAATGTGGAAATAATGGGAGCTTCGCCCGATATATTAGAAAAAGCCTGAGCCGCAACTTTTGACTAGTTTCCATTAAAATCAAATATGTGGCAGATTGAAAAGAGGGGTTTTTGTAAGTGGCAAGAAACGAGATGGATTAGAAGTATCTCAGAAAACGTAGTTCGCCCATTCTTTTCTGAAATGAGTGGAAAGTTTCGGCATAGAGCTCGTTAATAGATTATTAAATTACAATTAATGTAAATAGTTCCAAATATAAATCCAATATATTTTGACATGGAACCTTTTCTACATGACTTGCTGATTGTACTTTGTTTCATAGTTAGATGAAGACGTGGCTGGCGCTACAAGTAAAGGCGCTGTATGCATTGACTTGAACAACTTTTCTACATTGGCATATTTTCCTACTTTGCTGTAGCAAAATTGTATATTTTTTGTGCTCTAGCCTAAACTCAAACCGTGTTTATTATAGCAATTGCCATTTGATAATACTCGCTTTAAAAGTTAAGTTAAAAAAGTATGGAAAATGTCCATAGGTACAAGGTTATCTTGTATTGGGGCACCTAACGTATCTCAGGCCACCCACCATCACCTGGTCAAGGAAATAAGAAAACATAGATGGTACTCGTGAATGGTAAATGTAGGAAAGTATGTATACATTTACTATAAAACTGCAAATTTTCATAAAAAAATAGATTCTATTACCTTATCTGTCAGGCCTTTTTATCGTTTTTAATCTTCATTTTCGATGTTTCATTCATGCTCTTTGGCTACACTTGAACATTATTTTGTTTTTCTATATATTTATATTGAGGGTTTAATTTCTTCCCAGAGGCAGGAAGGCTTTGCGGGCTATGCCGTGTGCTGGACTAACGCTAGGAAAAAGAAAAGTGCAGAAAAATGTAATCCAATTATCTGAGTCTCCACTCCAAATCAGAGACCTACAACCAGTTACTTGCGTCTCAGCTCCTAATTCTCACTTCCTGTCGATGTTTGAAGTACTTTCGTTCGGAAACTGAAATGTCGCTAACATTGAAAATTAACAACCGTTTACTCGCATCGAAACGTGAATTCATCTTATTTACGTTAAAAAAAGAGGCATTCCATAATAGCACACTCTGAAAGCATCACTATTTTTAGCGACTTGAAACTTTTGTAATTAAGTCAAAGGTTGAAAATAGGTGACACTGTCTTTTTTTCTAATCCGACCACTTTCAGAAATATTACTAATTTTTTTTCCAAAGAACTTTTTCCAAAGTTTCCTTCAAAACACAGAGAGATGTACTTTCATGTGATATAAATACATTTTTTGTAAATGTTATTTAAATATTTAAAACATTTGAATTTTTAAAAAGCAAATTTTTATACAAGGTCGACACGTAAATTGATTGTAAAAAATACTCGTGTATTTCTACACTAACGTATATATCTACCAAATTTCAACGTGGGACACACATAAATAACTTTTTAATAGCATTTTTCACCGGAGCACGTTGGCAGTCCACGGACTTGCTGCTCGAACTACGGGGCGTCAATGACACGCTGCATCGTGACGTCCAAACATAAAGCAACCATTGTAAAATTCATGACCATTAATAAATTGTGGGATGTGGATCACGGGATTGGTCAATTAATAAAACACACTAGTTTCCCAACGTTTCGGAGTATATAATTCCTTTCTCAGGGCTTACTAATATACAAGACTGACAAACTTCATGTCTGCCTCCAGATCAACTCACTTACTTTCGAGCCGTGGCCCTGGTCAGACGTGTACCTGTGTCTGCCAGTCCGCCTGAATGTCTGCCAGTCCGCCTGAATGTCTGCCAGTCCGCCTGAATGTCTGCCAGTCCGCCTGAATGTCTGCCAGTCCGCCTGAATGTCTGCCAGTCCGCCTGAATGTCTGCCAGTCCGCCTGAATGTCTGCCAGTCCGCCTGAATGTCTGCCAGTCCGCCTGAATGTCTGCCAGTCCGTCTGAATGTCTGCCAGTCCGTCTGAATGTCTGCCAGTCCGTCTGAATGTCTGCCAGTCCGTCTGAATGTCTGCCAGTCCGTCTTGAATGTCTGCCAAATCGTCGATCGTCTGCCAGTCCGCCTGAATGCCCGCCAGTCCGCCTGAATGTCTGCCAGTCCGTCTGAATGTTCAAGCAAAACCGGTTCTGAATGTCTGCCAGTCCGTCTGAATGTCTTCGCCAGTCCGCCTGAATGTCGGCCAGTCCGCCTGAATGTCTGCCAGTCCGCCTGAATGTCTGCCAGTCCGCCTGAATGTCTGCCAGTCCGCCTGAATGTCTGCCAGTCCGCCTGAATGTCTGCCAGTCCGCCTGAATGTCTGCCAGTCCGCCTGAATGTCTGCCAGTCCGCCTGAATGTCTGCCAGTCCGCCTGAATGTCTGCCAGTCTGCCTGAATGTTCGCCAGTCCGCCTGAATGTCTGCTTGCCAGTCCGCCCGGAATGTTCGCCAGTCCGCCTGAATGTTCGCCAGTCTGTCTGAATGTCTGCCAGTCTCGCATGAATGTCTGCCAGCCCGCCTGAATGTCTGCCAGTCCGCCTGAATGTCTGCCAGTCCGCCTGAATGTCTGCCAGTCCGCCTGAATGTCTGCCAGTCCGCCTGAATGTCTGCCAGTCCGCCTGAATGTCTGCCAGTCCGCCTGAATGTCTGCCAGTCCGCCTGAATGTCTGCCAGTCCGCCTGAATGTCTGCCAGTCCGTCTGAATGTCTGCCAGTCCGTCTGAATGTCTGCCAGTCCGTCTGAATGTCTGCCAGTCCGTCTGAATGTCTGCCAGTCCGTCTGAATGTCTGCCAGTCCGTCTGAATGTCTGCCAGTCCGTCTGAATGTCTGCCAGTCCGTCTGAATGTCTGCCAGTCCGTTAGTCTGTCTGGGCGTTTGTCTGTCTGTCGCTTTGCTGCACTCACCTTGGCACATTAAGGACGGTATATTGAGAAGCTGAGCATCATGAGGAGTTTGTAATTTCCTGCCAATATTTTCATGTGGGACCGAATCCTGCCCATTTCCACCTGCGGGATTCCAATCCCTCCAGCCATCTTGCCGGTGTAGTGGTTACCGCGTTCAACAAGTAAACTTTCGCGCTAGAGTTGTAACCCCATCCCACGCAAACATTTTGTGGTTTAGGAACATTAGCACAAGCCTGTTTGGTGTCAATGGCGCGATCCCCAACTGAATTTATGCGACGCTCACCGCAAAAACATAGGAATCGGTGTTTCGTTAAGGACATGAATCACAGAAAAATGTTGTCAAGAAAGAGCAAACATTCTTACCTGATAGATGAGGACTTCTGAAATTTATGAAAGATAATAATAAATTCTCTTGTCTCTATAAATATTTAGAATATATTATTAATTAATTAATTAATTAATTATTGTGCACCTTTTCTCTGAAAATAATTAATACTGTTCTGAGACGTGTGTCATTAATTCAATTAACTGACTTGAACTAAATTATTAGTAGGGAAATGGTACACTGAATATCGAACTGTCTTTATTAAAGTCACAAATATCTAATTTAACACTTTCTTATCATTTCAGCTCATCTTTAAGTCACCTTGATCCCAGTTATTTACAGAAAAGATATACCGCTTCTTCTTCGTTGGCTGGCTATGCTGCCAATTGTGTATAAAAAGGTCTTCTGATAATGTGTACTTAATGGTCATATTTATTCTGTTATTTATTTGCAAATTAATGGTATCTTTCTTTGATAGGCTTTTGTAGGACCTGATCGAGATGTAGTAGTATTCCATTCATGGGCAAAAGCAAAATAGCAAAAGGACGTTCAGCGGGCCCATTAATAAATTATTTAATTTTTACTTTACCATTACGTTATTTGAAGAACATAACTATTGTAAACAATGTTTTAAAGCTCATTGTTTCTTTCTCGGGTTTATGAACGTAAGAAGAGAATGTATTGTATTTGTACGCCGGAAAACTGCGATTCTTCGGCAGAAAAGCTCATAGTCGGGCCCTCGTAACTCAAACGTGGATAAATTCAATTGCTATTTATAGTAAATAAATTCTTGTTACACGTATTGTAGCCAGAATACATGTTTTGTCGGTCCTTGATAAAGAAAAATTGATTGACGGCAAATGTCTGTCTGTCCGTCTGTGGTCAACGCTAGCGCCTAAACCGTTCAGCCGATTTTCTCCCAAATTGATATTCACCAATCGATTTAATCGAAACGGAGGCTTTGGAGGTTTCAAACTGACAGTATGATGTTTGGTGCATCACGCTTTGCACATTGAGGATTTTCTTCATAAAATCTTTGGAAAATCCACCTGCCCCAGCCGGGTTTAAGCCCGCTGACTTGGATTTAAAGAGCGAAGGTGCTAACCCCTATACTACTGGGGCTGGCTCACCTGAATTTTGGAACTGCTTTTAGAGGCTATCTTTGCTAATTAATTTCGTGTGGCCGCGCTGTGCAGTGCTGCCACACTTCCCTGCTGTATAGACATCTCTTTTCTCTTGGCCATGTACGGCTCATCAGAAACGCAAAATATAAACAAAGGTCAGGAAAAACCTTAGTTTCAGCACATTTACAGCGTCTTGATCTTAACCTCTACGAGTCTCGTGACTGAATTAGAACTGTAAGGGAAGTAAGTTAAAGAAATTAAGCTCGTCTTACACGCTATAAAAAAGTCGTTACGTGAAAAAAGAGGGCTCACAAGTCATCTCAGATGAATATTAGACGTGCGCACAAGTGATTTTCAGCATTTAATTAAATTTTAATTTGAAATGTATAACAATTATAACATTATATCATTCGATTAATTTTCTTGCAAAATATGATTTATAAGTTTGTTTTGGAACATATATAATGTAAACATATTGCCATTCCAATTATCTTTGTGGATATCGCATTAATCCTATTCTTCGTAAAAAAACGCATGCAACTTCTCGTGGACGGATATTCATTATATTTCCAAAGCACTAGCATTGAACAGGCCTACCATCAAAACCAGTGAATTCTTCTAAAAGTTAAAGGAACTTCAAATTTGGACTCGAGGCGTTTTCGATTGTGCGTTGTCTTAATAATATACAAAAACAATATAGTGACACCAGTCATATACGATAAATACGGTAAATGTCCTGTACATTAAGAATATTGAACAATATTAGCCTCTGGGATGGCTCAGAAACAGCGTACTAGTTTTCCGTACTGGGGTCCCTGGGTTCGATTCCCGGTCGAAGCAAAAATATAGCTGTAGCTTTCCTTTAAAATCGTTGCAGTTTCTGTGGCTGTGTGACGAAGAAAAGCTCATGCAGGCGGATCTTGCTAGTTACGGTGAAGAGAATACATCATGTTCGCCTCATGTCTCTCGTATCCCCAAGCATGGGAATTTAACTAAGCCCAGGCAAGTGGCACACCGGTTGCTGGCCGGCGAAGTCGGACTACCGACTCAAAACGCCAAATACAAATACAAAACCATATTAGAGTAACAATCCTTAATACATTAGTGTAAAATATGTATTTCTTTATGTACGTTTATTTCTGTTTTATCCGTCCATAGTTTAATAATGAGAATGTAGGTGTAAATAAATAGCATGCTCGATTTGGTATTGAGTGCCCAGGCAAATACTCGGAAGTATATTTTCGCATTTCTGCGGGTGAGACACATCTGACATCGCTCTGGGTTGATCCAAGGTCGCGCTCTTTTATACACTGTCTGCTGACGATATTAATTTGTGAGAGTACGGCGAGGTAAATACTGTGTGTCCGCGCGGGCAGGCCGAACTCTCGCGGGTGGATACCGCTACATGAGCAAAGCTGCAAAAGATCGACTGTGATAACGCCAGCCGGCGAACGTTTAGTCGGTGTCGCCATCTGTCCGCCGCATCAGGAATTACTGGCGGCAGCCGGCAGTTCGAATGTGGGGTTACGGCTTGCAGACCCCAATTACAACCTACAGGACCGTGAACGTGTTCGCGTCTCTACTGCCATACACTTTCACGCATACGGCACCACTGTTTGGCGTTCATCTTATCTGCTGCAGCCGAAACTTATCTCTACGCAAGGTCAAGTTAAACACATGTCTGAAAATGCTCAGTGCCTACATTAGTTGCCTCTGCAGAGTTGCTGAGCGGGTGATCGTAGGATTTCAATCAAAATCGTGGCCGATTTTTGACACGGGCTTTATAGCTAGGTCTCATTCAGCCACTATCGTGAAGAGAATTCTAGCGGCCGGCTGCTCCTACAGTTTTTTCAGTATTCTCCTATCAACACCACGCGAACGCTGGAGCAGTACCCAAACGAACGGGCCAAACTCGAACTTCCCTTTCTCTTTCTTGACCCTTCGCTCTTTCCTTACACCCTCACACTTTACAGTACATGCATTACACTACCACATATGTCGGAAGCTTAGAGCTTTTGTCATCTGGAGCGATGGTCCGCTGGGGCAGATTCGTGGAGGGGGGAAACCCCACAAGTCGATGTGTAGGTTCGCGCCAGATCTTCCGTCGGAAGAGGAATACCGCCACCTCCTGGTACTTAGCATATACTACTCACGGTACTAATGACCGAACTAATTGACGCGCTCAGAAACAATGAATAGCTGCTCACTCACACAATATATGCGTCACCTCCCCCAGGCCTCCATCTCTATTCATCATGCAACTGGCAGACTCCGCTGCTTCACGGACGAATACGCCAAACGACGGAACACACACCAATCTGGCCTGACACGCGTCGGCAGAATTACATTTCATTTGAACTAACATTGCTGCGTACTTAAGAGCCTGCATGATCCGAAATCATGGCAACGTACACAAAGCGCCGAAGTCCATTTCTTCGGAGCCGGTCTCATGGCAAAGCACAGCACGTGGGGGAGAGAACTATCAAACGCTTATAAGCTGATGGTACTGAGGTCTCAGGTATTGGTGTGGAGAACCGAATTGTCTTTCACTCATCTGAGGCAGTTCTAAACGTCTACATAGTCCAGTTCAGTGGTAGAACTTAGAAGTATCTCGTTCATTCTATTAATACATCTGCATGGATATCAATGATAAAATAATCGTCAAAGTCATCTTCATGAATGTCAGGGCCAATAACCCCCATCTCGATTAGGCTTTTCGTCCTACTTCTCTTGCAACTTGAACCAGTGGCGGCTCCGACGGGGTGGCCCTATTAATAATATCAGCATTTCTTCCTTGCACTGTCTGTGCGGTTCATCTCTTCATCCTTTTACATCTTCGATTCGAACACATTTGTGGAATTCACATTCCCACTTCGCGGGAGCTTCTGTTTCATTCGCTCATGGCGCTAGTCATCATTGGCTGGGGACAATCCCTGGTACGCCCCCACACGCGGTGTTGCTCTCAGACTTAAAAACAGAAATCACCATCCATAAGTGAACGAAAGGCAACCGGGGGTTTCAAATAGTGTCCTGAGGGATACCGCCGAGCAAAGAGGAAGTATCCGACTTCAGCGCTATCTATTGATCGATTTACAAACTTTCACAATGCTGTACTGTGGCGTCAAAACGTGCGCTATTCATCCATTACGTCACATCCTCTTGATTTGCATTTGTTAGATTATAGCTGCTCATCAAGCTCTGGTCTGTATGTGTGTGTATATATATATATATATATATATATATATATATATTTCGGCGAATCGGCCATCATTGAGCCACGCGATACGGGCATCCTACCGGAGCTCAGACTGAAATATCGGGGTAGGGGCACGTTATATTCCATAGGGAGAATCTTGCAATATAATGCAGATTAGATTTTTACACCCAAGGGTTAGCCTTGGGAGATGGGGTGAAGTTATGCTTGATGATGAAATAGACGTAACTAAACATACAGTGACACAGAGACACAGAGACACACACAACCATGCCCGAGGCGGGACTCGAACCGGCGATCGTCTGGTCAGAGCTACTGCACTTCTGCCTTAACGATCTCGGCCACCATATCGACTAGATATAATTTATTATATAATAAATAAATAAATAAATAAATAAATAAATAAATAAATAAATAAATAAATAAATAAATAAATAAATAAATAAATAAATAAATAAATAAATAAATAAATAAATAAATAAATAAATAAATAAATAAATAAATAAATAAATGCAAATATAACTAATTAAATTTATAGATGTGCAGATAATTATATTTACAGGTTAATGCCATCAACATGATGTTGCATCATGAAATACACTTAATAGCAAATCTTCTGTCACAATTGGGAACGAATTTGATTTAGCATGACTGAGTAATCGATTGGCATTCGATTTAGCCGCCCGCTGAATCCAGCAAACCCTTGCTATCACTTCTAGTTCGAGTTGGCTCATGCGCAGAGACTTAAGAATGCAATCGATTGCTTTACCCTTTCCAGTAATCGACTCTTTGTAATCAAAACAGTAATGTTAGCACACAGAGGCGCCAAACAACATTACGAGAAATTTGACCGACATATTGCGAGAAGCAGTTGATACATTCAAAGAACATATTGTCTGGGCATGTAAACAATTTAATAGTGAGAGAATTAGTTTGATAAAAATATTCGCACTGGATTCAGCAAGATATTCATTGACAATGTTCAATAGAAACATATTTCTTTTTGTGGCAAAATTCTTTATATACATAGAAAGTCAAATTTAACACAAATAATTGAATACAGAAGTGAATTTGTAAGAAGTATATTAAAGCTGTATAACATGTATTGTCCATTCAATAATAATAATAGTAATAATAGTAATAATATTAATAGTAATAATAATAATAATAATAATAATAATAATAATAATAATAATAATAATAATAATAATAATAATAATAATAATAATGTACAATTTACAGAAAACAAAAGAAACAACACATGGAAAACGTGTTCAAATCTCGCCTTCACAAAATCCTTAAAACAGAGCTCATTGTTAAAAACAAATTTAAAGTCATCAACTCATGGTGTATTCCCCTATTGACGTATTTCTTCGTCGTAATGAATGGGTCACAAACTGATTTGGAAAATCTAAATATCCTTGTACGCACAATTCTCACTAATAAGGAATCCACTATCGGAAATGTGCTGCGGAAAGATTGTACATTCCCAGAAAACAAGGAGGAAGAGGCATCAGACTTTAAAAACAAGTGACCGCATTAAAAACATACTTTCTATCTGAACCACCAGAGGTGCAAGGCTATTTCCATTTGTGATTAAGGGTATACTCCGCTTAATTTGGAGAATAAAAACAACTATCTAAATGTAACCACAATTGATGACATATCAATCATGGAAGTCCAAAAGTCTTCACGGCAGATTTCCCCATTCTCTAGAAAATGCAGATAAAGACGCCTTCATGCGTTGACTTCGGGATGGGTCTCTATTTGGGGAGACTGAGGGATGTATTCAGGTCATCCGAGATCAGGTGACAACTACAAAAAATACATTGAAAAAACAGACGTCCTAGATGAATTTAGGGTATGCCATCAAGCACCAGAAATAATAGACCACATAATAAAGTCATGCACAAAACTTGGCAAACACAGAATAACTAAGCCGGCCCAATCTACCAGGAAACAACATCCGTCAAGCCATTGCAGTGAAATATGGTTTAATATCGTTCGACTCCATATGCCCGTAATATATATAGTATTGGAAAACAAACATTACAGGATGTACTATGATATCCAAATACACACGGACAAAACCATTGCAGCTAATAGACCAGACACTGTACTTCACAACAACAACAATATAATAATAATAATAATAATAATAATAATAATAATAATAATAATAATAATTTGACCATTAGCGATATAATTGTTTTATTAAACGATTTATGTGTTTATCATAACGCTCGTTTTATAAGCATTCTAACCGTGTGCAACACGCATAATTTCGACCGCCCTCCCTGATGCTTTCCCTAGAAGCCGCCGCTGTCATCGACCAAAAAAGCTGAACGCTCCTTGTTTTGCTTCTGGAGAGTAAATGTGGGTATTGGTGGGGTTCTCCTTTCTTCATGTGTGACACATAAGGGAAGGAACAAATACTAATATTTGTAGCTTAACAGCAGGTGTAAATAGATTTTATTGCAGGGGAGCAAGTGCTTCTTGTTATCAAGTTTTGGCAAAAACGCTCGTTACTGTATTTATTAATACTTGTACTTAGAATCCGTAAAGAATCCGGGTAAAGAATCCGGAATTGAAATTATTGAAGGCGTTGTCATTGTCAACAATATTATTTATTTTAGAAATAGCAGCTTTCGATGGCTTAGCCATCATCATCAGTTTTCTGCTGTCTGGGAGCCACAAAAACGACTACGTTTACTACGACTACTAGTCGTTTTTGTGGCTCCCAGACAGCAGAAAACTGATGATGGCTAAGCCATCGAAAGCTGCTATTTCCAAAATAAATAATATTGTTGACAATGACAACGCCTTCAATAATTTCAATTATGTGAATGTCAACTACAACTCACCACTGAATCAATATAATAAAGATTCCGGAGCTCAAGAAAACGTTTACAGATAGCACTTATCCCTCATTCTTCAGTACAGTAACTTTTCACTGTTTTAGGGTAAATTAAGTAAATAAATAAACGTTCGGACGTGTGCATTTGGAGCGCAATTCCTTATAATGCTTGTACGCGTACAAATCTACGACGATCTACCTTTGATCATTCAATTTCTGAATTCGATCAAAGTCGGGCCTGTCGCACAGGCACTGATAACTGACCATCGCGTTGACATCGCTTATCAACAAGTTTTGTGTTGAAAATATTTTTATAACTGCAACCGCCAACATTGTCATCAATTGTCAATGCCTTTCACTGACAATTGTTAAAAAAATTTGCGGAAGTCCTCAATTTGTAGTTTGTCTTTCTAAAGATAGCATTAGTATGGAATCGAATGATTTAAAAAGTTTCAAAACAACCATAATAACAAATAGTATTCTTTCAGTTGGTCAGAGTACAATTGGAAATAGAGAAAAACACTGAAAAAATACAGACAAAAATTTATACCGCTCTATCTCCGATCATGTTCAATATTCACTGCTTTTCTTGTAATAGAAATTTTAAAAAAAACGTCAATCATGACTATCTTCATGTAATAAAATGTAACTCTTAATACCAAAAATTAAATTAATTATATGCACATTTTGCACTGATTTTTAACTAGTAAATCAGAGTTTGTATTTTGAGAAATCAATAAAGATTGCATCTAGTTTTATAATTTACCACTGGCTTCTTCCACAAATGAAATAAATTGACGAGAGCGGAAGCTGAAAAGGAGTACGTGACCTTGGTTCCAGAGCACTGTTAACTTCTCGCCTTTGCGGGGAAGCCTCAAGTTTGTACTATTACAAAATTTTTCACAAAGCACACATTTGGTTACGAATCCTGACATAGAAATAATCAGAGTTGATCTTACTTCACACAGTAGTTTTCGCGCAACCAGGATAAATCTCTCCTTAGGCTTCGGTTGCAGAAAAGATCTTCCAGCTCTCCTCTCCAGCATTGTGCACTTTTTGGCCGTACAACTTTCGAGCAATTCTCCCAACCATAATAAGAGATGTGCAAGCGCTTTTTCCAACCATACATAAATAACTCGAATGCAAACACTAATGCAATTAATGGAAGCTGAAATGAATCAGTTTTTGCATAAATTAAAAATGTTATGAATTTCGCAACTCATAGATACTATCTTTTCTTCTCTAATTCAGTTGGCTCTTACTTCAATACGTACGTGATCTCTTACTTTTGTACGTGAGCTTCGTTCCGTTAGATGAATTATCGTTTCGTGAATATTCAGAAAACACTTTCAATGTGGCTTACCTTAGCAATTCTGCGAGCGGTCTTTTTTGTCAGCTGCCTCGAGGATTGCAACTGAAATTCTCGCCCCTTACGGCTCGATCAACGCAAACTTCTGTTTGTTGCACCATCCGTGGATAGCACAGAACTTTGACTCGGTACCTAATATCTGACTGTCGGGTGTGCCGCGCGTTTTGAAACGCCAATGTGCATTTAACGAGCCACCAGTCTTTCACAGGGCAAGGTAGACGGTCACATTATATTAATTTTGCAATGATATGCGTAGGGTATGACCTTATGAGCTCATTAAACGGTATTCTCTGTATACACATTGACAGATTCCGTATGCAAAATTCCGTATTTAATTAATATTAATATTCCGTTAATTATGTAAATTTGCTCTGAACTTGGGTTTAAGAGCGCGCTTTTAGGGATTTCTTTGGAAATAACGAAAGAATTCGTTCCCCCTGAATCTGTAGTATTTGCTGCAGAAAATTATTTGTCTCCATCTAGCACTTTTCTGCATTCTTCCTGTAACTTTCTTACTCAAAATTCCATTATATACTAAATCACAGGATCCCAACAGGATCAGTGGGGAACGATGAAATTTTAAAGGGGATCACTGGAGATTCTCACGACCGATTAATAGGTCGTAGGCACAGTTCAAGTTCCCGTTGTTTACGCAAAATTTTAATTAAGTTGATAATGTTTTCTTATAAAACGCTTCAGTTTTTGTCATTGAAGATATAGTTATAAATTTTTATGACATTGTTATATAAGGAGCCACTAATCAAAACGCATATTGTCCATTGGTGGGAAAAAATGAGTTTGATATGTAAGCGTGTAGTTTTTAATACGCTCTACATGCTCTTGCTTTCAGATTTCTTCAAAACACATTTAGTTTAATGTGTTAAATGCATTTTCAAGAAATCTGAAAGCAGGATCATGTAGGACGTATTAAAACTAAACGATTTCGTATCAAACTCAATTTTTTCCGCCAGTGGACAATACCCGTTTTGATTATTTGCTCTTCGTATGCATTTATACTTGTGGCATTTGCCCCATATTGCCGTTACCTAGCGAACATTTGTGCATGGGGTAGGAAACTAGGTAAACTGTCACATATGTATTTAGTTATAAAGCATTCCCAATTTATGTTCATTTGCAAAAAGTATTAATTTTCGACTCCTCTATATGCCCTAGGAGATTGCAACATTGTGTTTAAAATATTCGGCCGTGTGCACCGGAACACGGATCCACACTGACCGTACCTTGAAGGGCAAGCCTGTCACCGCAAGATATCATAGCAAACGGAGGGATGATTAGTGCGATTAACGGCAACAATTTGTCTCAGAATTATAGTTTTCATTGGAAGTTCTTTTTGCTTTCTCACCTAACTTCGTAAGAAGAGAAAGTATTGTAATCATGTGTCAGAAATTGCCGGCTTTGTGACAATAACTCTTATTATAGAGCCCTCGTAACGAAGAATCCGATAACTGTTGTCCTTGTATGTAGTAAATTATTTCCTCTGTCACGTGGTCTTGTCAGGTCCTGTTTTGTGGGTCCTTGATGCCGAAAAATCGATTGATGACCAAATGTGTCTGTCTCCTTGTGGTCAACGCTAGCGCCTCAACTTTCCAACCTATTTTCTACAAAATTGATATTCCCCGATCAATCTAAACGAACTCGAAATCCTACGAGTTTGAAATCAATATTTTGATTTTGGAGGATACTTTAAGATAATGCTTATAAAATCATAAAATAATTAAACAAAGAAGAAAAAGATACTCAAAGAATTAATCTCATACCAGAAAAAGAATGGTTAAATTACTTTAAAAACCTATGGACGAACGATGAAGCTGATGCAGTATTAATAGAACCCATTGACAATGTTGACAACATTGATATGCAAGGACTTAAAGAAGTACTCAAAGCTAGTAAAAAATTCTGCAGGTATTGATGACCTGGATGTAGAATTAATAAAGTATGCACCCATACAGTTTAAACAAAAATTAATAGCTTTTATAAATACATGTTGGCATGAAGGATAAATGGAATGATAAATGGAATGAAGCATATATCGGTCCTATATATAAAAAAGGAGACAGAACATCATGTAGCAATTATAGAGGTATAAGCTTATTAAACTCTTGCTATAAAATCTATGCTAATATAATATGAAAAAGACTAAAACCAAGAATGGAAAATCAAATATCAGAAGCTCAATATGGAGAGGGAAATCTTGCAGTGACTATATTTACAATTGCCCAATTATCATAGAAAAGATGAGAACAAAATTTGCCAACATTCTACCTGTTCATCGACTATGAAAAGGCTTTTGATAAAGTTAGGACACTACTATGGAAAACATTAAAAAAGAAAGGAGTACCAAAGCATCTAATAAGAGCTACACAGAGTCTATATAGGGAAAAACTAATAAAAATAAGGTCAACAATAAATGGAAAACACGCTGCAATCATTAATCAAGGTGTTAGAAAAGGGTGCTCATTGTCACCTATTTTATTTAACATATATATTGACGAAGTCATGAATGAGTGGCTACAAATTTTAAACAGACAATTTATAGTAAATTATGTAAACATTGCCACAGTATTGTTTGCAGACGATCAAGCCATTATAGGCTCCACAGAAGACAGTATCCAGGAAGCAATATATAAACTAGATTATATAGCTAAACAATATAACATGATTATATCAACAGACAAATCTAAAATCGTGGCGTTTAGGGGTAATGATCCAATAAGAGCAAAAATAGCCCTTGGAAAAAATATAATTTCTTCTTCTTCCAAAGCACTACAGCCCGATGTGGGCCAAGGCTGCCTTCACGATCTGCCTCCATTCCTCTCTTCTTTCGACCTTCTTCCACCATCCACTGACTTTGATTGTTTTCAGGTCATCCACAACATCCTGGATCCAACTTTTTCTGGGCCTGCCACGTTTTCGTACGCCCAGAATGTTATTTTTATGTATATGTTTAGGCATTCTTTCCACTCCCATTCTCTGCACGTGTCCCAACCACGAAGTTCTGCGAGATTTTATGAATCTAATTATATCTTGATCTTCAGGTATATTGTTTATTTCTTCATCATATCTTATCTTCCATCTTTCTCTATCTTTTACAGCTCCATATATTCTCCTTACAATTTTCCTTTCAAATATACGTACTGTCTCGATGTCATTATTGCTCAGGACCCATGTTTCTGCTCCGTAAGTTATTATTGGTTGGATTAAAGTTTTATACAACTTGACTTTTGTTTTCCTAGTCAAGAGAGCAGATTTTAGGAGTGGTATATTTGCATAATAGGCCTTATTACCTTTCATCACCCTTTTGTTGATTTCTTCAAATACATTGTTTGTGTTGTTAATATTAACTCCAAGATATGTTAAATCACTGACTCCTTCAAAGTTGTAATCATTTATCTCCATTGTTTGTATTTTTCTTCTAGTTTCTGATGCTGACATTTTCAAGTATTTGGTCTTTTTTTCATTAATTTTAAGGCCTATGGTTTTTCTATTTATTTCCAATGTTGTAAACATGTCTTCTAGTGCCTCTTTACTTCTTGCTATTAGTGCTATATCATCAGCATATGCTAGGCATTGTTTAGACTTATAGAGGATGTTGCCCCTGATATTTAATGTTTTCACAGCACTATGGAGAGCGATGTTGAATAGTGTAGCTGATAGCGAATCACCTTGCTTAACACCCGATGTTATTTTAAATGGGTCGCTAATCTTCCCTGCAATGTATACTTTACATTGAGATTCAGACAAACAAGTGTGGATCAATCTTATCAATTTGCTTGGCATTCCATCTTTCTTTAGCACTCTGAACAACTGGTTCCAGTTAATACTGTCAAATGCTTGTTGATAGTCAATGAAGAGTAGATGTAAATCAATGTTATACTCATAACATTTTTCCATTATTTGTCTAATAGTAAATATCTGGTCTGTAGTTCCTCTACCTTTCCGGAATCCACATTGATACTCATCAATTATATTTTCAGCGAAGTTGTTCAATCGCCTCTGAACTATACTGGAAAATATCTTATATACAGTGTTCAAGAGTGTAATTCCTCTATAGTTTTTACAATCGACTCCTTTCTTATATATTGGACATATAAGCCCATTTTTCCATTCTCTCCGTATTTCATACATTTCCCATATTTTACATATTATTTTATGTAATGCCTTCAATAATTCCTCTCCACCAGCTTTTATTAATTCACCAGGTATTTCATCTTCTCCAGGTGCCTTGCCATTTTTAACATCTTCACAACTTCCCGTATCTCTTCTATTGTAGGTGTTTCTATCTCAGCTTCAGTTTCTCTACTTTGATCTTTCTGTAGTTCTCCTTCATGACAGTCTTCATCATTGTTGTTTAAGAGCTCATTATAATATTCAGCCCATCTTTCCAACACTCCTTGTTGGACTCCAATAAGTTTTCCATGCTTGTCCCGACAAAGATTATTCCTTGCCTGATAGCCCTTGGTCATATTTTTCACCACCTGATAAACTTTCCTATTCTCATTTGTGTCGTTTAGCTTTTCTATTTCTTCTAATTTACATTTCAAAAACTCTCTTTTCTTTCTTTGAATTATTTTGCTGGCCTCCTTTCTACTCTGGTGATATTTTTCCCTTGCTAATCTAGTGTCTCTTTGCATCAAAATTTTTCTATCTCTATTTCTCTTGTTCAATGCATTTTTACATTCTTCATCAAACCATTCGTTACTTCGTTTCCTCTGTGCTCTTCCAATGGTATTTTCTGCAGCATCTATTATGACCTCTTTAATGTATTTCCACTGATTTCCAACTAATTCATTCTCCTCATTTTCTGTAACAGTCTTTAGTTTATTTTCCATTATTTTCTCATAATTTTCCATTTATTTCTTCTTCTGAAGCAATTCAATATTCCATTTCTTTCTCTTAGTCCCTTGCCCTCTTCTGGCAACAGATAATTTTTCCCTCAGTAGTACTTGGACTAAGTAGTGATCTGAATCACAGTCCGGTCCCCTTTTTGATCTAACATCTACTATTGATGTAAAGTGTGGTCTGTTTATTAAAACATGATCTATTTGATTAAAAGATGAAGACCCGGGTATTTTCCATGTGTGCTTATGTATGTTTTTATGTTCAAAGAATGTACTCATAATCAATAGGTTTGTTGCTAATGCTAAGTTAGTCAACATTTGTCCATTTTCACTAGTTTCTGTATGGAGAGAATATTTTCCTGCCACCATGGATATACTTTTCTCCTTACCTATTTTTGCGTTAAAGTCGCCTAAAAAAATATAATAGAACAGGTAAATGCATTTAAATATCTTAGCTATAAAATAACATATTATAAAAATAATGATTTACAAGTAAAATTAAACAGATATACACACTTCTGTGGCACAATTGTTCGAACTTTAAAAAATAAAGTTAGAAAATAAACTATAATGAAACTCTATAAAACAATGACCCTACCCATGCTCTTATACGGAAGTGAGTGTTGGACATTAACCAAAGATCAAATTAGAAAATTAGAATCAGCAGAAATAATGATTCTTAGAACCATAACAGGCTATACACTTCTTGATCACAAGAAAAATAGAGAAAAATGGAAAAATCAAGGTTGCCTTGAACTACAAACCAAAAGGCAGAAGAAATGTGGGAAGACCATTGAGAAGATGGAGTGAGCAGTTTTCAGGAGCCGGAACAGACCGAACAAGTCTAATCCTTGCAGTTGATGATGATGACTGTACACAAAGCGGCAACATTTTTGAAATTTTCTAAAAGTTGACTCCAATATTTTTTACGTAACTGTGTGCTTGATTAGCTTGAAAAACTTTTTAAAAATGTCGCGGGTTATATTTACGTTGAAATTCCTGGTTTTTCGAAAACTGCAAAAGTTTGAATTTTTCGGGATCTTTCTACAAGAACAATATTGAATATAGAGATGTTTTTCTTTAATAAAATTTCTTGTTCAAAGACATGTATTGAAATAAAGTCGCGTACAATGTTTCGAAAAAATATGTGTAGTTTTTGTGTAAATTTTCCTAAAATATAGGCAGTTTTAACAAAAAAAATTTTCACAATCCAAGTTTCACTTCAAGTTTTTTTCTTTAAAATGTCTTCTTGTATGTATCGAAAGGCTGTAAAAAATTGGTGCTGGTCCCATTTGCGACAAATTCTGCATTTTTTAAAAGTAACATCGAAAAATTGCGAGCGAGCGAGCGAGAGAGAGAGAGAGAGAGAGAGAGAGAGAGCAATGGAAGCTTAAATTGGTCCAGGTCTCATTTACATTGAGCTCTGCATTTTCTAAAATTGAGATAGTTGGAAATAATGCCAGAAAACGTGTTGTTCAACACCACTTGTTTCTTTCACATATGGCAAATCTGGGACACCTGCTTTATTTCCATTCCAAAGAAAGGTACACGAATGATTTTTCGGCCCTAAAAGCAACACGACATTGGCTAAGTTCAAACCGGTGAACTCTTCTATGACACTTCGATAGAAGTTACATCATCATTGTTCAATCTTAAAGAGAATATAACAATTAATGTAATTTGCAAACAACAACTCTTTGCTTTACGATATTCCTCATAATTATTTTTCTTTAATATCTTATTTTCTTTAATGTCCTTTTCATTTCTGATCAAATGGAAACCCACGCCTTACATTCAGTTCTATCATATATTCGTTTATGACATTCATTCAAAGTCTCACTTTTAAATTGTAATGGCTTACCAGTTAATTACTGCTAGTGTTTAGGCTACACTCCAATTTTGGAAAGTAATTTTTCGTTTTTCTATACTTGTGCAATGTATAGAAGCGAAGTGCAACAATGGGTGGTAACGTGAAGTTATGTGGTACGTATATTTTAATGTTTAAAAATATTTTATTCTTGAACCGTCTTTATATTTATTTTATCAAAACAGGGTTCAGAAGCGGTGAACTGAACATTTCTTCCATTCAATGGGTTTCAAATGGTTTTCTCCGTCGAAACCAGAATTTAATGCTATCCTCTTTAATATTTAATTTCAACAATTTTCCTTGGTGTTTAAATGAAATGAATTCCATTATTTATAAATAACCGTTATAATTCAAAATATTTTAACGTAATTTACAGAAGTAAATAATTGGCATGAATTATGAAATATTTTGTGATCTTAAATTTATCGATTATTAGATTAGAATAAAAAATTTTGTGTACTGAAACTAGAGATGCTTACAATAGCAGAAACTTTTTCACATTGTGTATAAATTTTGTAATTTTCGAAAATTCAGAGTGTTCAAGGAAAATGAGATCTGCGCCATTTTTAAGCGTCTTATGCTCTATCCGTGAAAAAATTAAAGAAAAATTTGGAGCAGTTTTTGAAACAAACTGCATTAAATTCAAGTAGAAATTACAGGGAAACTACTCCTGATTTCAAAAAATAGAATATAACATGTTTTAAAGATCAATTTTTGCTTTCTCCTCATTCTTCGTATGAACAGAAAATATGGTAATCGTGCGCCCAATATCAGGGATTTATCGACAGAAAAACTTATTGCCATCAGGCCCTGTTAACAAAAAGGGGATAAATCGTGTTTCTATGTGTAGTAAATTACTTACCACGAGGTAAGGTGGGAAAGTATAAAGTGCTGTAAATTCCATCATTATGGCATTATTTTTTAAATTTCACGTTTATTTCAAATGCAATCTCACTCGTGAACATTTGGTCTGTAGTTTAATACATAACTTATAATTAAAAATTCCCATCTGAATCATGGATTTCATCCATATTCTTGGTGACCCGTATAGAGAATGTTGAGATGGTTAGTAAATGTTTGCCTTCGCTTTGTGGCTATTAATGTAGAGTTATTCCCCATTCGACACATGCTATTTAAATTGCTTCTAGGCGTAATAAAGTATAATTTTTAATGTATTACAATGATAAAATTATTATTATTATTATTATTATTATTATTATTATTATTATTATTATTATTATTATTATTATTACTAATATTTTAATATCATAGCTCAACTATTTTCATTGTCTTCTTTCAAATCCACAATTAAGGATGATAGGTGTCAGTTAAATATAAATTCATTGTATCTACTCCAGGTTCCAACCAGCTTACTGGGAAGCAGATCTAGAGACTACTATCTACGTAGATCTACTCCATTCTTTGCCCCTACCGTATAAATGCTTTCAATTTGCACTGATGTGTACTACACTATTGTACTGTTTTGTATGTACAAAAGTATACATACATATTTGAGAGCCGCTTTATGTTGTGCTCTCATTGCCTGATCTTAGGAAACTATTAAAACTGTTTCCAACTCTGGCTTGTTTCTTTCGCTTTTAATCAACATAAATATTGTTTTTGTCGACCTGTGCATTGTCCATTTCTTTCAGATATTGTTCCTGGAGTGATTTGTTTCACCACAATTTTTTAAACGCTTCTTGTGTCTCACATTTTATGTCAAGCATCATCAGCAGTTCTTTGTCTGTCACTCTGCGTGTGTCGCATACTTTTCTTTGCAATGCTTCTTGCTGCACATAAAATGTCTCTATCTCCACTCTTTAAATTTAATAACCATAATTGGGCCGTCTTGACGACTCGCCACATAACTTTCCATTGAGACTATGGCATTTTGCCAAGAGGCTTCTGTTTTCGTGCCTCATCTCCCTCCTTTCATGTCTAATAAAGTCTATTTTGAATAGCTCGAGATTGAGCGACATGATGCACTGTAAACAATTTTGTGTTCTTTCGGTCCCAAGATCGAATTGCTCGTTCAGTCCAACCCACAAGTCCGAAAATGTTCTCGCCCACAAGCGCCACCAGATCGCTTATTGTTGAAAATGTATTCCCGAAGATCAGAGCGGAGTGCGGCACGAGTCTTCCTTGCGAATTCTCTCCTTTATTGAGTGGTTCGATATGTCACATTCTCCAGTGCTTTATCGGTTTTCCCGGGTTCAAGGTATTTCATCACAGTGTGCATATCAATTTGAATTCTCCCTGTCGTTACATTCTCTTTAAGACTTTTGCACATTTGTCGAGCCCAAATTTCATGTAGATGTCATTCCTGAATTCATTTATAACAGACAATATTTTCGAGAGAATCACATCATTTCTAACATACAATTAGGTATTGATGTAAAACAAAGTGTTATTAGTCTCTCATTGCTACGGTCCATGTAAGACGAGAAGTCGGTATGCAAAAGTTGTCTAGAGAGCGGTATCAGAATAAAGCAGAACATTACGGGGGATCTCTTTTATAAATCCCCATCTTAATCTGTGTACTCGTATATCTTGTTTCTTCTACTTACTCTCCGCTATGTTTAAATAACCTGGTACTCCATGACTTCATACTAACCTACTAAAATCCAATAAGTGGAGAATAAAATAGATCTCCAGGGTTCTTAATATGTGTCACTGTCAAAGACATTCTGGTAGTCAACACAAGCCATGATCAACTTCACCATCATCATCAGCTCATCATCTCCCCCGAAGTGTAGTGGGGTTCCTTGGGGAGTACTTCTCATTCCAATCCATTGGCATAATCAGCATACGCCGGCAGACCTTGCGGTCCTTGTAAATAACGCGGGGCTAACGCTAGCAAAACAGGAATACTTGAGATGTATTTTGCACTTTAAAAGAATTACCAGAATTGTTATTAGATTAGTCAAATTTCTGTCTCTCTTTTTATTATTGTTTTACATATTTATTTTTCATTCGGATGTACATAGTACAGTTTCATTCTCTTTTTCATATGTATTGAATGGCTTACAACTATTCATATTACCTAATCTAAAAAACTAACTCTAAATACGCGAAGGGGTAGGAAGCTACAATCTGCACCAACTGTTAACAATTATTTGAGAATATGTTTAGGAAGGCGTTAAAAGGGTAATGGTTTTTTATTAGTATAGTGAGAGTATAGTCTGTTGAAGCGAGGTTGTCGTGGGTGGCCTATAGTTTAGAGTTGATGTTTGAATAAAAGTTCTTGGAGAGATGGGCTATGTGTTTGGTGATGGATGTCATATTCAGTTCTTCCTATATTTGTTTGCTGGATATAACTATGGAGCGTGAGTTGCTAATCGGAAAAATCTATTTTGTGCTATTTGTAGTTTATTTATGGTTGTAGCTGAAGCGTTAGTCCAGACTGCGCATGCGTTTAACAGTGAGGGTCTGATTATTGATGTGTATCATGTAATGGCATTGTCTACTAATAGGCTGCTTTTGGAGTTTATTAGAGGTTTGAATTGTGCTATTTTGAATTTTGCTTGTTGAGTTTTGGTTGTAATACGAGAATTCTAGTTCAGTTTTTTGTCAAAGTTTAGTCTAAGATATTTCAGTGTTTGGCAGTAAGAAGTCCATGTATTGCACAGTTGTTGATTGTAAATGGAGAAGGAGCGTACAAGTGCTTTAGTGAGAATATTCTGGCAGTGGATTTTGTTTCATTTAATTTAATTTTCCAAATTGTTAACCAGTTGTCTATTCTGTCTAGATTTTGTTGTATTTTTCACTAATAGTTTTAATTTATTGGCTGGATTTGTAAATTATCGTGTCGTCTGCAAACTCTGCTATATGGGTCTGGTTTGTGGTCGGTATATCTGATGGGTAAATATTAAATAAAGTTGGTTAAAGTGGTGATCCTTGTGGTAGGCCTGCTTGTATTTTAAGGGGGTTTGAATTGTGCTTTTCTACTGTCACTGTGAGTGTTCTGTCTGTTAAAAATGTTTTATGATCTTGACCAGGTAGAGTGGTGTTCCTATTGATTGATTTGAATAGTAAGCCTTGGTGCCAAACTCTGTAAAAGGCTTTTGATATAACCAGAAACGTTGCTATAGTGTGCTTTTTATCTTGGTATACTGGATGAATATGTTCAGAGAAGCTGATGTGAAGTGGAAACTGTGTTAATGAAACCAAACTGATGTTTGGATATGTTTTGTGTTTTATCTAAATAGCTTTTTAACCTTTTCAGAATTAACTTCTCTAAAACTTTTGACAGAGTAGGTAATAAGCTGGTCTATAAGTTTCTGGGATACTGTGATTTTTATTTGGCTTGAGAACAGAAATAATTTTTGAGTTTTTCCAAAGTATTGGATAGTAACAAATTCTTAATATTGAGTTGTAAATATTATTTATGAAGGCTATTGTTGTTGTGGGAAGGCTTTTTAGAAAAGTATTATTGATATTGTCATATCCAGGGGCTTTTTTGGGGGGAAGGTGTTTTATTATATACTTAAGTTCATTTGGTGAAATGTATTTTATTTTTTGTGGGACATTATACTGGAGCTGTAACAGAATTTTCAATTTTTATATGTTCTGAGTGGGCTGGAGTGTTATTAAGTGTGAAAGTACATTCAAAGTAATCAGCTAATGCTTCATCTTTGTGAATAGGGAAAACATATTTTCCGGCGGGGGTGGTATTCTGCTTTCTTAATTTTTTTTTTAATTTCCAAAGTATGTTGTTAATTGTGCTTAGGGATTTAATTATGGAGTTATAGCAGGAGTGACGGTGTTCTTTAATTGACTTTTTGGTTATGGCGATTATAATGTTCAGTTCTTTTGCAATTGGGTATTTCTATGGTTGTTCCGAAGCCTTCTTGTTCTGTTTCTGGTTTTCATTATGATTAATCTGGGATCTGGTAATTTAGTATGTGTTTTTGATTTATTATGTGCGATGTTGTTTTGTTGTTGAACGATAGCACTGGTGATTATATTGTTTAATGATGCTATCGATCTTTCTATTTCTAAAGGCGTTTTTAGATTCTTGAATTTGGGGGGTTTTGATTATTGTTTTCCTTAATTCTTTCCAGTTTATATTATTTGTATTTAATGTGGGGGTTGGTATGTGTGGGGGTGAATGTTAAATGTTGATGAGTTGATGAATGGTGATCAGTATTCGATTATTGGAAGGTTATCAGAGTCAAGTTCGTGTAGTACAGAGTTGATGATTGCAATGTGTAATATGTCTAGGCGTTTATTTGAATCGTATGAATAGTAGGTTTTTTCTTCTGTAGAAGTTAATATGTGTAGTTTTAAGTTCTTTTTATTTTTTGTAAGTTTCTGCCTGCGTTGTTTGTTGATTTACATCCCCAGTTTGTGAGTTTGGAGTGTTTGGGGTTTAAATCATCTGTGAGTAAGGTATAGGTGTTTTGATTAAGTAGCGCTGCGATGTTAGTGTCTTGAATTTTTTTATGTGGTGGATTGTGTTCTGTTATGAAAGTTAATACTCTGTTGGTTAAAGGAAATTTCATTGCGACCGTTTCTAAACCTGGAGGGTTGGGTAAGTTTGCTTTTGTGTAAGGTACTGAGTTTTTAACAAGTATGAGAACACCTACCCCTTAACACTGATTCTGTCTGATCTAATTATGTTGTAACAGGGTATATTGAATGTCGTGTGGGATTTGGGGTGTGTTTAAGTTATGCACACTATTTTGATTCCTGTCTTTGAGGAAGTAGATCAATCGCGTTTTGTTGATTATACAGTTCGCTTTCCAATTTAGCAGGTTAATTATGTTATGAAGCTGTGTGGCCATGATTTCTACTGAAATAAGACGTGAGTGAATTTTGTATGTTATTGATAATTATTGGGATGAAAGTATTGGGAGGGTGAAATTTGGAATGTTGCTAGTGATAGGGAAGTTTTGGGATTTTAGATTTAAGTGGTTGTCATTTTTTTGTTCAGTATTCGAATGTCCTTGCTGATCGTTTGTTGCGGGGGGTGGTCTCTGCGAGCTTTTTTGGTATGAACGTTCCTTTGATCTCGTATCTGCGCGGTGCGAACCACTGCTGTCCTTACAAATAGGTTTTTCGTTTTGGGGGCAATTTACAGAGTAGTGATCTTTTCCGCAATAAATGGATTCTATATTATGGTTGCAGTTATTTCTAGTATGCCTGAAATGTAGACATTGGAGGTATTGAATATGACCCTTGGCTTTGCGCCTTTTTCTGGTTTGACAATTAGGTTACAAATTTGATTTATTTGTAGTACAATGACTATGTTTTGGCTACCGTCGAACTCGGCTGCCACTACTTGACTGGTCGAACTACTTGGACTAGCCACAGGAACTTGGCTGGTCTTTACAAGTGTGTAATTTTCTGTTCGTGCTCATTAGATATTTTATTGCCAGTCTAAAGTTTGAAATAGTTTTGAAAAGCACTTTAATTCTGTTATTGTAATGGCCGAAGTAAACTGGTTAGTTATTTCAATCTTAATTTCCCTATTGAATTCTGCAACATTCTGAATGTGGGCTACAAAGATGGGTAGTATTTTAACAGAAGAGTCTGTGTAGTCATTATTTTGTTCAGTTACGAATAGAAATCTGTTGTCCTCGCAACCATCACCTTCACCGAGCTCAGAGAATCTGTTCCCAATAAGTACGTTATATTGTTGCTTGGTTGGATTTTTTGAGTTTACACTCGTATTTTCACTGGACAGATTCATTTTCTTAGTCTTGGTATCACTTTCACATTCACTGACTGACCTTTTCTGTGCCTGAGGAAGTGGTGATTGTGTTGACGACGCGTAGTTCTGGCTGAGCAACGCAGGGTTGATGCTGCTCTCGATGTTGGCCGGGCGTGGCGTTGCTGCGAGGCTTATATCCATGGCCTTCCCTCTTCCTGGCGAGACTAGACAAACGTCAGTGTTGTCACCGATGACGATGCGCAGGGCTACGGATATTGTCTGCCCTGTGCATGGATTAATGGCATAAGCCATATACTTTTCCCTAGTTAGTTGTGTTCAGATATTAGAGATGATACTCAACACAGACACAACTATAGAGTTCACTAATAGACTACCGAGCTGGGGCTGCCTTAGCCTGTCGGGGGCGGAAAGATATCGACTCCAATAAGCCGAGCGAACTGCACTGTACAGTGGTCAAGCGACGAATGAGATTCTGTCTCCCTGATGTCAGATCTGAAGGTGATGACGAAGCCGTGGAAACCGCTACTCAAACGAATGAAAGTGCTTAAACAATTACTTTTGTTTAAAATCTTTTCGATCAGAGAAATAAAAAACGTTTGAGAAAACTGTGAATATAAAGAGTGTATTATTTGGAGAAATAATCTTCACCAATCCTGAAAATGTTTGAACTAAGATTTTATATATGTGTTAGATTTAATTATAAAATAACAGTTATAACTGTTGTTAAGGTCCTATTATTAATTCTTTCTCAAAACGCAACATTAGTTTTAACAGGAAAATTTGTTAAAATAATTTCCGTATGTATTCCATTGTAAATTATAGGTAATGTAATTATAGGTAAAACATAGGCAAAGAATTTAATTATCTTAATGTTAATTGTTTTAAAGCATTAATTTCTACAAACACTAGTTGAAATAGACGTTCTCCAGTATCTGTTTATGGTTCTTTCATCATCTTATTACCTGATATTACCTGTAGAGTAAATATTTTTAAGAGGAAAGAACGTTACTTTTTGTTTAAAAACATGAATTTAGAGGAAGATCATGAAGGCAAGAAGAATCCTAATTCAGAACTTACGGAAAGGAATGCTTTTAAGAAATGGTTAGTTTATAAATGTTTTCAAAGTTTCATGAATTTCATGAATTTAGGAGGCAGGAGAATATTAAAAACGTCGTTTAAAATTTGAGATCCCACATGCAGATGAAATTTTAAGTTATTTTAGTAATTTGGACACAACGGGTATTCGAGAGGGCTTGCAAAGGTTTATATACAGTATTAACAGAACATATATTAACCCGTAAGGATTCTAGTGATGAAAGCTTATTACAGAACATTTGAATTTAAAAAAATAATTTGTGATTTTTAAACTTCAAAAAATTATTTGTATTCTAATTCGCCCTTAAATTTTCTTAAAATGTGTATTTTTACTTAAATAATGTACTGACACGAGAATCTAATCATATTTGTGATGTAAGCATTGTCAGATATAATATAATGATAAAGTATTATAAAATTCCCATCCAATGCAAAAAGGGTCCATTTTTTAAATTTTTTATGTAATATCTACAATACCAAAAAATATTTCAATGTATTTTGTAGTATATTACGTTCAGATACTGATAATGCATCCGCAGAAAAAGTTGCAAAATAAAATAGTGGTAATTCTTCTAGAAAAACGTTTTTTAATCTTCTGTAAAGTTGTGATAATGTAAGATATACCCTTTCTGCATTGGGCGATTCATATAGTTTAAAAGTGGAAGTAGAGATTCTGGAGCTTAATATTGCGCACATATTAATTGTACTCTTTTCACATACATCACATACACTTTTTTAATATTTCATGCCGATAAAATAAAATAAAAATATTTTAGTCATAACTCTGCGGTCATAAAGTATTTCGAACACATTTTAAAATACTTGTTTTGTCGTAACTAGAGTACAACACTTTGAAGTTTACATATATTTTATGTGATACTGATGATTTAAAAAATTATTTTCCTCATACTTCATATCCAATCTTGCACCTTAAAAATAGAAACAATTATTTTCATAATTATTTTCCTTATAATTTATATCTTATACATCGCATTTTTTGTTTATTCTTCTTGTAATTACTCTCTTCTCCAACAAATGAATCCATGGGTCTGTTTTATCAAATTACACATTCCTAGCAGCCCATCTGATTGTAATAACAGATAATGCGGCCGACCACATCCAAAATTAGCTACTCGACACATACATGTAATACCAGGCCTCTTAAGTAGCTTTCTCAGTAAGCTTTCTCGGGAAGCTCTCTCTGCTAATGTAGAGATATCGCAACATTAATTTCAAGCTCATGGTCAGTAACTTAAAGGGGAAAGATGAACATTTGCCTTACCCGAGACAATAATTCTCTTAATTGGCTGATAACTCAGACCTCGATGCTAAATCTGTTTGAGTATTAATAGCTTATTTATACGTACTTTTTAGCTCCGAGTTTATTAAAAATATTTTTTTGCAAATTTGTATTTCTTTTTTAATTTTTTACACACACACACACACACACACACACACTCAATTTTACATCCATACCATTGGCTTTCCTGACCTTCGTTCTTTTATATAACAATAAAACCATGCTGACTGTATAATCATGCATTATTGTTTGAAAATTATGAATCTCTTGTTATATATTTATAAACTTAATTGAATGTAAACTAAAATACTATATATATATATATATATATATATATATATATATATATATATATACATTGTAAAAATAACGTATTGTTATAATGAATGGAGGATTATGAAGCAATTGTTTTAAACATAATAGAATGTTTACGTCATATATCTAGTAACCCACGAGATTTGAAAGTGATTGAAAAAAACATCTTCGTTTTTCTTTCATTAATATTCATGAATGTAGTACTAAATAAATTATCTACTTTTCATTATTTAGTTTTGTAACGAATTTCGAAGGTAAAAATATTATAGATTAATAATTTTAACAATCAGATACAACATGAACAACAAAAATAACATTATTATTCTAATGCATTATATAATTTCTTATCTCTTATTCTCTCTTGTAAGGTAGATCAACGACATTTGTATATATCAGTTTAATATCATATTCAGAGCATAGCTAAAAAAAATAGGAAATTCGTTATATCTAAATCCGGAAAAATCTTCATTACCATCATGGTCTTTGCATTGCTAACCCTACCTACTGTATGACTTGCAAATAATTTTCACGAGCAGGGAAACTCGAGAGGTTTGACCATAGAAGTGAATTGATCCACTCACCATATACACCACCATGTACACCACAACAC
This sequence comes from Teleogryllus occipitalis, assembly GCA_011170035.1. Lineage (NCBI taxonomy): Eukaryota > Metazoa > Arthropoda > Insecta > Orthoptera > Gryllidae > Teleogryllus > Teleogryllus occipitalis. The sequence continues at coordinate 82,449 of BLKR01002282.1, read as the reverse complement.
ACCATTGTTAAAACGACTTCTGTTTATACGTACGTACTGGCATTTCATATTAGATTATAAAACTGCATTTCACTACAAATCAGTAATTATTGTGCACTTGCTGGCGTCATGCAAAGGAAGTTAAAATCATTTTAGTTTTTGATGCGAAATAGAGTTAATTTATTAATTTTTGCCTGGAAGGATAAAGTTAACATAATTGTGTATGACGTGAACTATAGATATGAAATATTAATGTCAGTTTATTGCAAATGTATATGCGAGATGCATCCGAAAAGTAGGTTTCCTTAGGTCGTCAACCAAGAGAAAACACAATTTCATGGAGAAACTTTATTGTAGCTGAAAGAGCACAAATTGCATTATTTTTTCGTATAATCACTATCCGTTGAGACTTTTGTCATAACGTGGGATCAACATTTGTATCCCGGTGGCGTAGAAGTCTGCTGCCTGGCATGGGCACTACCAATGCTCGACAGCCACCTGCAAATCTGCGTCACTGCGATACGCATAATGCTGACCGGCCAGGAATTTCTTGAGAAGTACGAAAAGATGGAAATCGCTGGGGCGAGATCCGGACAATTGGGTGGATAGTCAAAACATTCCAACGGAACTGATCAGATGTTCTGTGGTGAACCGAGCCCTTTGTAATCGTGAAGACGTTGTAGTCGAACGTTATCGTGCAGGAAAGCAACACCTGCACTGAGCATTTTGCACCACCTGCACTGAGCTTATTCTGCATGGCCCGTCGCATATTTCTGATCGGTCATTTTGCAATTTGCGCTGTATTAACTACAATAGTTTTTTCAAGAATGGTGTTTTCTTTTTATGGCGGCCTAGGGAAGCTTACTTTCTGGATGCGCCTCGTAGCAAAGACAAAGCATTATAATATAACCTTAAAATAATTTGTCAAAACATTATGAAATGGAGAAATTTAGGGAGGTTTAATCCACTATAATGAACGAGTTTTCATCCACGATACACAGAGGTTCAGACTATTAGTTAAACAATTAAGATGAAATACTGCACAGACATGCCAGTAAAATTCATTACTGTTTCTTTCGAATAGAAGCCACTTTTGGGGAAACTAAACAGCAATGAAATAACTAAAGAACTATCCAAATCTATCAGGTACACTAAGACTTAAAAATTAGCATCGATACTAAAATTTGATTTCGCTTTTTACATTTCAATACACGTTGGAAATAATAGTGGAGCTATCGTTTCTGTAAACAAAAATTTGTATTTCAGTGATTATGTTTAAAATATTGTTGCATACTTGCTTTGTTGCATTTTTTAATTTTAATTTTATTTTTTCATAAATCTGTAGATCAAGTCGCATGGATAGCGTGATACCTTTCCGAAGTGCGATCCCGGTATCGATTCCCGTTCGGGTCGACAATTTAGGTGTAGCTTTCAATTGCAATCGTCTCAGTTTCTCTAGCTGTCTGACGAAAGAAAACTCAGGAAGGTCAAGTATGCTAAGTATGGATATGGGAATTCTTCGTGCTCGTTACATGTCTCCCTTATGTCCAGGCGTGGATAATAAATAAAAACAGGGTCAAGGCCTGGAAACACCGCCAGCTGCCAAAAAAGGGATTAATGCAACCCTACAATGGTAAATATACATAAATATGTAAAATTATACTTTTTTAATGTTGAATCTTTCTGTTCAGCATTAACATATTTTAGGAAACAATTAATATCCATTTTTCAATTGACAATGAACATCACGTTTGACATTACACCATTTTTTATTCAATTGGCATGGTCTTACATAAGTATTCTTATTGTTAATATTTCTAAGTTGAATTATTTTTAATATACTGTTGATCTCAGATTTACTGTCGTAATAAACAATAGCCGCACTGCTGATCTGAGAATGAATCCGAGAATACTTATAAAGAACTATAAGACTAAGTTAATACTAAATCTACTTTGAATTTCTCTTAGTAGCACATGATTCGACTGAAATGTCAATTGGTTCATTTTTTCCCAAAGGCCCATATTAACTTTGTGACAAATTCTGACGTGATTGAAAAATATGGCGAGTATATTAGAATTCAGAATATCAAATGCAAAAATGTAAAAATCAGATAAAGTTTTGCAAACAAAATTAATGTCAATAATCTCAATTTTGCATGCCTGTGTGCCTGTTGTTCTTTTACATAGAATGTATCGTTAAAAATCATAAGATTACACTGTATTTCATAATACTGATAATCACTATAAAAGTGAATCTTCATGTATTGTATGAAATCAACAAAATCTATGAGGGCTCCCCATAAAACTATTTTCAGTTGCTTTAATACTTTATTAATTACTTCGGATATCCGTCTCTTCATCTGCACATGGTTACAATTCACTTATATACAAATTTAATGTTAATTCTACAAATGTAAACATTTAGACTTTCTTTATGATTAAATTAGTTAGAGTTGGATGGTGTGATAAGATATTTTACCCGGAAGTATACGTTCACTCGCTGATTCACTATATTGCTTGCGCACGTCATTTGCTACACACAGCATTCCTACACTTTGCACTACAACACACTCATACCTAACCGCGTTCGAACTAAAAATACATAAATAACTCATGGAAATTTCCTTGAATGTATTCATTTATTATCATTCATTCATTCATTCATTATTACCGTATTGTTCATTCCATGGTTAGTTTCAGGTCATAAAGTTGCTTGTTTACTTACACATATTTCCTTCATTACTAAACTTCATATCGCAACATTCACATTTATTAATTTATTTTCCAACTACTAACAAACTTGATTCTCAGATTTTGATTTACTTATTTACTTAATTAACTGCGCTTCCACATATTTTCTTCCACGGTCATATGTAGTGTTTTCGTCTGCTTTTCATTCACTCCACTAAATACGCTATGTATCCTATTCATTAATCTTTGAGTTTATCTGTCTTAATGTGTAAAGAATGAATATTTATCATAATATTTGAATACATATGCCATTAGTAGTAGTAGTGCGAGTATTTAACACCCTTAGGCGTCTCTCGCATCCCAGTTTCCATTTGAGTCTGTCACTGCAGTCTTCTGCAGTTAATCCTCTTCTAGCCATCGCCTTCCCACTCCTTCCTTCCATGTACTTCTGGGTCTTCCTCGTCTTCTGTGCGATGTTGGTTTCCATTTCCAGAGCTTTAGAGGCCATCGTTCTTCACCCATTCTGTTTAAGTGACCATACCATTTAAGCCTTTTAATTTTAATGGTATCAATAATGTTGAAACTCACTTCTGCTTTTATTCTAATTTCTTCATTTCTTACTTTGTCCAGCAGTGTCAATCTACAGCTTCTTCGCCAATACTCCATTTCCATTGCTGTAAGGTTATTCTCATTACCTTTCGATATTTCCCAAACTTCAGACCCATATGTGGCAATACTCTCTACAATAGTCTTATACAATCTTCTTTTATTATTTTTGCTCAGGTTTTGATTTCGTATTAAAGGATGCAGTTGCCTTATGGCTACTTTCCCTTTTGATAATCTAGTCTGAATATCTGGTGTACTACCCCCATTTGCAGCTATTTGAGTACCTAGATAGGTTACATTCTGGCAGGATTTCAATTCTGGTCCATTGAGTATACACAGAGTCTTGGCTTCTCCACCTACAACCAGATATTCTGTTTTATTAAAATTTATTTCTAGCCCCCAATTTAAGTACTCTTCTTGAAGTTTTTGTGACATATACAAATCATCTTCCTCCTCAGCAAAGATGACTTGGTCGTCTGCATAATTAAGAGAATAGAGCATGGAATCGTCAATTTTTACACCCAGATTGCAACATTTTCTCCTCCAATTTTTCAAAGCTTCATTTAAATATAATTTAAACAAAGTTGGAGCTATGCAACACCCTTGCCGTAAACCTTTATTTACAGAAAATGGTTTAGAAAGAGTTTCTTCCAATTTTCATTTGAGTTACATTACTGCTGTATAGGTCTTTAACAGCTTTCAATAAGTACATCTTAACATCTTGTTTCTGCATTGCCATCCAGAGTTTATTGAATGGAACTGTGTCATACGCTTTTCCTAAATCTATAAATACCAGGTGTGTTTCTAAATTATGGGCAAGCCGTTTGTCGATCACTAGTCTGATACTGAAAATATTATCAGTACATGAACGTCCAGTTCTAATGCCGCTCTGTACTTCCACATTTATAAGCTCCATTTCAAGTCGAAATTTTAGTATTTTTCCATACAGCCGACCAATACTACTGAGCCCAGTTATGCCTCTATAATTCCCACATTGTTTTCTGTCACCTTTTTTGTATATGTTAGATATGTAACCTTTTCTAAAGTCTTCTGGGTCTCTCCCTTCATACATCTATTGTACTCTGAGAAGTTGGCAGAGTATTTCGAGTAGTACACTAGGACCGTTTTTTAACAGCTTCATACACACTGCACCAGGGCGTGGAAACTTTCCGTTTTTTAAATGTTCTAAGAGCCTTTCCAATCTCATTTACTGTAATGTCATATGCCATTTACATTCAAAATCTTTTTGGCCTTAAATATTTGTATATACAAATAAACTCATCCGTATTTCATTAAATTGAATTATTAAATTTGTATTTTGAATGCAATTCTTCACTAATTTGATTCCTAGTCCATAATTTATCATAATCACTGTCTGTGCATACTTAACTACCTAAATAAAAAAATTAAAAATCGTTCAAGGAGAGAATGGTGACTTTAAGTACGTTACCTACAATGAAATACGAAAACGACTAGTATTGAATATCTTGTGTTGAATGTAAAGAATCTCCATTATCAGAAAAAATTCAAAATAATAAGTTAATTACACTCTTGAAAGTCAGGCTACTCTATTGAATCTCTTCGATTGAAAATCTTTATAGTTTTATGTTTATATATTGATTGGAACACAAAATAGAAAAGAAGGTTTGGTCTCCCCTCACAACATTTAAATTACGTATTAATGATCCCTACTTATAATGTTACATTTTTAAATAATTTCTTCTAAGTTCACTGATCATTTAGAATCCAAATGTCTTGTATTAGAGTTTGTCCCCTTGCAAAGTAAACCAATTAAGTTCACAATGTGGATACAATGCTATATTTATTCACACGATATCTTCGAACTATTAAATTACTTGCATAATAAATTTACAATCTTGTACAATGCTAATGAGAATAATATACAGACATAAACGTGTGAAGCCAATGATAATTTTGTTCAATCAACTATTGTCACTGATCCACAGTCTAGGAAGGAAACATGGTAATATTAAAAGAAATTTAATAATTACAGATGTAAAAATTTATATTATTTTCAAATTATGATTTTTGTTTCCCTGCGAAATGTAGTATAATATGCAATTAGAATCAAGAAAATATTTATTTATTTATTTATTTATTTATTTATTTATTTACTTTGTTCGTCCAGTGCAAAAGAACTGTGTGTGATGTACTACAGGGAGAAGTGCAATCTGCCCACGATTCCTTATGCTCTGGTATCCCTACCGTAACGTATTCAATGTATATTATGTTGAATTATTAATACATATAGCAACGATCGTTTTTGGCAATGTGCAAACCGGTTAGGGGTAAGTGTGTAATAATTCATCACTTTCACTATTTTCTTGATAGAAGCATAGAACAATTACAAAAGAAAATCCGAAATAATTCTGGAAAATACCCTAACGTCGATCTATTACTTAAAATAAACTGTATTTTTAAATCTCAATGTAGGTCAAAAATATAAAATTAAATATCACCAAAATAAGATTAATTTTCCAATGATATACATTCCTGTAAACTATTTAACTGTATTCCTGCAGATTATTTTGGTGTTCAAATTCATTTTTAATCTTAGAATTGAATAATAGAACATACAAGGGAAAATGTGTATTTTCCGTTTTTCCCCAATAGTTTTATTCTATTGACGCCATATTTCCGAGGTGATGTATGAAAGCATTTGTAATACGTGACATGAACATAAGTGATTTTTCGTATAAAACGTGATATACATCTGTATGCATTCACCAGTGGAAGTATATGTTAATTCGTATGAAAAGACGGTGCAAGTATAACACTGAATATATTTTCCTGAATATATTCTTCCTTCTAGTTGTCCCATCGCCGGTACATAGGGGATGGAAATTTCTAGAACTTGGGTGTGGCAGCTCCCTTGTTCTTCGAGAACGTTCTAGAGCTGTGACATTGGTAATTTCTTTAGCATTAAACAAGTTCTAACAGCTTTCTTTAACGATAATATTAATTTTCATGATTTTTTATCTATTCATTTATATTTTCAGATGAAATTCAACCCCCACGTTTTAATCAAAATATTCAAAATTATCAATGTTTTAGGAACGTATTTTCATTGGTCGTTTATTTAATTATTTAATTTCAAATAAATAGTCACCCCAATGTCTTGTCGAACGATTGAACAAAAATGAATTATTTTGGGAGGATAGGTCATATGAAGGACACTGGATGACAACCATATTCGTCAGTGCCACCCCGCCACGTGATCTTGGACCCGCCCTTCCTGTGCAGACGCGGTGCGCATGAGCTTCTTCATAGTATTGATTGCTCTCTTGCGCCCCGGGACCTCTTCCACGAATCACAGAACCTAGCTATCTGGTGGCGAAGTCAGGAACTAAATATTTTGACAAATGCTTATTTCGTTTTAACTCAGAATTAAACAATCATAAAGAGTTTCTTACTTCAAAAAAATTCTTAATTAAATTAATACAATATTTCTAAACGTGAATGACGAATTCTCATTCGTTAATTACAAAATTAGAACGAACGTGAGGGTGCTGTCGCGTCGCCCTGGTGGCGATCCAGAGCACTAAGGATGCTGCATTGCGCGGTATGCGGAGGGTCCGGGGTTGGCCGGGTCGGGAGCAGTAGGGAGGCTGGGGATGATGTTGAGCTGGTCATTCCGGTCCAGATCCCCGCCTAGACGAGATGGCACCAGCGGAGGAAGATAGATCTCCAACCATGGGCGTTCTCCTGCAACATTTGGCTGCAGATGTATGTATCCTGATTCGAAATATGAGCTGATTATTTAGATTTTATCATTTTGTTGTAATCATTTCGAATTTTAAACATTTTGTAGTATTGTGATTGTCATTTGATAGTGATTACTTGGCATCTCAGTTCATGCAAGTGTATTCATGTTGTTTCATTCATTATTTTAATCTTGAGTTGTAGTTGTGTTTTATATATTGGTATATTCGAATTTCAATGATTTTTTTCAGCCTCGTTCACTTTTATTCATAGTTGCGCTTCTCTACAGTTCTGTTATAAGACGCATTCCTTATTCACTCTTTCTTAACTGTTCGTTTGTACTTTATAACTGCTGGGTTTGTGAAACTGTTCCCAATTATAATTTTTAGCATTTAACATAGGTGATTGTACTGAACTTTTCTGCTCACGCAAAAGCTTGTCATATGGCATGCACTGTTGAAAACGCATCTTTAGAAAAATTAGTAGTACATTAATTATATTTATGGGGGCAGTATTATGTAGAATTTTCTCGTCTTAGAATATGATTTCGTATCATTTCAGATTTTCATTTATCATTTCAGAAGATCATTCCACATTTCTTTGAGTAATGTCTTTGCAACTATTGCGCAATCAGTTTTTGCGGTTTCAATTTTTCGCTATCAATCTAATACACTGTCATTATATATTTTTCATGATCAACGTTTTAAAATATATTTAAACATACGCATCTTTAGAAAAGTGTGGAATTGCCTTCAGATTTTCTTACCCGAAGCTCCGAGAAATAATATCTGCGTCATGCAATCAATTATCATTCTTTTTCTCAAATATCTCAAATTATGCTCTGCTTTCACTTGCGAATTTCTCTCCCTCGCAGAAATCATGTAGAAAATTAAGAAAAAAGTTTATTGCCAAATGAAAGTATGCCCATAGATCGTAACGGATAATTCGTCATTGAGTATTCTTTTACTCAGTTCATTAGTGAAAATCTTAGATTTCACAATAAATTATTCATTCAGTTGTTTTATGGCGACGTGCTGTCATATTGATTTTCGGATGCCAGGATGTTCTAGAAACTTACGTCACAAACAGGGTGGAGAGGTATCTAAAATGGCCGACATCATTGGAGATGTAAAGATTTGAAATATTTCCACATAAACATGGAGATATGTTAATGTTTTTTGGCGATAGCAAAATTATTCTTTGCACCATCTTTGTGGAAAGTATAAAATCACCACTTCGCGGATTCTACAGCAGGTGCGGATGCAACAGGTGGTTGGCTGCACGGACTCGATTTCAAGATATGTGCCCTACTTCCTAGTTATTACGTTCTTTGCAACTGACATTACATTATTTTAGTATTAGAATTTTAAGTGTTCTTTGTTGTTTTCAATATTTCTGGGATTTCAACTTGCTTACTGTGTATTCGAGAAATAGATATATAACTTCTGTTTTGCAAGGTGGAACATTTCTTTTAAAAGCCTACCTTGCAAAACTAAACTTGCATAGTAATGTTTACCAATATTGTTGTGGAAAATGTTACAGTTAAAAATATATGACTGACTTTTTTCACATTTAGTGTGCGAGTCGCCATCTTGTGCCAAGGGTCATTTATTGATTCGGCGCTGACAAACCTGAGCAGTTGAACAGCGGATTCTACGAAAAAGATGTATCACACCTTTCGTCTTTTCGTTTATTTTAGGCAATCATTCACAGATTACCGGTTTTAATCGAAGTAATAAATAACGTCTCATTGACCAAAGCTATTGAACAATGCCAATTAATATTCTTATTTTACTTATATGCCCGTACATTCGAATTCTATCTATGGCTTCCGTCTAAGCACTCCGAGAATATCTGCAATTGCTTTCGTCATTCAATTTTTTGAATATCGTTTTCTCTCAGTTAAAATATTCTATAAATCCACGTGTCAATCAGTTTTCATAAGCAGATGAAGCTCTAAATATTTTAGAGATCTACGTTCATTCAGCCAAAGATAAGCAAGAAACAGTTCTCAGTTTTGATGCGTATATATTAATCAATAATTCGACACGATAATTTATCCTGCAAAGAAAAAGTTGTTTTCCTAACGGCGAGTATAGTACACGCTATTGATCGTGATCACTCTGATCTACAGTTAGTATATAATAATAATAGAAAAATTCTAATTGTGTAGTATCAAATGAGAAAGAGAGCTACAGCAAATAGTCCACTTACCTATACATATACATACGTACAGTACTTATCCATAGGTAATGAGATATATTTTTGCCAGCTCAAGAACTGAAAATTTATGTAGGCAATCGAATTACAGTACATAAGTACTTCCAGCAAAGACATTATATGTCACATATGTTTTTGTCAACATTGGCCCTTTGTATTACAACTCGATACAAAGTAAACTTCCCTCTGTCGGTACGCCGACGCTTTCTGATTGTCTCTCATGATTGTCTGATTGTCTCCTTTGCGCGACAGCAAATCTCTGAGAAATTTTACATTACGGCGTTATACATGTAATACGTTTTTCTGATTGGAAGAATATCCAGCATTCACTGGTGTTCGGCAGCTCACGCTCTGACGCAAAGAGATTTCGTTTGCATGCCAAACGCCAATGCATGATGGGTTGCCTATTAATCACGCAAATATCTTTTATGTAACTATGAAATTTCTCATCACAAATTCATGAGCAAAAAATTATTATCGTAGGCCGGACTAATGCTAAAGTAGTGAAATATCTTAATAGGTAAGAAAAAGATATAGCAAATTTAGAACTTATAAAAACCACGATTGGCTGAAATTCTGCAAAAATCTATGGTCTAAAGAACAAATAAGACTTGAAGCCGAAAGGTATGAAGAGAATGACAAATATCTGTTTCAAATAGAATAGAAGTTCCAGATATGGAACTCAAAGAGTCTTTAAAAATCTTTAAAAATCGAATAACACCTGGAGCAGATAATTTAAATATAGAATTATACAAATGTCTCCCTGAAGAAGCTAAACATAGATTAAAAATGGCTGAAGAACACAATGTAAGAATTACAGAAGAAAAAGCCTATTAAACATGGCAAATAAAATATCTGCAAAAATACTTGCAAAGAGACTAAGAAACATTGTCGACAGCATTTTATTAGAAGAACAATTTAGATTTTGAAAAGGAAGGTCCTGCTCAGTCAATGTGTTTTCCCTTAAATCAATGATTGAAAAGAGACGAGAATACATACATGGAAGACATACATGGTGTTCATTGACTGCAGCAAATCATTTGATAGCGTCAATAGAAGAAAATTGTGGAAAGTTATGATAACAAAAGGTGTAACACTCCACCTAATGAAAACTATTCGAAATATATACTCAGGTACGCAGATTAGCGTGAGATTAAAATCTGGAACTGTTATATAGGAAACCATAGTAAGGGTCTTAGACAAGGGTGTACTATGTCACCGATACTTTTTAATTTATATCTCGACAACGTGGTACGTAGGTGGAAGAAACGGATTTGAGATTTTAATATTGTAGACGATTTTAAAGGGAATAATTTGTATTAAAACTTATTTTTTCTGATCGCCAAGTTATAGTTGCCGACGACAAAGAAAACTCACAGAGAGCCATAAACGAACTCCATAAAATAACAAAGTCGTATAATTTAAAAATATCCACCAGTAAAACTAAATCCATGGTAGTTCAACGACTCCAACCTCTAAGATGCAAGCTCATTTTAGAAGATAGTGTAAAAGAACAAGGCAACTCCTTCAGATTTTTAGGAAGTGATAAATCTTATTAGGCGAGGCATATGTGGGCAGGAAGATTGAAAAATTCAATGTGTGGCACGATTAAAAGAACTCTCAACAGCAAAGTTAGGAGAGATACATTGCTCAAGTTCTATAAATTTATGGCAGTGCCCTGTGGATTATATGGTAGTGAAAACTAGACACTGAATTCAAAGACTTATATAAGAACCCAAACAGCAGAGATGCGATTTTAAGATCCATTTTAGGAGTAACAAGAAGAGACAGAATAGAAAATGAATGCATCAGAAGGACCCTTGGAATCTACAACCTGAATTATAAAACTGAAGAATATAGAAAGAAATGGAAAGGCCACGTATTAAGAATGAATGAAGAACGCATTCCAAAGCAAGTCTTATACTATACATCCAGAGGAAGAGGGAATATCGGTAGACCCAGGAGAAGATGGATCGATCAATGAGTCGCAACGGACCAACCGGCCTAATGCTTGAAGGAGGAGGAGGAGGAGAAGAAGAAAAAGAAGGAGGAGGAGAAGGAGGAAGAGGAGGAGGCCCAACTCATGCTCTCGAAGTTCATAAAATTTATTCTGCGGCAAGATGAAATATACTTCATACGAAATATTGTTACCCGAAAACGAAAACTCCTAAAATTTCAATAACACTTTTTTCTAATCACTGTATATAATAGGTTAAAAGTAATGTTGACTTGTTTTTTACAACATACTATTTCCACATCAATATTGGTAAAATATCGTTACTGTATTATTCATAGTAACAATAATATCATCGACGGTGAAATTATACCAAAATGGAAACCTTCCAATTGAAAAATTGTGTAATATTTAAGTTCCAACTGAAAAACTCTTAATACTTTCATAGCACTTTTTTGTTTGCTTGACTCACATTTAACTTGGAAAGTCCTATTGCCGAATATTAGAAGATTAACATATCTTCATCTAAGTTCTTTAACGTCTAAATTTTGCCGTTCTGTATGTGGTAGATTTCTGTTCTGAGATGAGAAAAAACATTATTCGTTTCGCATTAAAGATGTATCTTCATGTGAATATAATACAAACTCGGAAAATTCACATTCAATTATCTGCTTCCAACTGATCACCCACAAAGCAATTTTATGGAAAAGATCAACATTAACTTTTATAACTTTCAACAAATATGATGCCTCTATTTTCAGATTTGGCCGTCTTCAGTGTACATTACAATTAATCTAGTACAAATAATAAGTACTAATTAAACAATGCATGATTTTGTATTTCATGGAAAATCGGTATGAAATCCCGATCGATGTTGAGGATATTCTTTAGTTAATTATTCACAAATTAGCAATTGTATTGTCTTAACCAATCAATAACTTTAATTTGTAGGCCATTCGACTATTTTTTTACTTTCTCACCCTAGTTATTAAGAAGAGAATGTATTATAATCGTGCTCCGGAAAACGTTTAATTTTCGAAAGAAAACTCTCATAACTAAGCCCTAGTAACGAAAAAGTGGATAAATCTTGCTCCTATATACAGTAAATTACTACTTCAACACGTTGAGTAGACAGAATCCAAGTTTTGTAGGTCCTTGACACCGAAAAATCGGTTGACGTGAAAACGCCTGTCTGTCCGTCCGTCCCACCATTCCCTTATCTGTGTGTGGTCAACAGTAGCGCCTACATCTCTGTGCCAATTTTCTCCAAAACTGATATTCCTCGATAGAGTTAAAGGAACTCTAGGTTCTCTGAAATTGAAACGGATATATTGATTTTTTGCGGTACTTTGTATGGAGCCTCAACATACTTTTTAAATTTTTCTTAAAAGGTCTCCAAATTTTGTTTATTAAATTGTTTCATCCGATAGTAAAAACGACGCTTAAAAGAATGGTGCATGTCTCGTTTTCATTGAAATCCCTGATTTTTTGAAAATTGCAAAAGTAAGAATTAATGCAAGAAAGTTTATGTTGTTGCACATCTAGTTTCTTTGGATGTTTAAACATATCATTTGTGTAGCCTGGTTATATAGTTATAACCTTTACTTTATTTGGTTAAACCTTTTAATTTCTTTAGTAATTTTTCTCGTTAATTTAAAATTTTCCTTTTCCATATTGATGGTATAAAGATGGTTATGTAATGATGCAAAAAATCCATGTAGAGATTTTAACGTAAATACACGGTTTGGGCGAGAAAGTGGTATTTTATAAAAAATGTCTGTTCGTTAATCCATCTGATAACAACAGTGTCCACTAAATCGTACATAAGTTTTTACTAAAACTGATAAACCCCAAACGATCTGGCTTGGATTGTGGCACCTCAAATGGGAAACGGATCCTTTTTAATTTTTCGGAGTACTTTATATGAACTCCCTTGTACATTCTCAAAATATTTTCAAAAATGGCTCTATTTTTTCTGTGATTTTCTTGTGATTATTCTGAAATTATTGGGAAGACCGCATATAACATTTGCACAACTCGGGTTTTCATTAAAACTCCTGATTTTTAAAAAGGTTGTTTTTTATTACTTATGTCTTTAAAGTTACAGGTATTTAATTATTTTTAAATTCTATGTTTTATTTCTCGTCAGAGTAGAATGCTCACCTTTTATGGATTTTGGGCTTGGAACGAAATGTTTTGTAAGATTGTTATGTTATGGAGTGTTTATATACACCTAATGGTACACATTTGTTCTATTGTAAATTATTATTAGTAGTACTATTAAAATGAATGAGAATATAGAGTGATTCGATGAACAATAGAAAAATGGAGTATTGATCAATTTTTGGGTCAGATATCCTCTGTGAAGTTTCAGCAGCCGTTTGTGTACTCTGATATACAATACACACCACCTTAAAGTATGGTATTATCAAAGCAAAGGAAAATTGTAAATAATTCAAACACCGTGAAGGCCAAATGCCAAAGAAAAGAAGTAATATAATACGCTGTACCTATTGTATGTTGCTTGTAACCTTTTTTCCCTTCGTTAAAACGATGTTAAAGTTTGTTACCGCGGCAGCAAATAGAGCTCTTAATGATACCTTTCAATTCCTTGCCTAAACGGAGGCCGTTTACGATCACTCAACTTTGGTACGTCTCGCATAAACCTCTTCTCCCTCAGGCATTATACCGGTTGTTTAGTTGCAACTCTTTGATCGATCCGCGAATGCTCCAATTTTCCGCTGTCTAAAATAAGCATTGCACTGAAATATGTTAATCATCCATTCTTTTGAATGTACCTTCAATATTGTAAATTCCAAAGTTCTCCAGAATTTTCTCGTGCATATCTACCGCCTATATCTTCCGTTAATGTCTTCATGTCTACGACTGATCTTAAAAATATCCTTTTATCGACCCATACTTTGCCATAAAATCGAATTCAGGATTCAATTTTCACTGCCATTTAGGTAAAAATATTAAAACAAAAGGAAACGTTGAAATTGTAAATGGGAGTTCATACATTCCGTTATTGATTAAAATTTTTAATATGGATAGTATTTATTCATATCAAACATCTAATATGTAAGTCGTGATATTTGACGATGTTTTCATTATGATCTGGGCATTATATTCATGGGAGCAGTCGTATGATTGAAAATTAGATTTATATGATCAACCTTTTAGAAAGTCTAATGTAGAGGAAGCTTTCTTTGTGATGAGTGCCACCATCTAGAGTACATTTTTTGGCGAGATTTCTAATAAGAGGTTTCATCAAGAAAAACAACTACTCTTATACAATATGTATACCTTAAACAAAGATGTAACTGATATCGATTTGACAATAGTTTAATATTATGAGCACGATAATTATTCAAAATAAATAGTGACATATTTGGAAGATACTTATAAAGCATAGTGGCCTGAAAGGTAGATTCAGGCGTCCCAGCGATCCACAAGATGATGAGTATCTTGGTTAAGGAAACTCCATAATCGGCAGTGGAACCGTTCAACGACACCTCGTCATTGACGGCAAATATTTGTTCTTCAAGAGCTTTCTAGAGGCCAAATTGTGTGATAATTGCAATGTGAGAGGTCTAAGCCATGCACGGGATGTGGCTATTGTGTACAAGTATATGTTGTTTGTGCCGACCTCTACCCATGCAACTGCAGTGTCTTTGATCAACTCAAAAAAGGCATTAAAGAACACGATTTGCTGACAATAGTGACTGGCTGAGGTCAGAGCTGGTGTGTTGTTGTAGGTAGTTGGGGCGCGTGCGTGTCCATCATCTCGTGAACCGCTTGAGTGCCTGAATCAGTATTCAAGTCAATTATGTATAGCCATTACATTATGTAGCACATATATGCAATTATTTATTATGTAAAATTAGTATAGCACAGATAAACCATTGTCAATTCGATAGCAGTGACGCCTCCATTACTGCGATGTATTCACAGGTGTCTCAAAGTAAATGTAATGAAAGTTTAGTTCATTAAGACCAAGAATTTCAACTGGGGTCAATATCGATCTCATGAGGGTTGATACAATTTTAAAGAGGGTCATTGAATATTAAAGTGTCGCAAGCGGTACTCTTGCTAACCACTTAAGATCCGCCAATAATCACTGCAGAAATACCATGGCCACTTCTTAATAAACACTAGATGTTTTGTAACGACTGCATAACAATGAATATTAGAAACTCGACTAGTCAGAAGACGAAGAGTATACGATTATTGGAAATGATTTATTTACAAAATGTATATAAATTATTATCTTTAAGACATTTATGCCCAATTTCCTGTGTTAATCTGATCAAATGTATGATCTAGTATACGTATTTCAGAAAAAAATGTAAGCGATCGATAAGGCAAATCATTCTTTGAAAAGGAGTCAATGCGAGACAAAGTTTGTGAATCCCTGATGTGGGGGTCTAAGATCACTTTTGCCCAAAAACACTTTTGCCCAAAAACAAAATTACATATGGGACACATGCGCCTGCTTGGTCGACAATTCGTCATGCATGGTTGTTAGGTACACGAAATCTATTTGACTGCGTCTGAACGTATACCTATTAAACTCCAGTGCACAGTGATTTGCTTAGGAATCAGGGACAAATGTCACACATGTAATTTCGTAATATGAGATTACTTACCTAAGGTTCATTAGCAAAAATTATATGAATCCCCCTACATGCCCCAAAAATGTATAACATTCATTCTGAAACACCCTAGATTTAATTTTTAAATGGTTTCTACCATTTACTTCCAAGAACTGTGTCGCTATGCCCTGGCTCCCCAGTGTTTCTGTTTTATATGTACGCAGGAATACTCCTTAATAGTATGTTCCTCTGTGGTAGTCGAATAGCCAGGAATTTAATGGCCCCGAGCCTCTGTCTGAAGGCAATGACTGACTACGGCTGACGATTGATTACTCCCCCTTCAACGCCGGTACGAATGGTTAGAGATCGTCGTTACAAAAAAACAAAAGACTGCACTGGAGTTCTAGAAGCGCGCGCATCGTGGCGCACCGGAAGAGGTGGCTCAAGGTATAAACTGATGTCACTGCAGGGCCTCTGACCGTCCCGGTCAGAGGTCCCGTCCCGGTCTTACGTTCGAATTCCGACGGTGGCAGGATTTTCGACTCTGGCTAGATAGCCAAGACGAGTTCAGTCGCTATCTGGAGGATAATTATAGTGGCCAGTTTTCTGTGGTTTCTGCGATCAATACCAGGCGAATGCCACAAAAGTATCTAAACAAACAGGCCACGGACCATGCGCGATCTTTCCTTCGCTTTCCTTGTCCTATCCTCACCCCTTACTTACACACACTAACTCTTACACGCACTACACTACCACATATACCGGGAGACCGTTCAGGAGCTTAGAGCTTGTTCTGCCTGGGGCGGTGCCCCCCTTGTGGGAGATACCTGGTTGCAACACTGCGTGCAACTTGTATACCTGTTTGGGGAATCTTCTAACCAGGTATCTCCCACCAACCGTTTGGCGCCAATAGCCGGTTAGCCGACGGTAGGTTTGCGCCGGATCTCGCCAGCCAGCCGGTGAAGATCTGTCACCTCCCGAGGAAAAGCATGCACTACACTTACGGGACTAATGACCTCATCGGTTGAATGACTAGTGAATGAGCGCGGCGGCGCGGAGGGCGTGCGCTGAGGTGGGGGCCCGCGTGCTGTTGCAGGCAGCTGGGGCGCGTGCGTGGCCACGCCGGCCGTGTGCGGCGAGGGCCGGCGCGAACGGCCCGTGTGGTGCTCGGAGCCCGACGGCCGCACCGTGCTGCAGTTCCTGTGCGACCCGGCCGCCGAGCCGCCGGCGCACAAGCCCTGCTTCGTCGCCTGCCGCCACCACAAAGGTAGGACGCGGCAGCAGCGGGACGGGGAGAGTTGCTGCGGCGGGGCGGCGCCAGCCCTGGCGTGCGCCTCCGCTCTGCGCCGGGTGGACTGCCCCCCCCCCTTCTCCACGCGCCTGCTTGCCTTCCTTTTCTTCTCCCTCCTCCTCTTCTTCTACTTCTCCTCTCTTCTTATTTTCATGCTTTTGTTTGGTGTGGACTGCTAAATCATATTTTGAGTCTTGTAAATCTCTCTATTCTCCCTTCTTTCTCGTTTATGTATTTGTTGATTTTGTTTTGTATAGGTGCCAACAACACAAAAGCTCTTTGTTGCTCTGCGTGCATCCTGCACATGACTAACAGATCTGCAAATCATTCATATTGCAATTAATTGCTTCTTTTATAATTCCCGAATATGCATTTCGTCATTTCTTACCTGCTTTACCGAGTTCGTTTCACTGAGGTGTGATTGCACATTTCATTATTTTCGTTGTTTCATTCTTGGCACATCAGACGAGATAGAAACGTGTTGTATCCCTTCGTTCATTTGCGCTCTTAGAACTCTATTAAGAACAATTATTAGTTTTGACGGTAATATACTTTTCTTATTTTGTCAATGGCTTTCTGTCATTCTTGCACATTTCGTCAGTCGTACCAATTTTAAAGGTTCAAAAAAGTCAACAGACCATAAATGAATTAGATCTTAATAATTGCCATAACAATATATGCTAAAATTCTGAATTATAATAAGTCAATTATTATCATACAGTGAAACATATATCTTCCTCTTTTCGTGAAGAAAAATGTACACTAATCACTTACACAAAAACACAAACATAACAAATTTGACAAACTGAGACATTATTCAATAAAAATATATATCCAACACAAACATATCCAATTCTCTTTCTTCAACCATTTGAAACAATATTGCAAACAAATTATCATTATAATGAATTCAAAAACACAAGTACACATGCGTGTTATGATTTCTAATAGACATTTGGATTGAAATTATTGCCAGTGATATCAGCAATAACGCTAAGAAATTTGGGGAATGTAGAAGGAATGCAAATACCGTTGACAATATTGAAAGAAATTCTTAGTTGATTTAATTCATTGTGGGATAAATTTGAAGTTTCTTATCGTCCAGGATGTTCAGTAATTTATTGTATCCATTTTAATCACGAATTTAATTAAGGACCAAAAAAGTAACAGAACAGTAAAGAAATATTGAAAATAATTTTCACACTGAATAATTTGAAATATTGCGAAAAAAGAACTAAGAAACGTTGAGAACAAGACAGGCTATAAATGAATCTTGTTAGGTTTGTAGCGAGTCAGAAATGCTCAAGAGATTAAAGCGAAGGATTTCTATGGTTGGACCATCGGATTAGAACAGAAGATGAACACCCAACCCGAAGTTTAAATTTTAGCATCTCACATGGCAACAGAAGAGCAGGGCGGTTCCTAACAAAATTACTGCAATGAGTAGAAGACTACCTTCGGAATAGTGAACTGTATATTTGGACGCGAAAAAGTGGAGGAGCGTGGATGGAAAACGGGCTAGACATACAGAACAAGAAGAAAAGCAATATTGATATACCTTCTCTATTCATGGCGTGAACATTCAGCCTGTTCCAGCTTATTCTATTCAGGGTTTTTCTCGTTTCTAGACGTCGTCTTCATGTAACCGGTATCGGAGATACTGAAATGGTTCATCACCGCTCGTTCTTTAAACATGAGATAATAAGTGTATTTCATATCTCGATTTTCGTTTACAATTTCCTTCACTCGTAGTTACTTGCTGCGCAGTATATGATGTCTTGATATCTGGCTATGTCTTTGTTTCGTTCAAGATTAAGAAGAATATACCTTATGACTCCACGGAGGACTCATTTTTGCTGTAGTAATCTCATTACCATATCCCCCACAGTCTGCAGAACGCGGCCACAGCAAACATCAAAGATCGATTATTCACAAATCTACAGCTCCACCAATGAAATATAATATTTGTCTTTTAAAAAAACAAATAAGAGAATTTTGAGCAAGTTGTTTGACAAGCCTTTCAATATATATCCTGAAGTATATATAATCCAGTACGATTATCAAGTAATCGGTAGATGTAGACCAAGCCGACATCATGAATAATCAAGTGAAGTAAGAAGAAGAGGCGTCTAAATGCATTGCATTGGCAGAAACAACTTCATTGTTATCCGGTCAAATTAAAATGAGAACACACGAAAAGAAAAAACGTCGCTAAATTACTAATAGAAGATCAGGGATAAAGTGAAGGTAAACAAGAAGTCTTCCGGACAAATTACTATCAAATAACAGAAGTTAACTATGTCTTATTAGGCTTACAAAAGTATTAAAATGACAAAAAAAGGTAATGATGAACACGTCAACATTTTCACACACCAAGAGCAGTGAAAATAATTTCTAAATGTCACCACTTACGTTCTCCTTCTTTAAGATGTATTCAGAATGCTTTATAAAGTTCTTCTAGATACAACAAATGTTAGAGAAATTTGCAACCATACACACTGCAAGTATACCAGCAACTAACTATATGGACACGCAGTTCATGTTCAGCAACGTTCAACATCATCACACATCACATAAAATAAGGATTCGTTAAAACTAGGCGAATGTTCACAAACGCAATTTCTATCTAATTGCTTTATTTCCTTGAAATTAAAGGAAATCTTTACGACATTTTGACATGAACACTGATTGAAAATGTCTTCATAAATGAGGAAAATAAGATGACGTAAACACACACGATAAAATAATGATTTAAATAAATTGGAATCAGACATTGCTCTCGTACAATCAATCTCAATGTATCATTATTTATGAAGAAAGTGATTTATTAAAATATACAGCATAAAATGACAATTAATCTTCCAAACTTTCTTCTTCCTGAAGCCTTGATGCCAACACCTTTTTATTTCATAATGCATTATGAGTCCAGAAAACGAAATTAAAATGAATATTTCTCTCTGTTGGAGATAATTTAGTGCCATTAACGGAACACTATGCATATGAATTCGTTTGAATATTTAATGTGGCCTTTTCATTGGATAATATTTGGATAACTCCATTAAACGCGTTGTTCACAGTGTTTAACGCATTCTTCATTCACTTCTTCATCTATTATATGTTTCATCGATTGATAGAAAATTGAAGTTGGCAGTATCGGCTAAACTTTCTGTTTACATTATTTTCCAACCTTGGCAATGATTCGGACAAATGAACAATCAGTCGTGAAATTTATTTATTTAAGAGATGATATGCGATAAGGGAGCACGACTTATTCGGCAACATTGCCTGCATGCTTTACGAAGGAATTCTTCACGGTGGAAACGTATTACATTTGTGAATCAAAAGTTCATTATAATTACGATCGTTCTTACATCATCCTTGATATATTGTCAAGAATATCGTACACAATAACCATGGAAACCTAAAATCTAAATGCGGCAAATCAACAGCATGCAACCATTTACGCAGATATCTACTCGTGGGAGAAGATACGTATCGTCATGGGAAGAAATGGTAGATGGACGACGATTGGAGAAGAATTGGACACGTACAGTAAATAATAGAACATTACCAAAAGCTCGTTTAATGAACTCTAAAACACAGTTGAGAACTGATGAGAAACTTCATCGGTGAATTTCTTCTTGTCTTAATCCTTACCAAAACTTTGCATAACCCATTGGGACGTGAATCCTAGGAACTCGACTAGACCAATACAAGAAGAACGACAATGATCGACACAGAAAACCGCGGTCTTCGGGAAGGCAAGAAGGCACAAGGATATTTTAAATTTAATGATGCAGCAATGATCGCAACGCGTCAGAAAATTGGACTCAGGAGGAACAAATGTAGCACTAGGTAAATTGTGACTGAAAATAGACTGGGTAAGACAATTTTCACTCAATGAATACGCGTGATTACCATGAAAACGTGGAGAGTCAAGAACTTGTTATGAAGCAAATGACCCAAGAAGATAAGCGGTAGTAGACAAAGATGAATTGATATAAAACTCAATAGATAAGTCAGGAAAAATATGATACATCGGAAGTAGACATAAATATAGTATTTTAAATATCACTTAAAAAAGCCGTTTTTAATATAACTGCTAGCATTCCAATTCACATCAAGAGACAACTAAATTTTTAATAGATTTGAAGAAAAATAAACCTTAAAAGACGAAATCACTGTAGTTATCCATCAACAATAGGAATAAATAGTAGGCGATGTCATATTAAGAAAATAAAAGTTGGATATAAATTATTATAAAAGTACTTATTGATCTCCTTGTTTATATTGAAAGTTAAATGAAGATTTTTTCCTCAGGTTTTGTCCAAAATAAAATTGCAATAACATATTAATAGGATATTATGAAGAAAATTGCTTTTAAATCAGATACTCAGACTTCATTGTTCCTCGAGCCTGACTGTCCTGGCTTCGCCAGTCGAAAGGTCCATAGTCCCCCTGTCTGCAAGACGACAACAGTCACAACCAAAGGACACCCCCCTGCCGTTAACAAGTTCGCTGTCCCACTTTACCACAATCAATGGTGTACCCATTGAACGAAATCTTTACCAGCACGAGCTGACTAATCGATATATCCACTCAGCTTACTAATAGATGGGCTACACAACACGCCGTGAACTACCTAAAGACCTCGCATTGCTTTAACTGATGACGCAACATTGACGTAGACTGATTCATTGACGTACTGCAAGACTTGAATGAATGGCGGCTTCCTTAACTGACAGACTAGCTGCTCGACAGAATGACAATCCTGCCAGCAGACCGACCAAGGACCTCACAAGCACACAGGCTAGCCGATGGTTGATGATTGATTCTGACAGATGAATATGATGTATAAAAGAAAGGAGACATTCACTGACTATCGAATATAACGTATCGCGATATATTAATAATCAACGAACAATTGTTTATTCTTGTAAGTACAATATACACTAATAAATATTGCTTGAGTATGTAAATACGAGTAATAATATGGAAACATTATGTCCTTGGCATAAATATCTCTAGTTCTGGTTGCATCACGTGCATTAATATTCTCAACGCTGCTTGTAACATATGATTCTCTCTTTGTTCAATCATGATTATTTCTCTATTTAACATAAAAAATGACAAAGGCTCCCCAAGAATTTGAAAATATATAATTGAAAACACTTATAACAGAAAGAGTTAGCTTATATTTCGTGAACGAGGAAAAGGTATAACACTGCTCTACTGTGAATAATCGATTCAGCTCTAATGTATCTAAGAACATGTAGCTGCAAGTACTGGTGACGAAAACTCTTCAATATATTTTAAGAGGATTTATGATATAATTAATTTACACTTAATGATCACCGAACGTCAACATATCAAGCTACCACAAGTGAAAGCAGTGCCTTGCCTATGTGACACCTTTGACCGTGCTCGAAAGCATGCTCGTCTGCGGTGTGGCCCTAGTGCTCTTTGCGACGATTCCTCCATCCAACCACGTTCGAAAGAACAGTCGTCTGCGGTAGTGCTTGCTCACTGAGCGACGATTCCTCACCCAACCACGTTCGAAATCGTCTGCGGTAGTGCTTCCTCACTGAGCGACGATTCCTCTACCAACCACGTTCGAAAGAACAGTCGTCTGCGGTAGTGCTTGCTCACTGAGCGACGATTCCTCACCCAACCACGTTCGAAATCGTCTGCGGTAGTGCTTCCTCACTGAGCGACGATTCCTCTACCTGACTACCTTCGAAAGAACAATCGTCTGCGGTAGTGCTTGCTCACTGAGCGACGATTCCTCGGTCATAGCTGTTCGGACGGACGCGATAATAAATCGTGGACCCGCCCGCTTCCAGGACGCAGTGGCTTCCTTCAATCACCTTCCTGAATCAAGCCCTCGACACCGTCCGAAGGTGATGTACGTCCTCAGACGTACAATGTTGCTAAGGCTGCCAGCACTGCGCCATATCGTTACTCTGATGATTGTCAAGCAAGGATTTTCTGTGAGGCGATTGCAGCCTCCATGTCATACGGATGCCAGTACTTGTGTGCTGCCTAACCACAAGAAGATGAAATGTTTTACGGATTGATTCTTCAATGACATCATAGGCATGGACTGCCTCCGGCTATGCCAGTGAGGCAGATATAAAGATGAGAATGAACCATCGCGTACGTCACATTTACTCTAATGATTTTTCACGCCTTGTTTACATGCACGTCAGCAGATAACAGAAGATAAAAGTTGTGAAACATTATATTTATATTCGAAAATGAAATATCTGAAGCTCCTACTTGCTCTTATTTTTTACTGAACATAAATAAATAATTTCTTATACTCGTATTTATATTTATAAATATGCTCATCAATGACATGAATACTCTCTACAACCTATATATTCATGAATAGTTTCTTGTATTAATAATATTAGCTTATGCCGTGATGCAACACAGAACAGCAAATTATGGAGCAACGAAAAAAACAAATTTCCTGATTACGATTGTGTGGGTTCATTCTCTTTTTGCGTAAATAATATTTTGATAACTTTTTATCATTCTTGGAAACTTCTGCAAATGATTGTCTGCAAATTGAAATGTCTTCAATTCTTAACAAGTCTCGCAGCTATTTTCAAATGTAAGTGCTTAACATTTTCACCACTACATTGTAAATTGCAAATACGAGTATATAGGAAAACAGTAGCTTCGTATTAGAGTGAGCTGCAATGGAAAGGAGTATATTTGATAAACAAATGTACACATAAAACACAGGATCTTTCCTGCATTCACCCTAAATGAGTTTTCAAGCAACTTATAGTGATCAATTTTCAATTTTCTTATTGATAAGGTTTGCAATTTATCCCACGCTTTTATTAACAACACCGTATAAAATCAAATTTATAAATTCCAAATACAATATTCTAGAATTATGGTCTGAAGTGTCGGTTCATGCTTCGCTGACGGAACAGAGACATTTGTTGTTAGATTTCAAAAACTCACATCAATGAAGAAGGCGGAAGCTGGGAATGTGTCACTAGCTTATTGTTTTGGCTAGATTATCTTCGTGACGAAAATAAAAGGGAGGATATGTCTTCCGTCCCCAACCTTGTGCCACGTTGTATTTCAAAGAACTCTATGCCTGAAGCGCTTAGTCTAAGACAGGAGCGCTGCGCGTCCGTATGTCCCCTGAGGGTGTGAAATGCAGCTCTACGGCTGTGGTCGTGACAATTCTTTAGCCTCTCACGCCTGTACCTGGCAAAGGATGCGCTTCCATTTAGCGACACCTAACCGCATGGACATGCGATTACAAAGGATTCAGACACTCTCCGTAAATTGCAATGATGTAAAATAAAAAGTCAGGTCTGACACTCAGTCCTTTCCAAATTTCTCTAATCGGCGTATGAACACATACAGTTTTTACTCTTCTTTGAAGAAAATGAATCAAGTGAATCAAAGTGTTCGTTTGCAAGTTGATGTTTTTAGAAAACTCTACTTGAGAGTTGAGTTCATCATTGAAACCCGGGACTTAAATTGCCTTCATTAAATACATCTTTTGTTCATGTAAACGCCAATGGTTTGTGAACAAATAGTCCTTATATGCAAAATACTTAAGAGGAGTTACTACAAATCACCTATTTCTTTGTCCGGAAATACAAATCTTTCACAAAAAGACACATCTTTGCTTAGGTTATCTGGTTTGGGACACAATTAACACGATTTTTGGCTCGGGTTATATGTTAAAAATAATTACGATAACGCATAATTCCAATAAACTGGTATACTTGTAAACGAGTAAATTCTTTGAGAGAATGTATGTTGGGGAGCACTAAAAAGGGAACGTTTACACGAGAGTTCTAAATACAAATATTAGGAGCCCAGAGCTATATAAAAATAAAGAATGCCTGTTTACAGTATTATTATATACACGTACACAAAGGAAGAGCCCTTCGTTATCCACACTTACAATATAGACGAATT
This sequence comes from Teleogryllus occipitalis, assembly GCA_011170035.1. Taxonomy (NCBI): domain Eukaryota; kingdom Metazoa; phylum Arthropoda; class Insecta; order Orthoptera; family Gryllidae; genus Teleogryllus; species Teleogryllus occipitalis. The sequence goes on along the minus strand of BLKR01002282.1, from coordinate 57,431 downwards.
TCATTATCACAAAACACTGATTTCGTATCGCAAAGAACACTTTTGAAATTGCACTAGAGCAGTCCTGCGCAGCATTTTGCCCTTTAACCTCGGGAGCCGCGCGCGAGCAATCTGAGTGCAAACCCGGGCCCCGTGGGGATAAGAATCATTTTAGGAGGGGGAACCGCCAATGAGAATGCGCCATTCGAATCGTAGACCGTAAATTGAGAGAGCAATTGTGAAAACATCACGGACTCTTCAAAACAGTTTTTTGTTGTTTTTGTTTTTTTCATTTGTTACGTCTTTCTCACGACGCAACGCTTCTGCTAACCCCTTGTTTGGTGTTCAGCGCTTTTTAAGTAATTGTCCGTTACTTTATACGTTTATTCTGAATTGTTGGAGTAATCTTCCATTACTTATTATATAATGACTGGAGTCTTAGTAATCTACGTCGCTTGTCCAGAAGATCGCCAAGTAGCATCTCCGCGTACGCGCCTCCCACACGCGCTCCTGCGTCACTACCCACGGCGAGAATTAGGAAGGATTTAGGAAAGGGGTAGGGTTTAGGACACTTCACAGGGGATTGGACTAGCCCCTGTGAAGCAGACAAACTCGTTTTGTCGGAACAAATTTCACATCAGGTTGTTCGGGAATACAACCCAGATCTCCTTGGTGAAAGGCGAGCAACTTCGCTCTGAGCCGCTCTGCCAGTAGGCGTTGTGCAGGCCCGCACTACAGCAAGGGAGATAGTAATTTTCAAGAGCCATGAGTTGTGACTGTCAAACATTGGCATAAGAAGCATCAGCTAGGTAAAGTTCAGTCACTGTCTGGAGGAGAATTCTAACGGTCTGCTGTTCAGGTCGGTAGTTTTCCATGGTTTCTCCGACCAATACCAGGGGACTGCCAAAGCATTACCCTAACAAGTAGGCGAAAAATGGATGCGGGCTTAAAATAGGCGCGATACAAAGTCAACATATTTTCCACATGAGCAAAATTAGTAACAAATAAGTAGCATTGACTTCATTTTTCTCAACTCGGTATGTTGATTGAAAAACTTTAGTATTTATACTCACGGTTGCTTGTCACATGATCTTAGTTTTGTAGCTGCTAAAACTTCATTTAGAGTAATTGTGACGGTAATAAATGACAATTTATTGATCATTTCATTTTGTTATATAAGAATGATTGCGATTGACAAACAAATTAAGTTCAAGCAAAAAATTTGTTTTCAGTACTTTAAAACTTTATTTCCAATGATATGAATGTCCATATAAATTAAATCGACTTGCGTGCGACGCCATCTTACCTTCTCGCGATTGAATTCACTCGTAGGGGCAGCATTGCCAATCTAGTTCTCAACATCTGTGGCTTGTGCACTGCCACCTGTGCAGTTCGCCACGCCTCGAGATGACATACGTCAGTGCATACCTCCGGTCCCCTCCGCGTGGGGCGCTCTAAGCAGCCCCGCATGACAAATGTTTAACGTACGGCGGACTTGATAGGGCGCGCCAATTTCGCAAAACCGTCAAATCTTTGAGGCTGTCTTTTTGAACACACAAGAAGTTTGTAAGCCTATGGGGCTACTAGACTCATAGAATAATGTTAACGAATAATAAATTATTAAACAATTGATGATAGCGTGACGCCAAACTTATGTTTTTGCCTTGTGATAACTCAGTTCATAAAGCGTCGATTTTTCATTCTCTATCCTTCCGCTTACATTATATTGATTTGTGATATATTTCGCAATTAACCAAGGAATCGCTGACAAAATTCTGAATATGTTAGGAGCAAATAAATATGTTGGAACAAAGAAATGTTAAATTCGATTACTCTAATCACAACTTGAGGATCAAGCACACACTATTTTGCAAATAAAAAGTTTATTTTTAAGTTTGATATTTACTGTACACACATTGTGGTTACCAAAGAAACTTGCATTATTTTTCATTTAATAAATATATACAGGAGAACATTCATGCGATAGTTAATAATTTGTCACTTCATAGAGACCCCGCGTACGAATAGGTTCTTTCCTCCAAAACGTTTTTGAAACTGTTTCTCAAATCCTTTTGCGCTTAAATCACGTTGGTCAAACATTTTTTGAAAGTAGAAAAACTTCGTCTATTTTTTTCGATTTCTCAATTGTCTCTTCTCTTATTAGCATTAGAATGCCCAGTCCTTTCGACTCCCGATGCTAATAAAATGTTTGCAACATCTTTGTTTTCAGAGATATTCTCTGTTCTTTTATTTAAATTGTGTTGAAAATTGAAGCATCTAAAACATATACTTTGTTAAAACGAATTCAATTTTCATACAATGCCTGGGATGCGACATTTCAACTCCTGTGTAAACGACCTCGTTCTTAGCTTTTGTTTCAAATGTGTCACCTAGTACTTAATTTACCTTTTAAACATGTATAAAACATATTTTCTACTTACCATTGTTTTCCGGCCTTCTAGTTCAGAACATGCAAATTGATACATTATGAATTGTTTCACGACACTCAAGCAAGTGCATAACAAGGTCTCGAAAGTAAACTCGTCATATGAGTAAATAATGTGTATTATAAACTAACTATGCATATCTTTTAAATAAAGATTAGTTACCCAGATTCGAGATACTTCAGTCACATTTCCAAATTTTGGTTATCAATCTAAATGTTAAAAACATTGTATTTGAACATAGGTTTGTGTGTAACACTTGACAAACATCTACTCAAATTTTATTCTGATGATTGATGATCACTTTTAAATCGCCGAACTTAAAAAGTGGCCGACATTACCCCGTTTGATGGCATAATAATTGAGTACTTATATAACTCATCAGAATCATCGTATTGTTTTCATTGTTTTTGCTAGATAATTATCATAATGAATTGGATAGGTAGAAAATGCGGTATCGAAGAAAGTATTACCAATATTTAAGGTGCCGATTCTTTTTCTAAATTATGTAATTCTCCTATTAGAACAATCAATCAGCACAATCAATGTTGAGAAATATTATTAATTGTAGAAATATACAAGTGATATTTACTAGCATAATAATATTTTGGCAAAATTCTGTAATGCAAAAAAATATTTTTAATAAATTTTATTATAAATGTTTTTTGGCGAATCAAAAATATTTTGACGTACATAATACGTGTAGAGGAAAGTATCCAAACACGGGCCCTCAGTTTGTTTCAATTCAGTTTTCCATTTCCAATAAACAATTCTGTACTACATTCAAAATGAACGGTGTACCATTCATTGATGTTAAGGCAACAAAATGTTTATGCCTCTCAATTGAGTCAAACCTCAAATGGAACGTCCATTTAAATGAATTAAACACAAAATGAAGTTCATTGTGCTACACGTTCAGAATGCTTTCAAATTCAGTCAGCCTTCATACTGCTCGTGTATATTTCGCGAATGTTCATACCCGCCTGAGATATGGCATAATATTCTAAGAAAATACATCTTACAGCTCCCAGACTTTTAGATTAAGAAAAAATGAATTGTACGAATAATAACCAAATCCCAACCACGTGATTCTTGTAAGCCTCTCTTTATTAATCTAGGAATTTTACCATTACCTTGTGTGTTGATTTACAAATCAGTGGTTCTTGTCAAAAATGACTTGCTTAAGGGCGGGAATATATTTTCTGGAAACGCTGACTAAAACACTCGACTAATCATATCCATCAGGTGACAGTATCAACAGCTTATTGCAAAACATTCACATACGATACCTGGATCAATGTCCCCCATCTTAATCAGGTTTTTCGCCTAGTTTCCCTGATCTATTGAGACAATGCTGAGATGGCCCCTAGTTTTGCTTCTGGACATAAATGTAACTTCATTATCTGTGCACGTCTTCTAGAATTCAGTGGGAAATACAGTTATTCAAATTATCGTTCTCCATGTTGTCGCGGCAGGAAGTATTATTCCTTGACGAAGGACATGATGTGGGATAAGAGCCCAAATTTATAGCTGATTTACCCTTGAAAATATATTTTATTACATGGGAGCGAATACTTTTGTTAACAATTCTTGCAAAAGATGCTCATTTTTTCTATATCCAAAATTCAATTAGCATATGGCTTAGGAATGGGATCACAGAATTTTGAAAACATAAACAGAATTCACTTTTCCCCATAGCACGTCACAGAGTGTTTAAGTGTTTTTGACGTAAAATAAATAAAAATGAAAAAATAAGTAATAGAGTACTTTTAAATCCAATTTTCAACACAATTAAATAAAAATAAATGCAATGCATACTTTACTTAGTTATACAAATATTATTTATTACTTAAAAATATTACCCAAGTAGTTTAAGAGTAAAATATTTTTTCGTAAACATTAGATTTTCTGAATATTTAAAAAAGGTTTCCTAGGGTTACCCCCCCCCCGCAAACGTTTTAAGAAATGAGGTGGAAAATGAAATAACTGAAAATAGATTGAACTCACCATAATTTTACAAAAATACAAGTTTGACATCTTGTACATAAGAAATTGTCTTATATGTCTTGCACATAGTCTAGTGCGACAAAATTCACAAATTTAAGCATCTTTTCCACCCTCGCACATTCTACATGAGCCCAGAGGAAACTCATTAGGCATATCACTCAGAATTTTCTTTCAGCCCTCCAAAACTTTTACACTGCAAAACAAACACTCTGCATCCTAACATAGAAGGGAAGCTATCCCTGGTAGAACTTCCAATTTGGAACTCAGAGGATGGGTTCAATTCCTCCCCAGAGGTGGAATCCTCCTTTTCATTTTTTTTGAACATCAGAATTCTCTTAAATCTCTCCCTTGTCGACTCCTCTAGGATTAAATTCTGAAATTGACACTTGATTCCTTTCCGTTTTGTGCCTTCTCGAATTGATAGACTTCAGAGTAGGCTCATGCTTTTTATTAACCTCCTAAGGTATAAGGAGTGCCAAAAATATTAATTGATATTTTAGAAGACGAAAAAACTGAGAGCCCGCGTTAGGAAACTTTGGGGGGGTTATATTATATTTTGTTTGTTTATATTCCAAACGCCAATAACATTTTTATGAGGCAAGTATAATAAATTGTGTTACCATACATCAATAGCTCCCTTTCCAAATAATGTAATGGTTAGAAGACTAACCGATGAAGTATCGGAATCAGGCAACGGAGAATGAGCACTTGAAAAACCTTCGCTTTTCAATGTTCGAATTAATGTCCGATTGCCCGGCAATAAGTAAAGATGAGGATACTACCACTTGACTGAGCTGCGGTCTTGCAATAAACTACAATTTTAACACATTTCCACCATTTGCATCAGCACTCTACAGAGCAGCAAATCAAGTAGATCGTATTAGGAACCGGGGTTTGGGTGATTTCCTCTATCTTCAGTTCGAGTTCACAATAATTTGAACACATTCGCACTAAAATGATATATACAAATAAGTGGGGACATTATTAAAAACGAGGAACATATTTGTATGCAATGGTAAGTGAAATAACATTTTTCTTAAATTCATTACGGTTTAATTACTGAAATAAAACTCAAGTTCCTTTTCTTTAGATACCAAAATACGAATCGATTCAGCTCAGTCGCAAAGAATTTCATTGGCTAGGTAAAAAAAGACACACTAAATAATGCATTTTTTTACTTTTATTCTTGATCACTGTTGTGATGGAGAACTAGTTGCAAGTTAAATTATCAAAACTAAATAATGGATTCCTTTGTTTTTTGCTATGAATGGACTCAATGGCCAGTATTTCTATATAAGTAAGTTTAGTTTCTTGCCCCAAATCAAGTAAACAGTTGTGAAGAGGGCTTGTATTTAGCAATTTTATTCGGTAAATTATAGCTTATTTAAAGATATTCTTAGAATAAGGCTTTTCAGGCTTCAACTATGTATGTCGAATTTTCCTTTCAAGAAACGTCCCGGAGAATCCCTCGTATGTTACAATCATTCAAGCTACTGAGTTTACATTTGGTCCAAAAGTATCAATCATAATAACGAGAAAATCACTCGTATGATCTTATTAGCAGCGTTCTTCTTCTGGCACATTAAAATATTTTCTATTTTTAAAAGAAGCACACTTGTATCATGTGTGGTAGCGTAAGTCTTACGATACACTCCACTGTAAACAGTAGGTCGCTGATTTTTTAAAATCATTGTGCGTCAATTCGCACGGCGAACCCGTTGTCTCAGCTTTGAAAACGTCTTTGGTAGATTTTCAAAAGGCAGCAAAAATACAGAACTGTTTTTCTCTACTTCACTGTTAAAATAGCACTATTCTCGGGCAAGAACGTATTCAACTAAGTTGCAACTTACTCTATAATAGGAATATTGATACTAAATATTTTTTAATGTAACAATCCAGTTTTATCCAGTATGTTTTCGTGAAATTGCCATAAACCATTAATTAAATTAAATAACTTTTACATTACTTTATAAAATTACGTTTTTGATAAAAACGCAAGTGGGCGGAAACAATTTTAAAAGTTTCTACGTTTACTGCCCACAGACACGATATGCTGCAGGGCCTCAAATCTCTGCTCTGCACTCTCTACAACTTTCACCGTTTGCTTGCGACAAATTAATCTTTCGAGATTTTAGACTGCCTCATTTGTACGTGTATACAGCGGTGTCAGATGTCGTTTAGAGGCCACAATACACGCTAGACATCTTAATCAGAAGGCGCTGGTATATAGCAAATATTAATGGAAGATTACTCCGGAAGAAGCGCTCAACGCTCGACCGGGAGCTAAGAGACGCGTTGCGTCGAGAAATAATGAGTAATTAAGACGCAACAAATTCAAAAATATATCAGAGGCTTACTGAACCGGCAAACGATAGACGCCGTAGAAATGTTTAGAAATCTAGCCGCCCCAGGAACTTCCAAACCTACTATAACGGCCAATTTTAAAAATGTCATTAACGTTTATAATTATTCATCAAATAGCAACATGTGTAGTATTGCTCAATTTGCCTTTTAAAAGATATATCTATTCGTGTAAAAAAGGAGTGTTGCATTAAAAAATTCTGTAAAATAACTAAAATGTTTATCTGATGAGCCCTATGTCCTGAATTGTCTGGTGAAAATTTCATCTCAATATCTTGAACATTTTAGAAAATATTCGAGATGGCCGTTTTTATTGACTAACCAGTACAACTTGTTGTATATCTCAAAATGATTTACAGAGAGTAGTGCTCGATTTACGAAAAGAGAAGGAAGGATACTACGTTGTGCTTATTGCAACATACGTCTCACAACATCAGTTATAGACTTGGATATCGCGTATAGGATCCACTAAAAAAAAAGTCGCACACGTTTTCAATATATGCGTATTTACATCAACATAAAACTGTATGGCAGGCAACTGTATGGCAGCAAATATTTGCTGTAAAATGTTTATAAAATTAATCATATTTAATTTTATAATATATTTTCTCTCTTTGCCCAAAATTTTATTTCAAATAAGGAACCTTTCGATTGTTTCAAAATTGACTAACAATTATTTATGCCCTACATGCTTATATTAAATTAACTTCAAATGAATCGAAAGACCACAATTTTGCAAAAACCTTCACTTGCTAGACAGCTGAAAATTGAGAATTCCGTGTCGAATCGGAATTAAATATTTTAACAAGATTAATTTTGTTGTTGGGAGGACACTTAATGAAAGTGATTCAAAAGAGATATAGTTTCAGACCTGCATGTATTGCATCGCATTTTTTGTTCACTAAGAATTCTTTTTGGTCGTACTTTCATTGCGGGCCTTCACGGGAGAGACATCTTATACGCGTAAAGGCATTCGGCGAACTACGACAGGGCATTCGCCATAAAAACAAGCCAGAGTGGTCAAATTGGACCTCCAAAGTGTCTAATCTAGAGACACATTCCTCTCTTATTGAACATCATCCTGAACGAGTCATACTATCTACAATAGGGAGAGGACTAAAATGAGTAAAGCAAATGAGGAGAAAGATCGCTTTTCTTTAGAATGATTTCCATCTTAGTAAGATCTATTGGAATGTGGGTTTGGCAGATTAGGAATCAGTGCATAAAACAAAATAGTGTAAGTCTGTTAAAAGTTTGACAAATACTTGTACTTAAAGAACTACATTTATCAGTTAATAGCATATGTACTTATCTTTCATTGCATCTTGATAATTCGCACTGTTCCGAAGAATATAGGAATTATTTTAAACAAAATGAATAATTTAAATGTTCTTTAATTAAATAAGTTTTCAATGTGCAATTTCTACCTTCCATATTCTCAATTATAAACTAAAAATTAAACAAAACAAACTGTCTGCGATAGTTCATATCTCAATTATATTTTTTCTATAATTTCCTTCCGGCAAAAAGATCTCGCCATTCCAGCGGTGACTTTGCAAGACAAAAATGTTTCGAAAGAAGAGTTGATCAAATAAAGGTCTTTAAAGAATAATGTATTAAGCCACAAATCATTATTAATGGATCTTCCATACCAGTAAACCTTTTCTGTAGAATTTCAAAATTCTTCGGACAGAATTCATTCGCAAAAAAAGCGCATCTTCATGATGTTTGAGGGCTATTTATAAATCTATAGTATAATTATCTAGAGAGTCAGTTTTATCACACAGTGAATGGCTGTTCGAGTGCAATATAGAAAAATGGTAAGTCATTTAAAGTAAAAGAAGAGATGAAAGTCATTTACAAATAACATATTAAGCCATAAATCAAAATTAACTGATCTTGCATACTAGTAAAACGTTTCTGTAGAATTTTAAAATTGGTTCTACAGAATTCGTTCGCAAAAAAGCACATCTTCTTGATGTTCGAAAGCGATTTATAAATATACTATATAAATATGAATATACTATATCTATGAAGTCGGTTTTACCATATGCTATAGTGGATGGCTGTTCTATTACGATACAGAAATAAAGGTAGGTCAGTCTTATGCACGGAAATATGAACACATTGAAACATTTTCAAGTGTACTTTTTGTAAATCAGGAAATAATAGTCATCTCTATAGTTCCTGATATTACAATAAGAGTTACGTTTTCAATGAATAGTTTTTATATTCAACATTTCTTAAAGTTTGAAAATTCTTACCAAAACGTATAATTTTAAAAATAAAAGTACGCGTTCTTTGGGATAATTATTATTTATACAATTCAGAAGAGTATTCTAATCTCATGTATTATTTAAACAAAACAAATGCATTATTTGTCTTCGTTTAAATATTGACTCTACGAGTAAGTAGGATGAAAATATAAGATATAATAAAAAAGTGTGCATACAATAAAATATGATACCTGTGCGTTGCTGTCGAAGTAGCAGAAGTCTCATAAGGAAACAATAATTTACATGGATAATACAATGTATAAATTAAATGCAGTATATTCCTCGAAAGTGTATATGTTAGAGTACATACTTGATGTATCAGGAGATGCAATCAATTTTATCACAGTGTATTCCAAGAATTTGTTAATTTCTATCTCTTATAATTGCGGTCAGTTTATGAGATAGTTTCTCAACCCAAAGATCTACCAAGTAACAACTGACACATGTTAAAAGTGTAATCGACTTAATCGTTTACATAGAAAATGTAGGTCTATATTATGTGTTCTTGATTGCCAGTGTCATAGACATAACAGTCTTTGACATAATTATTTGAGATGATCATTATAAAATAAAAATCGTAGGAAAACGTGAACTTTTGTAGCATTTTATTATATAATAGTTTATTAGAACCTTCATGGTTATTAGTTGTAATTTTAGTACATGTTAGTTTAGAAGACAGAAGGAAATTGAGGTCGACAATAAATAGCAATGGAGAGAAATGTGGGACTGGTTAAGATGTAATAATTAGGTAGTCAATAAGTATTTAAAAATAGTTAACCAGTACATACAAAATATGTTGAACTGCTCATTATAGATCTAAGTGAAGGTAACAAATTATAACGCATTTAAAATGAAGTAAGTCCATTAAAAATACATCAAATATTGTGATGTATGAAATTATATTGTTAAGTAAAATGCAGTACTATATTTAGTATAGTACATTAATAATCTGTTTTATTTTTTTAATAGAATTTTTGTATTCATATAGCATAAGCAAGTTGATTTCTTGGTTATATGTTAAAAAGTTTGTTATATTTAGCTTATTGTAAGAGCATATCAGAAGAGAAATAAACTGAAGAAAGTGTTGGACTTTCTGATGAAAATAAGTTTAAAGTTAGTTTATACTGTTCATGATGAAATGTATGTAAGGTATGTTAGAGCCTTCATGATTCTTCTACTTTATTTCGTTATAGAAATATTATTATAATCTAGAGAGAGGAAAGGAGAGATAAATTGCGGGTTGAGAAAGATAAGATTGCATCTTTAAATAAAAATTCATTAGAAAATATTTGAGTTGGATTATGTATATTAGAATATATATTTAAGAATTTGTAAATTTCTTTATTTTACGAGCAATAAAATATCTTAATGAGCAATGATTTCATTACCATCCAGCTCAATCGGTGTAAGACTTTCCTCTGCTCATCGGTGTTCAGTCTAAGTACCACCCACTTAGGTGATAACCGGCGTATACACGCTCTCCCGTCAATGATATTTACCTGGAGACGGGATTCAACAGACCAGGAGATTTTTTTCCCTAACCTCGAGTTACAGTGTCGATGACTAAGCGCGCACTCATGCGTTGCTGCCGGTGACGTGTAGTGAGTAGGGGATGCGAGTGGATTTCCCGTCAATGATATCAACCTGGAGACGGGATTCAACAGACTAGGAGATTTTTTTCCCTAACCTCGAGTTACAGTGTCGATGATTAAGCGTGCATTTCATGCGTTGCTGCCGGTGACGTGTAGTCAGTAGGGGATGCGAGTGGATTTCCCGTCAATGATATTAACCTGGAGACGGGATTCAACAGACCAGGAGATTTTTTTCCCTAACCTCGAGTTACAGTGTCGATGATTAAGCGTGCATTTCATGCCTTGCTGCCGGTGACGTGTAGTCAGTAGGGGATGCGAGTGGATTTCCCGTCAATGATATTAACCTGGAGACGGGATTCAACAGACCAGGAGATTTTTTTCCCTAACCTCGAGTTACAGTGTCGATGATTAAGCGTGCATTTCATGCGTTGCTGCCGGTGACGTGTAGTCAGTAGGGGATGCGAGTGGATTTCCCGTCAATGATATCAACCTGGAGACGGGATTCAACAGACCAGGAGATTTTTTTCCCTAACCTCGAGTTACAGTGTCGATGATTAAGCGTGCATTTCATGCCTTGCTGCCGGTGACGTGTAGTCAGTAGGGGATGCGAGTGGATCTCCCGTCAATGATATCAACCTGGAGACGGGATTCAACAGACTAGGAGATTTTTTTTCCCTAACCTCGAGTTACAGTGTCGATGATTAAGCGCGCACTCATGCGTTGCTGCCGGTGACGTGTAGTAAGTAGGGGATGCGAGTGGATCTCCCGTCAATGATATTAACCTGGAGACGGGATTCAACAGACCAGGAGATTTTTTTCCCTAACCTCGAGTTACAGTGTCGATGATTAAGCGCGCACTCATGCGTTGCTGCCGGTGACGTGTAGTGAGTAGGGGATGCGAGTGGATCTCCCGTCAATGATATCAACCTGGAGACGGGATTCAACAGACCAGGAGATTTTTTTCCCTAACCTCGAGTTACAGTGTCGATGATTAAGCGCGCACTCATGCGTTGCTGCCGGTGACATGTAGTGAGTAGGGGATGCGAGTGGATCTCCCGTCAATGATATCAACCTGGAGACGGGATTCAACACACCAGGAGATTTTTTTCCCTGACCTCGAATTACAGTGTCAATGATTAAGCGCGCACTCATGCGTTGCTGCCGGTGACGTGTAGTGAGTAGGGGATGCAAGTGGATCTCCCGTCAATGATATCAACCTGGAGACGGGATTCAACAGACCAGGAGATTTTTTCCCTAACCTTGAGTTACAGTGTCGATGATTAAGCGCGCACTCATGCGTTGCTGCCGGTGACGTGTAGTGAGTAGGGGATGCGAGTGGATCTCCCGTCAATGATATTAACCTGGAGACGGGATTCAACAGACCGGGAGATTTTTTCCCTAACCTCGAGTTACAGTGTCGATGACTAAGCGCGCACTCATGCGTTGCTGCCGGTGACGTGTAATCAGTAGGGGATGCGAGTGGATCTCCCGTCAATGATATCAACCTGGAGACGGGATTCAACAGACCAGGAGATTTTTTTCTCTAACCTCGAGTTACAGTGTCGATGACTAAGCGCGCACTCATGCGTTGCTGCCGGTGACGTGTAGTCAGTAGGGGATGCGAGTGGATCTCCCGTCAATGATATTAACCTGGAGACGGGATTCAACAGACCAGGAGATTTTTTTCCCTAACCTCGAGTTACAGTGTCGATGATTAAGCGCGCACTCATGCGTTGCTGCCGGTGACGTGTAGTGAGTAGGGGATGCAAGTGGATCTCCCGTCAATGATATCAACCTGGAGACGGGATTCAACAGACCAGTATATTTTTCCCTAACCTCGAGATACAGCGTCGATGATTAAGCGCGCACTCATGCGTTGCTGCCGGTGACGTGTAATCAGTAGGGGATGCGAGTGGATCTCCCGTCAATGATATTAACCTGGAGACGGGATTCAACAGACCAGGAGATTTTTTCCCTAACCTCGAGTTACAGCGTCGATGATTAAGCGCGCACTCATGCGTTGCTGCCGGTGACGTGTAATCAGTAGGGGATGCGAGTGGATCTCCCGTCAATGATATCAACCTGGAGACGGGATTCAACAGACCAGGAGATTTTTTTCTCTAACCTCGAGTTACAGTGTCGATGACTAAGCGCGCACTCATGCGTTGCTGCCGGTGACGTGTAGTCAGTAGGGGATGCGAGTGGATCTCCCGTCAATGATATCAACCTGGAGACGGGATTCAACAGACCGGGAGATTTTTTTCCCTAACCTCGAGTTACAGTGTCGATGATTAAGCGTGCATTTCATGCGTTGCTGCCGGTGACGTGTAGTCAGTAGGGGATGCGAGTGGATTTCCCGTCAATGATATCAACCTGGAGACGGGATTCAACAGACCAGGAAATTTTTTTCCCTAACCTCGAGTTACAGTGTCGATGACTAAGCGGCACTCATGCCTTGCTGCCGGTGACGTGTAGTCAGTAGGGGATGCAACAATGATATCAACCTGGAGAGGAGATTTTTTTCCCTAACCTCGAGTTACAGTGTCGATGATTAAGCGTGCATTTCATGCGTTGCTGCCGGTGACGTGTAGTCAGTAGGGGATGCGAGTGGATCTCCCGTCAATGATATTAACCTGGAGACGGGATTCAACAGACCAGGAGATTTTTTTCCCTAACCTCGAGTTACAGTGTCGATGATTAAGCGTGCATTTCATGCGTTGCTGCCGGTGACGTGTAGTCAGTAGGGGATGCGAGTGGATTTCCCGTCAATGATATCAACCTGGAGACGGGATTCAACAGACCAGGAGATTTTTTTCCCTAACCTCGAGTTACAGTGTCGATGACTAAGCGCGCACTCATGCCTTGCTGCCGGTGACGTGTAGTCAGTAGGGGATGCGAGTGGATCTCCCGTCAATGATATTAACCTGGAGACGGGATTCAACAGACCAGGAGATTTTTTTCCCTAACCTCGAGTTACAGTGTCGATGATTAAGCGCGCACTCATGCGTTGCTGCCGGTGACGTGTAGTGAGTAGGGGATGCGAGTGGATTTCCCGTCAATGATATCAACCTGGAGACGGGATTCAACAGACCAGGAGATTTTTTTCCCTAACCTCGAGTTACAGTGTCGATGATTAAGCGCGCACTCATGCGTTGCTGCCGGTGACGTGTAGTCAGTAGGGGATGCGAGTGGATTTCCCGTCAATTATATCAACCTGGAGACGGAAATCAACAGACCAAGAGATTTTTTCCCTAACCTCGAGTTACAGTGTCGATGATTAAGCGTGCATTTCATGCGTTGCTGCCGGTGACGTGTAGTGAGTAGGGGATGCGAGTGGATCTCCCGTCAATGATATCAACCTGGAGACGGGATTCAACAGACCAGGAGATTTTTTTCCCTGACCTCGAGTTACAGTGTCGATGATTAAGCGCGCACTCATGCGTTGCTGCCGGTGACGTGTAGTCAGTAGGGGATGCGAGTGGATTTCCCGTCAATGATATCAACCTGGAGACGGGATTCAACAGACTAGGAGATTTTTTTCCCTAACCTCGAGTTACAGTGTCGATGATTAAGCGCGCACTCATGCGTTGCTGCCGGTGACGTGTAGTGAGTAGGGGATGCGAGTGGATCTCCCGTCAATGATATTAACCTGGAGACGGGATTCAACAGACCAGGAGATTTTTTTCCCTAACCTCGAGTTACAGTGTCGATGATTAAGCGTGCATTTCATGCGCTGCTGCCGGTGACGAGTAGTCAGTAGGGGATGCGAGTGGATCTTCTATCCCGCAACCCCATCCGCAGCAGTGTTTGATGAACGCAATGCTGTGAATTAGTCTCCCGTGTACTACTATTGGACATGTACTTATATTTAGGCATTTAAGAGTCGAATATATCCGACTTTTGGCAGGTAGTGGTGTTCCCAGGCATGTGGTCCGTTTTTGAATTTATTATCCACGCCTGGGGATGAGGGAGACATATGCCGAGCATGACGTATTCCCATTACCGTACGTAGCATTACCGTACGTGACAGGCTATTTCTTTCGTCAGATAGCTATAGGACTGCTGTATTAGGAAGCTACAGCTTCATTTTTCCCCCGGCTGGAAAACGAGCGCGGGACTAAGGGGACAAGAGAGCACCCACAAGAGATGTTTCAAATAGGCTAGTAAGAAGGCTCCGTTCCATCACAAGCTATTCTGTGTCATACACCGATAGATCGACCACTTTTTCCTTTTCTTTTTTGAGGTCTGTGGAGGTGTGCTGTACATAAAATAGAACTGTAAAGGCAAATCATTCCCCAACTACATAACTCAAGCTTCCCAGCCTATCACTGTAACCCTCAGCGGTCTAGGTGTGAAAACTGTTCTCGTGTCTGGGTGGATATAATAGAATGGCTCATCAGTGTATTTGAAAAGGAAGATTCTGTATACTGATGAACGGGTATAAATTTTAAGGGTAAGTGGTAGACTACATTATTCTGTAGACCTATAAAAAGCACGTACGGTATCTAAACATTTACATTACATACGCACAACTAAGGTGGACTGGTAAATATTTTTTTGAGATGGATACACCACTTAATATAACAATAAAGCTGTACTTTATCATAGAATGATACTATTATGTGACGTATCCCTTCAGGTCAATTCATGTTTTTGCAATGGAATGACGAAAGGGAGCAAAGGCATGATGTTAAATTTAACTGAAATCTCAGTACACAACTCATGTCTATTCCTGTTTGTCCATTGATAATTAAATTGTCCAGAACATACTTCATTATCTAATGAGAGATTCGAAATTTACTAATTAAATTTCCCTTGACGAGTTCCAATCTAATATTAGCGTTTGATGTAGGATTTCTTTTATATCTACATATAGCTCTACATATTGTTCATTGAAATATTTTGAACATTTCTATGGCTATATCAGACTGCCAGATACTTTCATCTCACATTTCTTTGTCCTGCAAATTCATCCTAAAAATATGATTACATTTGTTGGTTATTAACATGAATCGTCACTAGGTTATACTCACGCGGATTAAGCATAACCTAGAGACACTCGTCTGAAAACGATTTCATTTCTGTTATTTATTTTATAACTCTGCAGAAATAACACAGTTATTTGCAATTATTTTCAAATAATGATTGTTCAAATAATATTGTAATAATTGGGTAATATATTTTCCATTAAAAATCAAAATATTTAATTTATTTTCGTTAAAACAATAATTTTTAGCGATTTCTAATTGCGTTTATGCTAGTCAAATCTATCTTGTTTTTACAAACCTTCTTTTGAAATTTTTAAAGCATTTGTTAAACATGCAAATGAATCATAAAAGTACATACAGTTTTTTATTACAGATAAATTCTACCCATTCCATTAAAAAATTATAATTTCAAAATTTATAATAGAAAACAATGACAATTTCAAACTTTCAAAACTGTTTTATGGGCTAATCTCCATCTGCCAAACACAAATGATTCCAACATAACTACATTGTCAATGCTTGTTTTGCGACTCTTTGCCAGAAATCGCTTATGTGCACAAATGCATTAGTAAAATAAACACAATATGCGAGTAGTTATATTATATATACCCCACTTTTCAAGATTCATAACACGATTTCATCAGACAATGAAACTGAATGCTCTAAGTAGTTTTCGTCAAAGTAAAGTAAGATGAGATAAATATGCATAATGTAAAGTAGGTCGGAGAAAAGGTTTTTTGGTTCCATCACTAAGATAATACATTTCTTACATGAAATAGCTGCGAGAGATAAAAGGCTAAAGCACTAACAATACCATTCGACCGTCTCAGTTATATTCCGTTTAAGTAGTTTATAAAAGAGATAAAACCCACACAGTTAATTGGCATAAATCGGCGATGAGAAAAATTTACAAGTACAAAAGAAAAAGTAAAAAAGTAATTACATAATGACAAAAATGAATTAGTAGCCAAAAATGCCTTAATTGTATATCGTTCTGTTGCCAAGGCGCTCCTAATCTTTCTTTTATATGCCAGTACATACTGAAGATCGTTCAAGGTGTAGTTTCTGGATTGGATTACAGCCACAAACAAGAGTTGAAAACAGACGAAATGAATATTCAAACGAAAATAAAATGGTAATTCATCCTCACTTTGTATTCACCGATCATTCTTAAGTAGAATAATCAGAAAAATATATCCGAGAAAAGGTTTCTTGAACTTTTCAATATAAAAGACATATACAATTTCTAAGATTGAATTTATCATTAATTTTTGGTTCACTCGGACATTTCACAGATAGGAAATGCTAAAGAAAGGAGAGAATAGCAACCATTTAAGAGAATTTTTAATGTCTTGAAATGTTTTTTTTTGTGTGACACTGAAGGAAGTAATTTATAACTATTATTATTATTATTATTATTATTATTATTATTATTATTATTATTATTATTAAAGTTCTTAACTATTACTTTGCTTCACAAAGAATGCTGGAGCCTTCCTACACAGAACACAACTTTCCTGTAGGAATACAGATCTACAGTGACGAACTTCCTCATACTGTTCTAAACAACGGTTGTAAACCTCCAATAATTACGGGTTATGATGATGTCATCACTTCTTTCGCCCTTATTTTTGCCTCACTCAAGACAAAGAAGTGGTGGTAGAACAGTATGTACTTTCTTGCCTGCACAGACGCTTGCACACACAGACGTTCAATAAAAGCTTTTAGATCCTGTTAGAGGTATTCAGTTCTAATTACTTCCTAGTTTCAACGTATGTTTTTGATTGTACGACATGCAAAAACTCATTTTATGAAGATACGTTATTGACGATAATGTTTACGTACTACGACCCTGGATTTCTCGTTTTGCAAAATCTCTCTACTGTCTCCACTCCTTGCAATCTGTACATGAACCGCTAACTTCAGAAAGTCAACTAGTCCAACTTTGTGAAGGGTTGTGACTGAGTCAATCCATCATTTAATGCAGAATAAAACTTGGCCGCACAATAGCACAAGCTTAGCGACGACTTCAATTCTCCGTTTTCTGCAGAGAGGGAACTAGTACGTGACATGATCCCTTTGGGCAGTAAATATTCAATGATATTACTGTTCGTTTCCCAATTAGAGGTCACTCGCTCTTGCCGAATGATAGGTATTTCGGAATAATTAGGAGGAAGCTGAGAAAGGAAGAAAGATATTCAGTGTGGACGAAATTGTTAACCTAACGAAACATTCCTAAAAACAGGTTTTTTATTGTTCAGATGAAGGCAAATGATTTCGTCGATTATAGTTCATAGTGACCTAAATTCTTCAAGAAAACCTGTCTATTGTAAAGGTCATAATGATCTAAATTCTTCAAGAAAACCTGTCTAAGAGATGATTCCTATTGTAAAGGTGTTCCTAGACTCCCAAAAAGGATCTTTCACTCATTCAAAATACCGTGAATTTCTCTTCTCAGCTGAAACACCGCACCGAAGCGTTGAAAGAAACTTACACATTGGTGGCTTGATGCTAGACACTTTCAGGAATGAGAAATGCAGTAAATCTTTTAGCTCTGCCTTCAAATAAAATCTATACATCTGTAATGCATATAAATACAAAAAAGAAACATCAAGAAAACATTGGTCTACATCCCTGAGGACAAGTTGCAGTTTTGGCATTCAATCACGTTATGGCTCATAACAATAACATATCATGAAGATGAAAAATACTGAGCTGTTAGACAAATCGAAAAGTAAAATGTTCTTCTAAAATGTTTAAAAAAAGAAGGTTTATTTGAAAAAATAATATTTATGTAGTTTTTTAAAGTAATTTAACTCCAGAAATCATTTGTAAATCCGTTTACTGTAAAAAGGAAACATGTCCGAATCCGAAAAGAAACCCCCTCTCTTTAACCTTCGGTCATAAAAGATTTTTATTGATAGAATTAAATAAGTATATTTATAATTAGATAACAAAATTTTAAGCAGAAAAATTGCATAAAACTGGTATTATGAGATTTTGGTGTCTCCGGTAAAATTGGTAAATGTGGACTGGTTGCCTTTCTGTAGTTAGCGATTTACATATTCTTCAACTCAACAGCCATTAGCTGGTATTTTCATTTTTGCAGCACCTTTTGGCACTAGGTTGTTATCTTTAGGAACTACAACATCGATAATCATAGTTCCTCTTACCATTTATCAAATGAAACAGTCTGATCTATTTGCTTCAACTATTCTGCCAGTTGTAATTCTACTGCCTCACAGTATTCTTGCTAGGTAACTGGTAACTTGCTCAGGCTTACACTGATAAAACGGTTGCTCTTATTCTCTGAGTTGATTTTTGTGTGCAAGTGTCTGATGAATTACTTTGGATACGTTATTATGACGCTGTAAATATTCAGTTTGTGACACAGATGAACATGCATTGCCTAGCAGGTATCGCAGACCAGGCGGAAAAAACTAAATCATATTGAGAGTAACAATGGAAACATTTTGTCTTGACGTTCTGGTCGACAGTCAATTATTTTATGTGATATATGCAATTTTTTAGAACACGCGTTCAGAAATATTTACATTGATACCATCTTCACCAAAACCCGTACCGGTAGCGGTAGCTCAGTGCATCAACTGATGTCACTGCAGCGCTTCTAATCGGGAGGTCCTAGGTTCAAGTCCTGACGGCGGCAGGGTTTTTGACACTAGCTTTTCAGCTAGGTCGAATTCAGCTGCTGTCTGAAGGAGAATTCTAGCGGCCGGCTGCTCTGATCGGTAGTTTTCCGTGGTTTCTCCGATCAACACCAGGCGAATGCCGGAGCAGTACCCTACCAAACGGGCCACGGACCGCGCGCGATCTGTCCTTCCTCTTCCTTGTCCTATCCTCTCCCTTACACACACACTTACACTAACATGCACTACACTACCACATATTCCGGGAGACCGGTCGGGAGCTTAGAGCTTGTCCCGGCAGGGGCGGTGCCCCGCTGGTGGGAAAGTCCTGGTTAGGGGGAAACTCCACTAGCCGACGGTAGGTCGGCGCCGGATCTCGCCATCCAGCGGGGGAAGATCACCGCCATCTTCCGAGAAAAAAACATGCACTACACTAACGGGCCTAATGACCTAAGTAGTTAACGCGCCCGGAAACAAAAAAAATCAATCAATCAATCAAAACCAAAACCCGTCTTCTCATATTTACTTCAAACTGTCAAAAATCTTTGAAATCATTTTTACAGTTTGATTTTTTTGGCACCGAAAATGTATCGGCTATTGCCGTGTTGCTGGTGGAAACGAAACACCTGATAACTTAGTAAAAAGAAAAATAATAACACACAATTACAAATTACACGATCACATATTGCATTGAATTTCTAGTATATAAAAGAAGTGAAGCTCTTTGTTCAAATGAAAGCATAATATCAACCACGCGGAAATTGTTGGTTTCTGCCGTATCCTAACCAGCCAACGTAACTCGCCTACACTTTTGCATTAGAAAACTTATGTTCTAATAAGCTCGAAGTGTCCTCTAATTAAGTAACGGCACACCAGTGCGAGAGCAGCAATACTTTTCTGCGCGTTTAGTAGCACAACTTCATGAATTCCAAAAACGTGCTTGAAGTGAGTGCTGTGATCTGCGACCTTGCGAAGGCACATCAGTAGTTAAACATATTCAGGATTAAAGACGGGCGAACACTTGGTTAAAATGAAAATGAGGCGTATCTCCAATTGTCCATATCTTCGTAATGAGAAGTTTTCTTTAAAAATGCGAAAGACAAAAAAATTTGTTGACGGCACGTAGATTATGATGCCGGTGTTGTTTTTTTCACCTGGTCTTGGGGCCCTGTATGTGTTGGATATATCGACACTTTTACATAATCATCATTTGCTCTTAATCTTTTGGCTCAAGACATATTTTCGATAGGTTTTGGATTTAATCACTTGATCTTGTATGAAGAAGAGAAAACTCTCAGTTTCACCATAAACACCCGCTCTTCGAAACCATTCCGTAGACCATTTCAGATCAACATCATCAAAAGTCAACATTACTTTAAATCGGCCGTGCAGTTCTTTCGACTTCTGGACACTTTTTTGTTATTATTATTATTATTATTATTATTATTATTATTATTATTATTATTATTATTATTATTATTATTATTATTATTATGGTCGCGACTTGGCCGTCTAGGACAACGCGGACATTCACCTCCACTTACCGAGGCTCAATTACATTTATCCCTTGACAAGTGTGAATATTATTATTATTACTATTATTAATATTATTATTATTATTATTATTATTATTATTATTATTATTGGCGAATTCTCTCCAGAAATGGAAGATGTTAAGCAAGTAACTCGATCAATTTTTCTTTGTTAATACTATTATTATTATTATTATTATTATTATTATTATTATTATTATTATTATTATTATTATTATTATTATTATGGTCGCGACTTGGCCGTCTAGAACAACGCGGACATTCACTTCCACTTACCGAGGCTCAATTACATTTATCCCTTGACAAGTGTGAATATTATTATTATTACTATTATTAATATTATTATTATTATTATTATTATTATTATTATTATTATTATTATTGGCGAATTCTCTCCAGAAATGGAAGATGTTAAGCAAGTAACTCGATCAATTTTTCTTTGTTAATACTATTATTATTATTATTATTATTATTATTATTATTTTGTTTTACTCTTTATTATGTGATTCTTGGTACTGTGACATTCCAATGAATAGTATTTTGATACAAATTAATGCACAATATTTGTTCAGGTCCGAACATCCCATAATCGCATTACACCCATAGTTTCAAAACATTTCTAAAATTTTTAACAATTTATGATAAAAGTACATCGGAGTTCACCATTACCATATATTTGAGAAAATACATTGTTTCTTTGAATAAATTCGCAGCTCTGTGATAAAATAGGAAGGTGTCTTCAGACTATGATACTTATGATATTTTTAGGGAACTTATAATTGCTCGGAATACGATAGAAGTTTTTTAAGAAGGAAGTTTTTCGAGGTTTAGAACAGTGAAATGAGGTGCTTTGACAATCATAATAAGCCTTTAAGATGTACAGTGGGTGAAACATTTAAAGAGGGTTTTTAGGGAAATACACAGCAGGTTTCGACTAACAACCGTTATAAATCACTCGCAATAGTAGTAGGAATTGGAATTTCAAAATAGCAATATCAACAGAATAGCAAATCATAGAAATGACTGTTAGTTGTACGTAGAAATTAGAGATATGTAGCTACTCTACAAGGAGAGATAGACACATCAAGAATGTCATTCTATCTTGATGAAAGGATGTGTGTAAAATTCTGATGAATCAGGCATCTACGTGTCGGTTTGCATATCGTAAGTTCCTTTGCTGAGAGTTAAGATTCTGTAGATGTCAGGATACGTCAACACACTATCACTTTGCAATTTTGCGAAAAAATCCATAAATTTAATTTGATAATAAAAATAAAATAAAGAAAATAATAAGTTGATAATGAGTTTGTAGATTTTAGGAGAGGTTGTCTTAGGAGAAGAGTTATTGCACCATTGTCGAGTGCTTCTGAGTATAATGACTTTTCGACAATTCGTGGAGGCGTGGGTTCTGTATTTAAGATAGAAGAGGCCCATTACAGAAAATATAGGAAAATATAGTCATCAATTTTTTTTTGGTTTTTGGAAAATCAAATATTTTCAAATGTGTGTTTTAATTAAAATATATTAAGATGCACTGTACTCCCGCGATATTGTACATAATGTGGATTGACATTTTAAACTTTTAACAAGATAATATAATTGATGAATAAATTAGTGTCATAGAAGACCTCACGTTAAATTACTTTTACAATAATATTTTATATGTTCGAAGTTATGAAATATAACATAATAAAATATGTAATATTCATACACAAAGAAGGAATGTATTATACTCATGTAATTACTCACAGATCAATCATACATGCAACTCTATACTCTATTTCGTTGACACTAGACACTAAATTATAATGCATTGAGAATTCATAATACTAATAAATGTATATAATTGACCAATTAGTTTCATTAACCATTTCACCTCATTTTAAACAGTTTTTGACCAAAAAAGACAAAAGACAAAAATATAGGCCGTACCGGATATAGGCATGATACAATTCCAATGAAATGTCTCAAAAAGGTAGGCGATTTGTCTTACATTATTATTATTATTATTATTATTATTATTATTATTATTATCACTTCAATAATTTACAATATCTCATTTATTGCTGTATTTACGCGCACCTAAAGAATGAGTTTGTGTTGTTTTTTCTTAATTTAAATACTTTCTTCAAAAGTAGTAAAAACTAGGAGACGCGGCAAAAGCTACACCATTCTAGAGTTTGAGTCAGTCTAAAGGTTTTACTGCAGTGTCACACAAAGAAAATTATTTCACGATATTAAGAAACTCAAATCATTAGCTTTTATAGATAGACATTGACATATCTACACTTACGTGTCTTCTTACAACGTCATGCGACAAGCACGTCACTTTCTACTTAATAAAGAAAAGAAATAAAATATTAAAAGTACGCAGGCTGGCATTTCCGTTTTCATATTCAGACTCTTACGGATTACAACTCTTCTGCAGTCGAGATAATATACATTCAGGACGTTAAAAACGAATTCAAAAGTGATCTCCAAATTAAATTTTACGTTACCAAGTCCTTGTCAGACGAATATATTAAGCCCTCATTTCCAACACAACAATGTCCCGCATCAAAACTTCCCGAAGAATGTGACTAATGGACGTTCTTTGCCAATGTAAGATTAGTGAGACATATTCTTCTAGATTCCGAAGAAATAGTTGCTTGGGAAAGGCACTTGTTTCGTCAAAATACGTAGTGAAATAGAAAAAAATAACGTGACATTGTCAAAACACGAATTTCTTCAAATACCGCCTCCGAGTTTATTTCAACATAAAACGTACGCATTAATTGTGTTGTTGTCTCTGAAATTACAAAAACCATTAACAAGACAAATAATGTCAACCTACCGGTCACTTTTTTTTGATTTGTGACTTTCGAAGTGAAATCTACGAAGTCCCCGACGCAAATGAATTATCTCTAGGGTACAGCAAATTCCATTTTTAATGATTTATTATAAAATATTTTCAAGCGTGTTATTGAAATCTTGACAAAGTTTTTGTACTCCCGTCATGCAAAGAAACCATTATTTGGATTTTTCTAAAGGACCAAGGATAAAATTTTTTAGAAACGTCGTAGAAATTATTCGAAAATTACCGAGGAGTTAGGTACAAGGATATAAACTATACCCAAAAATATGAACAATAAGAGTTAAACCCATATCAGATCAAATTCTAACAAAAGCTCAACATGACTTTAGAAAATAAAAATCCTTTTCTGATTTCATTTTAGTGTATATATTTCTTAAAGCAAATCTACATTTATAGCATTTCTAAACTAATACTAAAGACTCATTGAGGAATGGGTTACTAAACGTGACATTTTTTGAATATGAAATTCCACTTATATTAAGTGCTACAAGATGCTTACATGCTATAACTAAGCTTCAAGTATGTATATCAACTCAAAGTAATAAAACAACTATCAATCGAGGAGACAAGGACACTCATGGACACTAATTTTTACATTGACGACAACGCTTACTAATAGAAAGATATGTTATTTAATGACCATAGAAGGGTACGCACAAATAATGAAAGTTACTTTTCACAGATGACCAGATGCCACATTCTGGAGATGACTTACAGAGAAAAAAATATATTATTGCATATATAACTATCTAACTATTGCAACTATAACTACCAACGAATTGATGTATCGATAGACAAAACTGGAGCACAGTCATTTAATGGAAAACAGGACAAGAGCAAACATTTTACTAGATAACAAGCCACGCCAACAAGCTTCGTATTGGAAATACCATGTTTATATTTTATTATTTCAACGAGTCTGAACTTAAAAACTAAAAATTTCTAAAGAATGTGCTATACAATCAACATAATTTTAAAAGGGAAAAACCACACTAGAATCAACTCTAAAATGTTATAATGTTTTGGCAGTTTCTACACATATCTATGAAGCAGAATGCTTAATTCAGAGAGCACAACAAGGACCGAGGATGCGTTCTACCGATCAAACGTCGTATATGTGCTATATCAGCTCGAATGCATTTACCGAATGCGCAGTAATGAAAAATTAACAAACTGGATGTAAAACCATAATAAAATAAACTAAATGTTGTCGTATTGTTGACTTTCTTTGTTGAGAAGAACGGGTGACAGCAGCTCACCGCAAGAAAGAATACACAAAGAGTCATTAGAAAGTAAAACAGAGAGCGCGTCCGTAGAAGAGATGAATGGACCAATTTTAAAACTTTGAGTACTAATCAAAGGAAGACTAATCCTTGCTGAAGATGGTGATCATCGCTAATATACATGATCTTCAATCAATGTTTATTTTTAAAAGAGTCAAATGTATTCTGAAAGATTATACCTTTTTCATATTATGAACACAGATTAAAAGAACGAAGATGATAACATCGACATAAAGGCGATCATGTGTTTGAAAATCTGTGAAAAAAATTAGTAACAAGAATTTACCATATTTGCGAGAACAATGACTCAAAAGACTCCTTTGGTTTTGCAAATTGTAAGATAACTACATCATTTTTTATCACTCACCCGTTTATTACATCAAGGTCAACAAAAAATTAATGTTTAATTGAAATATCTGGCGATTTTGAATAGATGTCACATTATTCGTCTCTTTCTCACACTTTCGTGGAAACAATTGCAACCAAGATACTGAACCAGCGGCAAACACATCTCTATCGTCATATCAACTACATTATTATAAAACTATTCTTACGAAGATGTTATTACACATCCTTACCTATTATTAAAGGTACTTCAATCAACTACTGAGGTCCACCTGGTAGCGAATTTCCACAATTGAGCTTGAATATCTAAGTGATATTGTCAAAAGTTGCTGTCTCATTGTATGTCTTAGAATTTCTACAAATTACAAGATATTTTGAGAAGAATATATCAATCCAGATGCCTCAAAAATTGCGTCCTTCAGCGTTATTAAGTTATCAGTTATGCGACCGAAGGCTGACTAACAGATTCAACGCTGTTCGAAGCACAGTGCCGGAAACTGCACTTTGCGACGTCGCAGAACCAGCTTCGCTGATCAACCCCCACTCTCCTTCCTAAGAAATAGACTCCCATTTCACACTTTCCTTCAATGCCTCTCCGACATTAGATACAATTGAACATTTCTTGCATTTACCTGTCTCTCCAATCGAATTCCCTTAAACCCTATCATCGCTCTCTAACAAAATTTTCTCATAATAACCTTGGTTGAAGGTATAACCTAATGAAATCACCATCAGCGAGGTGACAACTCACACGTTGCTGGTACAAAGTAACTCGGCCAGTCATCTGAAGATCCTTATGGCTGAACGATGTAAATCCATCAATGTAAAATAAAATATAATATATACGAAAGAAGACTCAAAAGGCGCGCGTTGTTAACTGGAAAAATAGAGCAGACCTAAATAGACGATGATATGTCGATGATATCTGATAATGGAGTCAATGTTGTTGATTATGTGCGAACGAAAGTACAAATAACAAATTGCAGTTCATCAACTCTTAAGATAATCGTTGCCTTACGTTCTTAAGGGGACATCCTACACTTTTTGCATGGATTCCAATGCGGATGCCTGCCTTTCTTAGTCGAAGGCGAAGAACAACAACGTTTCTTGATTAACAGATAACAAATTGCCAAGGGTAAAAGACTGCTGAGTGAATAGCATGTACTGATCTCCTTGGTGTCTGCATGATACTGATACTAGTTTTCATGGGCGCCTATTTTGTGATTTTTGAGGCATTATGAGGAAGTAGAGGTTACCAGTTAAAATGTTATGTGTTTTCCAACACATATATTCTTCCTTCATAAATATAAGCTGCAAGAACTCTAAATTCTGCTATTTTTGGGAGCCAAACTAATTGCCAGGAAAGTGAAAATGAAGATGAAGAAATGTATGTATGTATTTGGTATTTTGGGTCGATTGACTTTGCCGGCCAGCTAACGATGTCCCCCATGCCTGGATCTAGTTTAATTCCCACGCTTGAGGGTAAGAGATACATGTGGCGAACACGACGCATGTATTCATCGAACGTAGCAAACCCCGCCTACCTAAGCGTTTCTTCGCCACAGAGCTGCAGAAACTGAGCAGATTGTAAAGGAAAGCTACAACCATATTCTTGCCCCGACTGTGAATCGAACGCAGTATCTCACGGGAAGCTAATACGCTGTCCACGAGCCTTCCTAGAAGCAGATGAAATGCAAGAACAAAAGTCATACAGACAGGACACTTAACAAAGAAATACCTGAAGATCCGCGTGCACGAACCTTTAAACAAACAATCTTGCCTTAATCAAACTAGCCCTATAAAATAATAGATAAGAAGAAAATACATGAGAAGAAGGTAGGAAAAGCGTAAATAGAAACATCATGAAAGCACGAATAGATGACGTTCTTAGGCTAAGAAAAGTGGGGTTCTACTTGGTTACGTGAAGACGTCTGAGAGGTACGTAAAAAATAATACACTTTCAAATGAAAGAAAGATCCCTTAATACAAAACCAGCTTCTGACACCTATTAAGAAGTCTAAAATACATAGAATTGAAGGGTTAGAAAAATCAAACAAGATGCTTGCTTTTACTTTATAGTTTCAAAAGACATTTTACGCAGCACAAAAAAATATAGGAAATGATTCGTAATCAACGGAATGAAGCCTTGAAATATTTTAACTCCACCCTTTACCTCATAACATGGGTAAATTAGTCACCTTACCCACAACTAAAGTTAGACTACCAGTGATACAACAAAGACGTATACAATACGTATACAAAAACACTGACACCAAACCTACAGAAGATGTTTTAACGATACTAGAAAGGCGAAGAAAGAGAAATCTTGTAATCCTGAAATTATAGCAAAATGATAAAGTATTGGAGGTAAAGAATTTCATGAATCTATTATTAATTTAATGAAAATCATATTAAGCGTATTACAGATACGCATAGAAAGGAAATAAGCATCACGTTTCTCATATTTCCAATAAGCGACAAGCAATCTCTAAACAGATTCAAATAAATACGCTCGACCAATTCTTAAAAGTGACCAAAATAATCGGTCAAAAAATATTAGAAATTATTGTACTAAGTGACAAATGACACAGTAAGATCAGAAAAATACAACTCTGGCGTTATTTTTACATTTACATAAATTGCTGAAAAGGCGTTCAAGCTTACACAAAAGTATTTCACATCATTTATGGGAGCTTTGGTTTCTATAAATGAATAAACTTCATAGAAATTTGAAATTAATGACGATACTTTAGAGGGACAAATTACATAAATTTTGTATACATAACCAATCAAACAAAACCAGGAAAATGGCACATTAAATACCTGTGAATAAAGATATACAGAAACAAGATTCAATACATGTCTCCTGTTCATCTTAATTACAGATGAAATAAAAATAAATGATGAATCAATAGGGCAACATGATCAAGCTGGGCATCGGAGGTGGGAAGTAAAATGAATTATATAGGATGACCATGTCTTAATTTTGGTAAGCAAATTTTGTATCATATGAAAAGTGCTTAATCATATAGCCATATCATAATGCCATATCATATATATATTTTTCATATGAAGGTTGCTTCATATGAAAATTGTTCAAGGAAAGTGCTCCATCACCTGAACCGCCAATTACTTGGCCTTAAGGAATCAACAAAAACAAAATGCATGGTCACAATAATGGTCCCCTATGCTATAGATAATATTATCGAAAAGACGAATATGAAAAAGATTTTTCGATATCTCAGAATACACACATGTTCAGGAGTCTTCCGGGGAAAACTAAGAAGCAACTCGCTAAAGCAAACAGCGTCACAAAAATAGCTAACATTATACGAAGAAAAACATCTACAACGTAGAAGCTAAAGTGATGATTATAAAATTGTAGTTAAGTCTATCCGCACTTATTGTTCAGAGACTAGCCCTGATGTGGTAAAAGAAAACATGTGCAACGGAAAAGGAAACGCGTCAGAAAACATTAGACATCACGAGAATTCACCGTGTAAGAATTGGTCGTGCCCAGAAGCAAGGCAAACTGCAGCCCAATATGGAATATTTCGCGTCAGAAGGAAAACCTATAATGATTACGTATCAGAATTTACAAATGAGAATATACAAATATGAAGATTACAAAGAACAACTAATGAAAGAAAAATGGAGTTGTGAAATACTGTTAAAGAGATGGAGAACAACTCTGGAATGAAAGGTTGAAAGCTCTGCGGAGAGGAAGAAGATGAAGATGAAGGAGAAGAAGAAAGAGAAGGAGAAGAAGAAAGAGAAATTGATTGATGACATTTTGAGCATTTAGTATTTTATGTTATTGATAATGCAATTATCACAAAGAATACTTCTGCTTATATGCTTACGTAGATTTGTTGATTAGTGAGTCTACCTACGAGGGAGTAATGTCAAGCAGATGTTATTTTGTTTATGTAAAACACATCCTGACGTTAGAACCTACCAACCTGCAAATCTACTGACGCTTCTGTTTCTTTCGCAGGTATTAGTGTGGCAGGATGGTGACTCTTATAAAAATGATAAGGTGTCCACATATTAGCTCCCTTCAGAAAGCTCATACTAGAAACGCATTGCTAAAATACAAAAAGATCACCCCTACTTCATCACGATAACGCTTCAGCATGCAAAGCAATTATGACAAGTGTGATGCATGAATATCACTTCGAGCTGCTATCCTAACACTTAGTATTCGAGAGAAATCGTGCAAACGGATTTTGTCACTCATACCGAAGATAACGAAACGCCTTTGCGGTAAACGACATGAAAGTAACTATGTTGTCTTAAACTAGATAACTACAAAAAATCGAGTCAGAAGAAATTTATTCCTATTCGAAGGCAGTCTGGAGACTGAAACGTCGGAGGGACAAATTCATTCGTCTCCAGGAAGAATACGTATTGAAATCTATAAAATCCACGGTTCCACATGAATACCAGATATTTTTGGAGTTCCAGAATGCTCTACACCCTTAGTCTATTCTGCCAGTACGAGTCCAATTTTACTTGATGCATGAATATTTTTCGTGCCACGCATTTTAAGTCAAAAACAACAAAATTACTTTCGTATTTCTATATCTGATATATTTTCATTATACAGAAAGAAACATTTTTTCAAAAATAGCATTTAAGACCTCCCTGGTTTACTCTACGTTTGTATTGCATTCATTGTCCCTAACTATGAAGAGGAGAGTTTCTATTTAGTCGATCAATCATGTCCGACTCATAACTCCATGAACTAGCTCCCTCCAAGCTCTATCCTGTCCGCAGTCTCGCGAATTTTCCAAGCTCCTCGTTCACCACCTCGTTCTGTCACTGTTCTCCTTTCCTTCTCATTCACCTCAAAAAACATCGAAAACTTTGAAGATGTATGAAGGGCTAGCAGCTGAGAAACACGGGAAAGTATAAGAAATGTCACCTATAGCCAACTCATAAACAACTACGAATTTTTTTCTAAACATCGTTGAAATTTTGCAACCCTCACATTGTCCTCTTTCGCAAAAATTAAACCTCAAATTTTCATCCCTTCAAACATGTAGTGTTAATTACAGAAGATAATGAAAGACTATAAATCTAAGAAGAAAGATAGTAGTACGCTACAAAAGAATGAAATGAAAAAACCTCCTGTAATATCGGCACTGAAAAAGTACTACACATGGGCCGGGGCAGTTCCGAGAAGTGCAGGTGAAGAAAAAATTAGTCAATGGATTAATTTATCGCCAGACCTGCCCATATGTGTTCATATTTATCAACGTTACTTAATTTTGAAGACTCCTTAATAATAACCTTTCTTGAAATTTGAAACACATACGTCAGACATCCTTCTTCGGCATCGACTTACAACATCGACATCGAATTCACCGACATCCCATTTTCCCCGACATCTATTTTTTCACCGGCATCATCATTTTCACCGGTATCAACAATAACTTTTCCTGGAATTTGAAACGTGCGTCAGGCATCTCTCAAAGACATCGGATAATTCACCGTCATCGAATTCACCGACATCGAATTCACTCATATCGACATTTTGACCGGCATCAACTTTTTCACCGGCATCAACTTTTCATCGGCATCGACTTTTTCACCGGCATCGACTTTTCACCGGCATCGACTTTTTCACCGGCATCGACTTTTTCACCGACATCGATTTCTTCACCGGCATCAAATTTCACCGGCATCGACTTTTCACCGGCATCGACTTTTTCACTGGCATCAACTTTTTCACCGGCATCGACTTTTCACCGGCATCGACTTTTTCACCGGCATCAACTTTTTCACCGGCATCTACTTTTTCACCGGCATCGACTTTTTCACCGACATCGATTTCTTCACCGGCATCAACTTTTCATCGGCATCGACTTTTTCACCGGCATCGACTTTTCACCGGCATCGACTTCTTCACCGGAATCGACTTTTTCACCGACATCGATTTCTTCGCCGGCATCAACTTTTCATCGGCATCGACTTTTTCACCGGCATCGACTTTTCACCGGCATCGACATTTTCACCGGCATCGACTTTTTCACCGCCATCGAGTTTTCACCGGCATCAACTTTTTCACCGGTATCGACTTTTTCACCGGCATCGACTTTTTCACCGATATCGATTTCTTCACCGGCATCAACTTTTCACTGGCATCGACATTTTCACCGGCATCGACTTTTTCACCGCCATCGAGTTTTTACCGACATCGACTTTTTCACCGGCATCGACTTCTTCACCGGCATCAACTTTTCACCGGCATCGACTTTTTCACCGGCATCGACTTTTCAGCGGCATCGACATTTTCACCGGCATCGACTTTTTCACCGCCATCGAGTTTTCACCGGCATCAACTTTTTCACCGGTATCGACTTTTTCACCGGCATCGACTTTTTCACCGACATCGATTTCTTCACCGGCATCAACTTTTCACCGGTATCGACATTTTCACCGGCATCGACTTTTTCACCGCCATCGAGTTTTTACCGACATCGACTTTTTCACCGGCATCGACTTCTTCACCGGCATCAACTTTTCACCGGCATCGACTTTTTCACCGGCATCGACTTTTTCACCGGCATCGACATTTTCACCGGCATCGACTTTTTCACCGCCATCGAGTTTTCACCGGCATCGACTTTTTCACCGGCATCGACATTCTCACCGGCTTCGACTTTTTCACCGGCATCGAGTTTTTCACCGACATCGACTTTTTCACCGGCATCGACTTCTTCACCGCCATCGACTTTTCACCGACATCGACTTTTTCACCGGCATCCACTTCTTCACCGGCATCAACTCACCGGTGTCGACTTTTCACCGGCATCGACTTTTTCACCGGCATCGACTTTTCACCGGCATCGACTTTTTCACCGGCATCGACTTTTTCACCGGCATCGACATTTTCACCGGCTTCGACTTTTTCACCGGCATCGAGTTTTTCACCGACATCGACTTTTTCACCGGCATCGACTTCTTCACCGGCATCAACTTCTCACCGGTGTCGACTTTTCACCGGCATCGACTTTTTCACCGGCATCGACTTTTCACCGGCATCGACTTTTTCACCGGCATCGACTTTTTCACCGGCATCGACATTTTCACCGGCTTCGACTTTTTCACCGGCATCGAGTTTTTCACCGACATCGACTTTTTCACCGGCATCGACTTCTTCACCGGCATCAACTTCTCACCGGTGTCGACTTTTCACCGGCATCGACTTTTTCACCGGCATCGACTTTTCACCGGCATCGACTTTTTCACCGGCATCGACTTTTTCACCGGCATCGACATTTTCACCGGCTTCGACTTTTTCACCGGCATCGAGTTTTTCACCGACATCGACTTTTTCACCGGCATCGACTTCTTCACCGGCATCAACTTCTCACCGGTGTCGACTTTTCACCGGCATCGACTTTTTCACCGGCATCGACTTTTCACCGGCATCGACTTTTTCACCGGCATCGACTTTTTCACCGGCATCGACATTTTCACCAGCTTCGACTTTTTCACCGGCATCGAGTTTTTCACCGACTTCAACTTTTACACCGGCATCGACTTCTTCACCGCCATCGACTTTTCACCGACATCGACTTTTTCACTGGCATCGACGTTTTTTCCGGATTCGATTTTTTTCACCGGTATATACTTTTTCTCCGGCATCGATATTTCTTCGCCATCAATTTTTTCACCGACATCGACGTTTTTCGCCGTCATCGACTGTTTTAATCGGTATCGCCTTTTTCATGGTCATCGACTTCTCCAACGGCTTCAGCGTTTTTTATTGACGTCGGCTATTCACCGGCATCGACTTTTTCTTATCAGTTTCAACCTCTCACAAGCATTGACTTTTTTATCGGCATCAGTTTTTCTCATCACCAATGACATTTTCATCGGCATAGACGTTTTCATCGGTATCGACGTTTTCTTCGGCATCTATTTTTTATCGGTATCGACTTTTCTCTTCGGCATCAACTTTACTCAAGGGAATCACCTGTTTTCATCGGCGCCGACATTTACAAGGCCATATGCTTTTTCATCAACACAGCCTTCTCACCGGAATCTATTAATTAATAAATATAAATTATATTGGCGTCGAATTATTGAACAGCAACACCTTGAACATTGACTTCATCGGCATCGATAGATTGAGATACATACAGATAAAAATATATCCCATCTTTTTCAAAAGAATTGTATACACTTGTTTACGACTTCATTTGTTGTTTATTAGTACGGAATATATTCAAATATTGTAAAATCATACACAGGAATTCAAGTGAGATACAATAACTTTCACTGTTAAATGCATTGGTCAACGTTCACGAAGCATTCAACTGGTATTTTATGCCTTAAGTGTTGAAAACAAGATATTTTCAACATATGGTACATTTACGTATACCATACATTACCAAATGGTCATCAATGGCTCATTCAAATCATTACGTGACCTCAGATCGTTATCCTGCACCTGCATTGAAATTTTCGATATCTACTTCCTCGGTAAATTATCAACTTTCTTCCAAAAGTCAGCAATGTTTCCTCAAAATGCTTTTCGATGAAAGAGTTTTGAAGCGTATGTATATTTTAATGGATTAAAATATTGCATCCATGGAACATTCCACACCGACATTTTTAAATATTGTTGCAAAGGAAATATATTATTATATACATATTACTATACATTATACACACTATAGCTATTTCCACCACGATCAGTTTCAGAGAAATTAATTTCAGAAAAATGCAAAGAATATCAGTACGGAACTCCACGAAATCTTAGACATAAACTTCTCAAAACAAAGATAATTAAATCTAGAAACCTTCATCCGAAGATGTATATTCATTTTATTTTAATTCAACACGCCAGACTGCATACATTTCAACCATAAATAATAACCGCAAGAAAATCTTAGTTTCCTGGAATAATGTGAAAGAAATATTTAAGAAAGAAAACTGACATGATTTTTCCTCGGCAGGAGCAATGATATTTAATTTAATTCTCCATGTTTTACCAATCAATCACTCGCGCAGCTCCTTTTAAATGGATAAGAGACTTCAATTTGACTTACACATGACTTTGTGTTCTATAAAGTTTCTACTACTCTACCTAAGTGTTTCCAATTGTCATACAATGCTTTTGCATCTCATGCATTCACTGGCAATAATTTCGTTTTGTCAGTTGCTGAATTGCCAAAAAATGATTATGATGATGATGGCATGTTTTATTTGCATTTCTGAAAATGATAAAAACTTATGGACGGCTTAAAAATGAGTTACTCAACAAAATTCTTCGTATATAAAATCTTATTAAGAAAGAGGATCACTTCTAACTTTTAAGACAACCAATAAGTAAACTTACGTGAGCCTCTCTAATCCTAATACTTACTAATCCTAATCCTAATACTTAAACCATTTCATAATACACGTTTAAATAATTTCAGTTCTTAATTTCAATGAACGTTTTAAACGATTCTTATTAACAAAACGTCTACTCACAGATGAATATTTAAAAATCAGATTACCAAGCGAGTTATTCAATATATCTTTAACTTTTTTTTCTTTTCAGATGAATGCCTCATGCACAATTTCTAGATTTCTCGGTATAGGTTAATGCAGCCTGAAAAATTCAGATTCCTTCTGCAACAAACGCAATCATTCTTTAAATTAATAGTTCAACTCACATTTTAAATCTTGTAAGTATATCATTTAACATTAGTACATTTATTAAATTCTGATTTACTCATGATTTGGCAACATTTTGACACCAATTTGCTAACGTTTTAACATTTTAGCTCTCCAATTAAAACATTCATAAACATTTAATAATTTTAGTGTCTGCAGACTATACACGATTGCTCGTCGATTTGTATTGCATTTTCTTCTACTTCATGTGTGACTTTTGCCAACGCACTTGAATATTCCCACATTTCTTTCAAAATATTATTCCTTCGCCGGTTTTCGAGTAATAATATCGTAATACAAATAAACCATTGGTGTATTGGTTTTTTATTGCAAGACGGAGGAGGGTGTTCGAATAATTGATATATCGAATAGCCGCTCATTTTTCTGTCATAGTTTTTCTGCACAAGCTTCCGTCTTCACTGTTAAGTACTCTCTCACATTTTGTAATGGTATCACCGTTCTTTTGAACATGATATTGTAGCTTGTCCAACTCCTTATTTCCGAGCTAAGCTTGATCCACCAGAATCATTCTTCAACTGGTCTATTATTTTAAGTTAATGGGACACACTGACAACAATGCGGTTTACGTTTAGACGCCATTGCAAACGGCGCAACTACAGTCAAACTAACTACTTGGTGCGCGCAAATTCATGTTTTAATTTTTTCTTCACTGAAACCCCTTCCGTTAAACGATGTTTCGGTTGATCGGTATTCGGATAATCGGTGCTCTACTGTAATGCTTTTTGCAAGTGTTGAATTAATTATAATTTGATGGAGTATATCAATAAACCAGTAATGTGGGAGTGTTACCAAGGCTATTATAATAATAAATAGTCAAACATTTTATTTATTATATATGTAAATCCTTCAAAACATTGTATACTGAAATAGTACACTTTGAATTCATTTTATAAAGTACAAACCATAATCAGAATATTTAAAGAACACAAAATTGAAATTTTTTATATAACATGTTAAACATCTGTCCCAACTCTAAACACTTGAAATATAGATTATCTTCGTGACTCATTCTTGTATACATTACCACAGACACATTAATAAAACAGGGCAACAATAAACGAATTTTCATGTTTAGATGGATTTACAAAATAATTGTGAACCTGATGATTAAGAGAGTTATTTGTAAATAATGTTAATATTTTTATTCGTGGTCAATATTTTACCCTTAATGCTTGCTGTTTGAAAATTATTACAAAACAAGACAAAATGACAATTTTTGCATGGTTCTTAAAATAATATAAAATAGCGTGTATCCGCCATGTATCCTTAATTCGTGTGCTTTTGGCAATTGTACATTAAATAAAGACTTGTATTAATGTTTAACCCTTTTTCCATGCAACACAATTCCAATTGTCACTAACCTGCATTTAAAATAAACAAAAGATAGAAGAAATAAAGATAATATTCCCCTCCTATTTTAGATAATAAAAACAGTGAATTATAGTAAATGTGATTATTGTAGTTAGTATTTCAGATCTTGGGGTTGAAGATGTTCCAGTCCCTTCTAAAAAAGTCTTGCGAGTTATAATTTTCTTCCTAGGAAACGGGTTTCTATGATTTCAAATGACAATGATGTTTACAATTTTGAAGTAATCGATATATAATCTAAATTTTATATTAAAATCACAGACTTTTATTTTATGTAATTTTGTGAAAAAGTCGTCTCGCGGTCAAGTACACTGTAAACAAAAATTAGTAATTGTCGCAGATTCTATCGTGCTTCAATACCTAAAATAAAATCACACTAGTCTCAGTGAAGGTATAAGAGTTTAGTTTCGACAACAGAAGACAATACTGCCCTTAGCACAATAAAAAAGATGTAGATAAAACGAGCCATACGTATTTGCACAAACCGCTCTTCACAACAACAAAAATATTATTTTGTAATAGTATTTTACTAGGAAGTGATATAAAGTTAAAGAACCGTTTAAAATATCTTAGAAGAACTAATTGAGCTTAAATTTCCGTATGCATTAGGTTGACATTTTATTCTCAAGTATGTATTCTCCTTGTATTCTGAAGTATTTTCTTTCTTTCTTTTTTCTTTCTTTCTTTCTTTCTTTCTTTATTTCTCTATTTCTTTCTATCTTTCTTTCTTTCTGTCTTTCTTTCTGTCTTTCTTTCTGTCTTTCTCTCTTTCTTTCTCTCTTTCTTTCTCTCTTTCTTTCTCTCTTTCTTTTTCTCCTTCTCTCTTTCTTTCTTTCTACGCTGTACACATGAGTTTCAGATCATAACAGTGCCTTCTTTCAGGTCATCAGATTTCAGAATCTTACGCGAATTTATCAAAGTAAATCATTATTTTCGATTAACAGTTTTTTCAGAACAATTTACTTACGAAACAATACACATTAATATAACTTGGTAAGCTTATTAGATGGTTAAAGCCGTATATTCTTAACAAAACTGTAATAAGTTTATATCATTTAAATTGGCCTTAACAACGAGACTATGTTTACACTATGATTCACAACCACGTTATAACGATGTAATTTAGTGATGATTCGTTATTTTTTCTTGTAGCTGGTAGAATAATTGAGATTTGGACACATCCATTTAAAATGCTTAAGTTTTCAGAACAACAATGGAAGTAAAGATACTGAAGACGAAAAATGAATCAAGTGTTCCCGAAATGAGCATCGACAGATACACACAGAACACTCTCGAGAGAAAAAAATTGCTGAGTTCATATATTATGAATATACACAAAGGTATACGAACACATCTACACTAACATACACAGATACTAGTAAACTTTCGAATTATTTTTAGTTTGCTTTCCAAAGACGAAACGGTTTGTCAGTTTTATTATTATTATTATTATTATTATTATTATTATTATTATTATTATTATTATTAAACAGGTTTCAGTATATTCCACACTAAGTGTTTTCATATTTTTCTCTTATTTTAATAAAAAGATCAAATAATAATGAATGTAAATGAAAACTAGATTTTGTCGCAATATACTATAAAGAAGACTCATGGAATTTACAAAATCAACATTTGACATGAAAACACAATTTAACTTAATACAAAAAAACATCCCCCTTGATAATATCAAAGAAGCCATTGACAATATATAACGATAATCATGTTAGATTAAAAATAAATCACCTACCATCCGTTCTTTCTGTTATGATACTTAAAAATAGATTTCTGTCATAACAATTACTCTACGTTAATACCATTATTATAAAATTTCTAACGTGTAGAATTTTATATCACATCCATTCCGTTTCATTTTGCATATCATCAGTAAATTGCAAGCTTGAGACAATCACCACGAAGTGAATTATTAACTTTCATTATACATTTTTTAAAAGCAACTCCTTCAATAGGAGCTCCCTTCCAACAACCCCCCTGGAGTTATATGGCTTGTTAATATTTCTACTTTCGCTCTGCACTTTTTGTTGCATTTTGCTGCAGCTGCAAAATCACGATTTAATGCTTCATCCACAGCCTTCAGAAGATTCTGTTTTCTTAATGTTTGAAAAAACATTAAAAGCATTGGCGCAATAAGAACTGTCTGGTTTCTCTAACTTATCTTCCTGAGAAATGTTTTGACCTTTCATTTCATGTTGCTTCAAAAGTGCGATCCTTCATATATCCGCTATGTATTTGTTTTGTCATACTCGTTTAATTTGTAAGAGTAGTCTTTATGTTAAGATTAGTTCACTGACAACTAATTTTTTCTATAGGTATATTGTTAGAAAATATTTTCATTTTCGAAAATATGGAATGCCCGTCTTTTGTGTATGTCTTGGGTTGTATTCATAGTCATTATTTCATTTATTCTCTCATCTTAGCCGTCTGTGCCCCATTGGACAAATAAAGACCTCTCTGTTCAATCTACTACACAGTTCTCAGATTTTCTGTGATACCATTTATGTTTATTTAAATTATTTATGTTTCCTCCTTTGTCAACTTCATGTAAATGTTCAGTCCACCCTCTTGCAAAAAAAAAAAAAGCAACTTCTCCTCATGCCACTGTCGTCACGTCGCTAGCGGTCAATTTTACGGAATCGGACTGGACAAAATTCCGGATATATTCGGATTGCAGTTATGCGAATTACATGAAGATTAGTATAATTTTATTTTATAAATAAATATCTAAATCGGTTGTGTCATAAGGATGCAAAATTTTATTAAAAAATTCATAAAAAAAGGTTCATTAAATGGGTGCACTACAGTATTACAAAATTAATGAGTCTCTCCGTTATATCCAAACTGAGGCGGCATTTTGTTATATTTCTTTAACTTGTATTTTGAAAGTAGAAAAGCACTCTTTGGTTGTAGTTAAAATAGTTGCTCAAGTAATGTAGTGGTAAAAATTATGCACGTTTTAGTATTATTGCTAACAATTTGTAGTTTTGTTAGTAGTTAACGAATAATAACGTTCACCTTCTCTATTCAATCAAAATTTTAATCTAAATGAATTTATTTATATCGCGTATGTGAATATATCAAATCGAGAAAGCTGTTATATTTTAGAACTCTTAATGTCATTTTAATGGAATTAAAATGACAAGTTAACGTGGATTGATGCCTTTGCTTCAATCTTACCGAAAAGTGATAACGTCCTCTCAGCCCACATCAGAAATAGATATTTTTATTTGGCGAAATCTATCGTATGAACTTCAAAATGACAAATGAAAACAAATATTTACCAACTTGACCATGTATTTTACCTACTTTACCAACTTGATATATTTATTAACATTGCCATGCCTTTTATGCCAACAGAGACATGCCACATCTCTCTTCGGTCGCACAATTTCAGGTTAACGGCAAAGCTCAAACTTCAACCTCCCCATTAAATGAATCCACCTTCAGTCTAGCTATTGCAAAATGTTTGACGCATTTTTGTGCCAAAAATACATACATATATTGCTGTCCTCGCCTCCCCTACTACAGGGGTAATCTTGATATACGAATACTGCATACTATTATACCATAAAATGTTTTGGCATAAAAATGCAAAGATAACTCTTTTTCCGTGCGCATTTATAAGTCAACAGCAAGGCTCCAATTTTCAGGCTTCGCTATTTACGGAAAATCGCCTTGAGTCTGTCACAATTGTTAGCTAACTTATTTCGTAGAGATACGTATTGCTACCTTCTTCACCCTTTTCACAGGGGAAAGTTGGTAACAAAGCACGAAGAACATTTTTCTTTGGACAGACTACAAGATGTTTTTATGTCAATTTCAATGGCTGAAAGCGGGAGCCTCACCGTCGTCTGGACGTGCGAAGAGAGTCAGAGTGGCTGTTAATCTACCTCGGCATAAAAATGCAATTGCAGTGATGTTGGCAAAAATGCGAGATACAGTTGGTTAAAACTGCGAGCCTTCAATCTCCAGGTTCGTTATTTACGTGAAACCACCTTGAGTCTGTCACAATTTGTAGTTCATTTTATGCTTAAAATATGTATTGATACCTTCTTCACCCTTCTCATAGGGGTAAAGTTGGTATCCAAGCACGGAGAACATTTTTCTTTGAACAGACTACAAGATTGTTTTATGTCAATTGCAATGGCGGGAGGCGGGAGCCTCACAGTCGTCTAGGCGTGCGGAGAGAGTCAGAGTGGCTGTCAATCTACTTCGGCATAAAAATGCAATTGCAGTGAAGTTGACAAAAATGTGAGGTAACGTAGGTTAAAACTGCGAGGCTCCAATCTTCAGGCTTCGCTATTTACGTGAAACCACCTTGAGTCTGTCACAATTTGTAGTTCATTTTATGCTTGAAATACGTATTGCTACCTTCTTCACCCTTCTCATAGTGTAAAGTTGGTATCAAAGCACGGAGAACATTTTTCTTTGAACAGACTACAAGATTGTTTTATGACAATTGCAATGGCGGAAGGCGGGAGCCTCACAGTCGTCTAGGCGTGCGGAGAGAGTCAGAGTGACTGTCAATCTAC
Organism: Teleogryllus occipitalis; assembly: GCA_011170035.1. Classification (NCBI taxonomy): domain Eukaryota; kingdom Metazoa; phylum Arthropoda; class Insecta; order Orthoptera; family Gryllidae; genus Teleogryllus; species Teleogryllus occipitalis. The sequence continues at coordinate 16,485 of BLKR01002282.1, read as the reverse complement.
TTCGGCATAAAAATGCAATTGCAGTGAAGTTGACAAAAATGTGAGGTAACGTAGGTTAAAACTGCGAGGCTCCAATCTTCAGGCTTTGCTATTTACGTGAAACCACCTTGAGTCTGTCACAATTTTTAGTTCATTTTATGCTTGTAATACGTATTGCTACCTTCTTCACCCTTCTCATAGGGTAAAGTTGGTATCAAAGCACGGAGAACATTTTTCTTTGAGCAGACTACAAGATTGTTTTATGTCAATTGCAATGGCGGAAGGCGGGAGCCTCACAGTCGTCTAGGCGTGCGGAGAGAGTCAGAGTGGCTGTCAATCTACTTCGGCATAAAAATGCAATCGCAGTGAAGTTGACAAAAATGTGAGGTAACGTAGGTTAAAACTGCGAGGCTCCAATCTTCAGGCTTCGCTATTTACGTGAAACCACCTTGAGTCTGTCACAATTTGTAGTTCATTTTATGCTTAAAATATGTATTGATACCTTCTTCACCCTTCTCATAGTGTAAAGTTGGTATCAAAGCACGGAGAACATTTTTCTTTGAACAGACTACAAGATTGTTTTATGTCAATTGCAATGGCGGAAGGCGGGAGCCTCACAGTCGTCTAGGCGTGCGGAGAGAGTCAGAGTGGCTGTCAATCTACTTCGGCATAAAAATGCAATTGCAGTGAAGTTGACAAAAATGTGAGGTAACGTACGTTAAAACTGCGAGGCTCCAATCTTCAGGCTTCGCTATTTACGTGAAACCACCTTGAGTCTGTCACAATTTGTAGTTCATTTTATGCTTGAAATACGAATTGCTACCTTCTTCACCCTTCTCATAGGGTAAAGTTGGTATCCAAGCACGGAGAACATTTTTCTTTGAGCAGACTACAAGATTGTTTTATGTCAATTGCAATGGTGGATGGCGGGAGCCTCACAGTCGTCTAGGCGTGCGGAGAGAGTCAGAGTGGCTGTCAATCTACTTCGGCATAAAAATGCAATCGCAGTGAAGTTGACAAAAATGTGAGGTAACGTTGGTTAAAACTGCGAGGCTCCTATCTTCAGGCTTCGCTATTTACGCGAAACCACCTTGAGTCTGTCACAATTTTTAGTTAATTTTATGCTTGTAATACGTATTGCTACCTTCTTCACCCTTCTCATAGGGTAAAGTTGGTATCAAAGCACGGAGAACATTTTTCTTTGAACAGACTACAAGATTGTTTTCTGTCAATTGCAATGGCGGAAGGTGGTTGCCTCACCGTCGTCTAGGTGTGCGGAGAGAGTCAAGAATGGCTGTCAATGGCTATTTGGGCATAAAAATGCAATCGCATTGAAGTTGGCAAAAATGCAAGGTAAAGTTGGTTAAAATGATTAAAGTAGCCTATTCATTCTCATTGTCGAGTTCATACGATCCTGGTCTCCACATATAAATATGTTCTTTACTGTCTGTTGTATAAGAGGAAACGTTTTATAAATTTTCAAACAAGTCGAAGCGTAGTCTGTCGACAGCTTTAATGAAGCTTATTTATTGAATACTAAATATTGTTGAATGTTTCACTGATTGTTAGTTCATTCTAGAAAATATATACGACAGGATTATTAAAAATTACATTGGCCTGCAATGATTTTGCAAAACGATATATTTCAGTTCAGGAGAATTAGTCATATCAAATGTTCCGGTAATAAATATGTATCCTTAATTCGTGAGCATTATGGATAGACTTTTTCAATTCAGTTTTTTACATCCGATGTATTAACCATAGATGCATTGCGAAAACTCTAGTCAGTAACTTCTGGCTTAATGACATTAATTCCCTTGTCTCTAATTGTGTTTACGATGATATATTGTTACTTTTATTATCTGACAGTCGACTAGACCCAGTGTGCATCACAAAGTTAAAGTCTTAGTTTTTCTGCGCTTCTGCCCTTCTCTTCTCCTCCTTCCGTCAGGCATGTAGCGAGGCGTGAGTCTGTACTATTCAGACAATGGAGAAACGAGTTTCATGTGTGTCCGGGATGCGGGTGTCTTCTGTAACGGATGGCCCGATGACTCACATCCAAAACAAATCCTTCCAAGACTCTTGCTGCTGTTGTTATTGTTAGTGACTCAGCGGTTTAGTGAGTATATTGCACTCTAGTGAAATGTGTGCGCGAAAATTGGAAAGTGTTATATGTAAGAGAATGTGAACAAACCTAATTTTTAATTTTAATTTTCTGAAGTTGAGCTACATTAAGCGCCAATACAACTACTTGACAAGGTATGTTGTTGGAATGCAAATAACAATATCATTCAGCCCATTTTTCGGAACTGATGGAAGGTTTGGTGATAAAAGGGCATCCTACGGGTTTTTCTTAGCTCTAATCCCTATATATTAAACAAAGTGGGGTTAGTTACAGCATTTATAACTCAAGAACGGCTGGACAAATTTTAATTATCTCTAATTTCGTGGATTAATCTTCGTCCAGAATAGCATAATAACTTTTAAAATATCGCTAAAAAAACTAGATGGCGCTGTAGAACAAAACTAAATTTGTATGTCAAATGCAACCCGTAACACACACCCAGCAGGATTTATTTGAATCTATATCGTTGAAAAAACGAAGCGTTCTAGGGCATTAAAAACTAAGATATTGAGTCCAAAAGCCTCAAGGGCCTTTCTCACACCGTAATCTAAGAATGGGATCTTCCTGAACGTTCTATTACATTTTTGCTGGTCCGGCGCTTATTGATATTACCCCAGAGACGTGCAGAATTTGCAACTAAATGTGAATTATAGGGGCAGAGATAGAGAGAGACAGATAGAGAGCGACGGAGAGAGAAAGTGAGAGGGAAGGAGAAATAGGGAGATGAAGGGCAGAACAACGACTGCCGGGTTTCACTAATTCTTTACATTGACAAAATTAGTAATCATTGCAATTATTTCCTTGCTTACCCCATATTATTGATAATACAAATGGCACAGATAGTCCGACTCCTATGTACAAAAGCGAGGAAACAAACATGAATTTTCGAGGAAGAGAGGAAAATTATTTTCCATTTTAAAATAATTATATACTCATAGACGTTTATAAATCTGCTCAACAATGTTTCGAGCCTTTAAAAAAAGGAATAAATGATAAGTATCTACAAAATACATAATTTTCGTTCACTTTGTAAAACAACTGGCGCTATACAAAATAATTGATCGACAATTTGAATTAAGTACACCGAAATTCGATTTACATACCGGTTTAGTTTCGTTATACAAAAAAAATTTGCAGGCCTATGCAATTTACAATTAAAATAAATTCATTTAGAATAATTGCAAATTTATATATTTTTATTAATGTATTTCTGTATTAAGGAAATCGTTTCTTGAGCTCTAGAAATATTACAATTTTTATTGATTTATAATTCTTTGTTCAAAATGTCTACAACGATAAGATTACGAATATAATTTATGACCGTATTCGAATATAATTCGTAATCTCTCATCCGGAAATGCAATATAAAAATGCACCTTTTTTCGTTTCACTACCGCGGAAGATAAAAAAAAAGCCAAATACGTACAGAATCGTGCGCCCACGACTCATTGTCTCAAAAGCGGAGCAGGGTTCTCTGCGAGTCACGGAGTCGTGCACGCACGCCGGATTACCGGGCTTATGCCCGGTCGGTTCCGTAAAATTGACCGCGGCTCCGCGCCCCGCGGCAGATAAGCTGCAGTGGCAGGTGGGCGCTTGGGGGCCGTGCGTGGCGGCGGTGCCCGGCGGCGACGCGGGAGGCGGCGAGGGCGGCGACGCGGGCGGCGCGGGCGGGGACGCAGCCGCCGCCGCCGCCGCGGCCGCCGCCGCCGCCCCCGACTCGGGCCAGGGCGTCACCCAGCGCAACGTGACGTGCGTGCTGGCGGGCGGCGCGGGCCGGCCGGCGCGCCCCGTCGACGAGGAGAACTGCCTGACGGCCGCGCGCAAGCCCGACGCCGCGCGCCTCTGCCACATCCCGCGCCCGCAGGACTGCGTCGTGGGCCCCTTCTCCTCCTGGTCCACCTGCCCCAGAGGGTGAGTCCCGCTGCGAGCTGCGCCGCACGCGAATCCCTACTTATCCCGATAACCATGAGTTGTGTCAAATCAAAGAACAACGTGTAGTTTTAAAGAAGGCCTAGTCCTACATCGAATAGATTAAAGATTAAAAATACAAGTTCCTAGATTATGGTAAAGAAGGAAAGCAGCCGCTCATGCGATCGCAACACTCGTTACGCTGCAACACACTTTACCGTCAGGCACAATTCTTAAAGAATGCGCATTTGTCTCTTAAGATCGTGTTTCGTGCCTGGACACGGGTCGTGTTTCATGTGCCGGAATCTATACAATAAGACCTTTTCATATGTCCTGTTAAATGTTTTGAGGGTAGAACCACTTCGTAGCAGATCAGACGGAAACAATGGAATTCGGGTATAGCTGTGCAACTACTTCCAACTTATCAAACAATATCAGAGAGAGTTTCCGGCCTAGTAGGCCGCGATTCAGTTGGCATTGAAGGGTCAAATATTTCGTCCACAACTACGGTGGACATCCTCAGTGGCGGCAGGGTCTCGGGGGCAGTATCCGGGGCGGAGGCACGCTGGCGACTGTCCCGCGACCCTGCCGCCAGTGACAATGTCCTCCGTAGACGTGGACGAAACGTTTGGCCCTTTCACGCCAACTGGGCCACGGTTTACCAGCCCGGAGACTCTCTCTGATACTGACTCCTCCCGCGAAAGCCTACGATATCAAACAATCTGCTCCAAAGCGCTGCATGCGCACACGAGTCCCCAAGCATCCGACGTGGGCGTGACCCCGCTGCGCGTGCGGCAGGTGCGCCGGCGACGACGACGAGGCGGGGCCGGGCCGGCCGGCCAACCAGACGCGCGTGCGCTCCGTGCTGGTGGCGCCGCTGCACGGCGGCCGCGAGTGCCCGCCGCTGTCCGAGTGGCGGCAGTGCCCGCCGCCGCGGCCGCGCTCCTGCCCGGCGCCCGAGCCCGCCAGCGCACACCCCGCCGCCGCGCCGCACCCCGGCGCCCCGCACTACCGCCTCAAGCTGGGCGAGTGGCGGCGCTGCCAGCCGCCCTCGGCCGTCGTCGCCGCCGACAGCTACGCGCACGGTCAGTCTTCATTTTTTTTGTTATTTAAGGTCGCATCAATATCAAGGTGATTAGCGACCACTATTTGAGTTAACGTTATGGTAACAATGAGAATGAAACGATATGTTGATAAGGGGTGAAAGGACGAGCACAAATACAACCATGCCCGTCAACCATGCCCGCCCATACAACCATGGACTCGAACCCGCGACCCTTCGGTACGAAATCGCTACGACACTACTGCCTTAGCAATCTCGGACACCGGATCGGCGTTCATATTATCTGGTGCCCTTTTATTGCCGATCTGTATGGCCGAGGTGGCTAGAGCGTATGTGGACTCGGCGTCTCGGACTGAAGGATCGCGGGTTCCAATCACACTGTGGGCAGGGTTGTTTGTCCCTTGTCTTTCATGTATGTGTGTTGTCGCGGAAGGCCTTGTGAACCTGCTGACCACAAACCGAGTAGTCCGCAGGTGTGTCTAGTGTAAAGGTTAATACGTGTCCCCATGACAGTCATAATGGGTACCCGGCGAGGTTAGTCGAAATTGACATTACCTGAAAACGGAGAAAGCCCCAGGAAGGAAAAAATGTTCTTTTATTATAGACGGTCAAAGATCTGAAGCAAATTGCCTCAAGATCAGTTGACACACTGGTCGAGTTTAAGTCAGACACAGCTGTCTCTGCTGACTCCGCTGACTATGCAGCGACTTTGATAGGGAGGTCCTAGGTTTCGACTCCCGACGAAGGCGATTTTCGACACTAGCTTCCTTGCTAGATCGAATTCAGCCGCTGTCTGCAAGCGAATTCTAGCGGCCGGCCGCTCTGATTGGTATTTTCCGTGGTTTCTCCGTTCTATACCAGGGGAATGCCGTGCAGTTCACTAACGAACGTACCACTGACTGCGCATGATCTTTCCTTCCTCTTGTCCTATCCTCACCATCAATCGGGGGCTTAGAGCTGGGGAAGATATTTAGAGGGCAAAATCTCTGCAAGCCGACGTGTAGGTCAGTCGACATATTTAACGCAGTGTCTGATATTATGTGTGGAGTGGAGGGACGAGACTGCCACATCCCGGAATAAAATATTCACTTAACTAACGCGACTAATGACAGTAACAGTAGACGTGCCCTGAAACATCGATCTAATGAAAGTTTTTTCAGGAGGTCCTGCTTCCCATTTTATCATTTCTCCATTTTTATTTACCCTGCCATCATTATCATTACTTTCCCTTCTAATGAGCTCAAGTACTCATAATAAATAATCAATGTGACCTGGAGCACCTGACTAGCGAGAATAGAGTCGGCGTAACTTATTTACCACTTAATGTCTTTGCCGGGATGAAGGAAAAATATTAGGTATTTAACTCTAAAAAATGATACAATATTCCATAATTAGTATATTTTGAATAATGAAATGATCAGTTAATTTGAAACTAATATATGTTCATTAAATTCGGAATTACCAAATCAGGATCCCATTAATGATGTTCCGAGGGAAAGTAATGCAAATAAAAATGTAATTAACACGATTCTTTGCAGCTTTTCTGATAATGAATCTACTGGAAATGTATATACGTAAATTTGTTTTCCGTGTTTTTAATATTTTAGTTTGTGTAAAATAATACAGACAGCCATATTTGAATGCAAAAAGTAATATTTACATAATAATTACTATTCCCATGTCATAAATCCAAACCAGAGGTTGGAAGAAATGCGTATAAACATATTGAACGCAGTGTGAGGACACATCCATAAAATTATCTGAGCTGCAGGCTTGAGCCGTGAACGTCGTTTGACGATCACAGTCTTGTAAGAACTCTCTTAACTAAAACCAAACGCTTCAATATATCCCCCGTCAAATTGATCGTAGAGTTAGTATCGACATTGATCATCATGTCTTGTGGCATTTTCTACCAGTCTTCGGTGTTGTCGGGATAGCGAGAAAACGGTCAAAGAAGTGGCAGGTTTCTCATTCTCATCAAAACTTGTATTCTTCAGAAGTTCCTTTCTCTTCACTTAAGAAGTTCCGCCTTAAAGAAGTTAAAGTTCAAAGTTAGTGACGAAAGCGGTCATGTAACTCCATCAGCAACTTCATTGATGTCTCCTAGCAAAAAAAGACAAAGTTTTCTTTCAAGCCGTCGCTGCAACATAAAAGTCATACGAAGTTGCATTCTTTGTATAGCAGTGGCGTTATTCATCAATTACCACCTTCATCTCGTGAGGTAGTGGGAAATGAAGTAGAACTTAATAATATTTACGGAAGTTGGACAGCGTGTTGGAGGTTTCTTTACTTGATCCAATTCACTGTGATTACACACATATTCTTTTAAACAGTTTTTCTGCTTCTGAGTATGTCTCGTAACAGTATTTACGTATGACAATCTGTACAATCATTTTTTTCTTATATCTATTGAAGAAAAATTGATTTTTCAAATTAGTCTTAAGTTATTCAAATATCTACTAGCTGATGTCCAACAGACACGTTCACATCCGCGATAAACGAGTAAATATCATTTGACAAGTCAAAAGGAAAGCTCGCTTCAACTATAATATGCATGACTAATGTTAGATAGATCGAAACACTTAGAAATTAAGATTGATAATCAACTAGATGTGAGCACAGCTTGTGTAATAATTTGCTTTCAACTAACCACGTGTTTCCCTCTAGAAGGCCTGAACTCATACTGGGAAATAGATTGGCACTTTCATTCGCTCATCATACTCATTTATTAATCCCTAAATAGCTAATTTCTCCTCAATCGCTCACACCTAAATCGCTCATCACTCACCCCACCTCGACGGCTCATCTCTCCTCAATCGCTCATCCCACCTCATTTTTTCTTCCCACCTCAATCACTTATCCTATTTCAATCACTCATCCCATCTCAGTCGTCCATCCCACCTCAGTCACCTCCTAAATCGCTCATCACTCATCTCATCTTAATCACACATCCCACCTTAATCGCTCATCCCTCCTAAATCGCTCATCACTCATGCTATCTTTATCATTTATCCCACCTCAATCGCCACCTTCATCAACTATCGCGCCTCACTCGCTCCTGCCCCACTAACTTGCGCGGTGGCGGTGGCCGGCAGGGCGCGACCTGCTGTCGCCGTCGGTGGTGCGCGCGGGCGTGAGCCTGGGGCTGGGGCTGGGCGCGTCGGCGGGTGCGTCGGCGGCCGCCGTGGTGGCACCGGCGGTGGCGGCCGTGGCCGGCGGGCCGTCGCCCGGGGCCGCCGCGGGCCACCCGCCGCCCGGCGACTTCCCGCAGCACCCGGCGCCGGGCCCCGGCGGCGGCGCCAGCTCGGCCGAGGCGGCCGACGCCTACTACACCTTCCAGCCGCAGGTCGGCCTGCAGATGCGCGAGGTGTCCTGCCGCGACTCGCACGGCGCCGCCGTCCAGCTCACGTGAGTACGCTACCGGCCTCGCCACGCAATACACGTTTTCCTCTCATATTGTTCGGCAGCGAAGAGTATATTTTTATGGCAATGGTGTATAATATTAAAGACAAACGAAGTATTTTAACATAATTATTTTATTGTGAATAAATTTACTATAACACACGTTTCGAGACACAATGTGGTCGCATTATCAGGTAGTCTGAAATCAAGCAACGTTTAAAACTGTTTCTTTCATCGTTATTTTTTTGTAAAATTGAAATATGAAATAACAATGCAAAAGCAAAGCAAGATTTAAAATTATAATTAAAAATAAAATTATAAATAAAGAAATTCTGTTAAAAAATTCTTGGTGTGTCTTTAATATTATAAGATATCATTTTCATTCAAAAATATATCATGTATAGACAATCGTGATTGGTTTGCTTTTTAAATGCGACGTATACTAGTTAATTACATACCCAATTGCGCAAATAGTTCGCAAAAATGTATTGATAGATGCAGCTTCAGAACTTTCTATATATTTTCTTGGTCGTTGAATGTTCAATTGAAAAACTTTAAAATCACACAATTTATTTCAATTATCAATTTTACAAACTCAAAATACTATTGGATAAAAGTTTATTTTGAATTTACAAAATTTAAAGTAGCATGTTCACGTTTTCGCATATTTCGTCGAATTCATAAAGATGGGCGTTTGATGTCTCAATTTGATAAAGAAAATGTTTAAAAGGAGCACAAAATTACACGATGATTAGAAAGATAATGCTCTGGGATGCAAAACCGTTCTTAGCACTCTTAGTTGCACATCCAATATAAATTAAAACTGGCGAACATTATATTTTTCTTATTGTTTCTGTACTTTGATCAGTTGTAACGTGGTAAATGGATAATTGCAATTAAATGTTATAAGAAGGAATTATGACAGACAATATTTCATTGATAACGTCTAAAATCCCAAATCCAGATTAAAATTGTTTCAATTCCAAGTAAATTTTCATATTATAACATCAAATTTTTTGTGAAAACTGTGAAACAATGCTATTGTTAACTGTAATACTTCAACTTTATAATTTGGATTCACATTATATTACAAAGTGAATGGTAATCGTTTAATATATGTTGTTAATATATTTGAAATTAATTTATAACCGGATAAAATAAATCAACTTAGAAATTATAAAAATGAACGATGGCAATGTTATAAAAAAGTATATCTTTACGGCCCTGTAAATATATGGAATATTGTTCGGACTGAAAGTAGCCCTGAACTGACTTGACTCTGGCGAGCATTTCCGGGTGCCGTGGCGAGGCGAGCGCCGCCGAGTGACGACGTGTGCGCGTGCGTGTGCAGCCTGTGCCTGGGGGAGGCGACGGGGACGGCGCTGCCCGCACGCGTGCGCCCCTGCGTCGTGCCGCAGGACTGCGTGGTGTCGCAGTGGTCGGCGTGGGCGCGCACGCAAGACGGCTGCGTGGCCGCCGGCGGCAGGGTGAGTAGCGACCCTCTCTTGGCTCGGCGTCCTCGAGGCGCACGCGCCCTAGCGGGGAGTGTTTGTCTGGACCGCCAACTGGGCGATTCTTTCGTTCGCCCATCCCCAAAGTGCGTACATTTGCTCGAAATTTTGTGGATAACGCCCTCGAACAGGGTTGGCAAGATTGGTGTCCATAAGTTCAATCGCTCAGACGGACGCGCAATCCACACATACGGGCATCTTTCATTCCTTTGCCACGTGTGCAGGTAACTCGGTCTTATCTCTTCAGGGTTGTCCTGCTCAGTCGGTCAATTTATTGAATCCGTTCATTTAATTGTTTTTATACAAAATAAGTTTGTACAATAACATATGTTCTTCGTAATATATCAGTATTTGGGGTTTATTTTACTAAAGGATTGTAAATTTTACTGAACCTGAGCACCTATACAGTTCAGTCCTGTAACTGACTACCGTCTTTTCTCATGTTTGGGGGAGATACCTGGATGACGAAAGAATCGTAAGCCGTCGTGTAGATCGGTGGCGGATATCGCCATCTAGTTAGGGAAGAACACCACCACCTCCCATGATAAAAACATGTACTTCACTTCCGGTACTAATGACCATAACAGTTGACACGTGCGGAAACACGAAATAATCAGTCAATTAATTTACGATGTCTTTGCGTCAGAACGTATGTCTGGAAAATACCAGAGCACGATGAGTTGCCTATCAATCAGAAACAAATGTCACACGTGTAACTTCGTTATGCGATATTTCCCGGCGCGTATTCATGGGCAAAACGTTATCATCTTCGACCCTTTACTTACCCCAGAAGTTCGTAACATTTATTCTGAGATGTCCTGCAGAAGAGAGGCCAAGGCCCGCGCGCTGGGCACTGAGCGCGGGTCGGCGCCCCTGAGCTGCGTGTGCACGTGCGTGCGCGTGTCGGCAGGCGCGGCCGGAGATCCAGACGCGCAAGCGGGAGGTGGTGCGGCTGCCCGAGGGCGACGGCCGGCCCTGCCCGCACCTGCTGGAGACGCGGCGCTCCGCCGACCGCGACACGCTGCCGCCCTGCGCGCAGAAGTGAGTGCCCCTCGCCCTCCGCCTTCCTCTTCCCCAGGGCAGCATATTCGCTTCCGCTAGAGGACCAACAGTGACAAGTGAATCAATGATTGGACTACTTCTTAAGATGTTGACATCAATAATGGAAAAACATTTAAGTAACGAGTTGAAAAGAACATTTTTAATATTAAAAATCTGTTCATATTTTTATTACGTTAATAGCTGGGTTCATTATTTCATAAAGTGGTTAATTTCAATGAAATTGTGAATATATTCATGATTATTTATATTTCTTATTTTATTTAATCAATAAAGGTTTAATAAACATGCAAATATTACTAATTTAAAATAGTAATAGCTTTCAATGAACACATGAATAACTTCTTATTTTCGACTTCAAATTGTCTTAACCGTTTCGTTTAAATCCCACAGACAGACTTCGAGTCCTCTGAATCAGCTGATTTGAACAAATTCTAAATAATGCACTTTGGTCTGCTCGCCTTCAGTAGTAGCATCACTATCATCTATCTTAAAACTACTAACCAGATGACAACTTATCGGCGTTTCATTTTCCTTGTGCCCGGCTCTATACCCCTTCCTTTCCATTCTGTCGACGCTCTGTCAAGCTGCATTCGAGTAATACACGGTAACTGCACTGAGAACAGGCCGAATTATGACGAAATAACTATGGAGTTGGGAACTCTGTGTTCCAGCATTCTTTCTGCTTGATTTTCACCTTCGTGGTCAAAGAAGAGCATCTTGTGTGTTCTCGATAAAAATTGTATCATAATGTTTATTTACATTGTAGTAATATAAATGAAATACTACACTTTTAATCATCGCAAAACTCACAATCTACGTTAAGTAATGCATTCAGCTCAGAACAAATTCACAAACTAAAACCATCAAAATGGCCTTTTCCTCGAATTAACATTTCATTTATAAACACAGTGCATAACACTGCCATGTCAAGTTTTGTACAAAAATTATGCAAGCGAATAGAGCATAATCAAATAGAACGTTCATGTTGCTGAACCATTCAGCGACAGCCGAGGATAATATTTCCTCTACATTCATTTGAGGGTTCTTCTCACAACAAACGAATTTCACATTGTGTTGGTGAGCGGCCCTTCTTTTAAGGGCGTGCTATGATGCGCGATGACTTGACATTGGAGATAGTCGTCACCTCTGAGCACGCTCTTTCTTTCACAAGATTGCGTCTACCTGCCACCTCCACTCCAGCCACAGCGACTAACCGTCAAGGATCGTCCACCTTCGTCCTCCCTCATTCCCTCTCGACCCCTCTCGCCCCTTCTCACTCCCTCTCGCCCCCTCTCACCCCCTCTGACCTCCTCTCGCTCCCTCTCACCCTTCACGGCCCTCTCGCCCCCTCTCACGCCCTCTCGGCCCTCCCATCCCTCCTCTCCCCGCCGTCTCCCCGCGAGAGGAATCCTGAGCGAGCGAGCGAGAGCGCGCCTGCGATCCGAGCGAGCCCCCGCGTGCGGCGGCGCAGGTACCGCTGGCTGGCGTCCAAGTGGAGCCCCTGCGTGGTGACGTCGGACGAGTCGCCGGCGGCCGGCGGCGGCACGGCGCACACGCTGGAAGTGGGGTGCGGGGGCGGCGTGCAGCTGCGCGATGTCACGTGCGTGGCCGCCAGCTCCGGCCGGCCCGTCAGCGCCGACCTGTGCGCCTCGCTGCAGCCGCTGCCCACCGTGCAGAGGTACGCACCTCGATGCAATGGAGTTGGAAGGGTGTCATTGTGGGGAATCGGTAGGTTTCTTCACTCATCTACGAGGTTGATGGATAGAGGATTTGGGTTGTTTTCCAGTTGTTGAATATAGTTTGAGCTGCTTGTTTCGATTCTTTCAAAGACTTTCGGCAATTTTAGGTCTCTATGTAGCGCTGTGTTTGAGATAAACCATGGTGCTGCAGCAATCATCCTAAGCGTTTTTTATTGAAGTCTCAAAATTGGATTATTATTATTATTAATATTTACGGTGGGCATGTTTGTCTTCTCAAAGTGAAAGTTATACGAGCTGATTTATTTTCGTTCATTTTTATTTTCCACTTGTCTTCCCTCCTCTAACATTGAGTGGGTTCTTCGTCATAGGCACACTCATTTTTAATTGTCCCTCTAGTTGTCCCCCAATTTTAGTTGTCACTAATAATATGTTGACAGTGTACACAATCTTTTACCCAACATTTGGACTAGATCCTTATCAAATTAACTATGGGTTATCAGTTTTCGTACCCGTGGTAATCTCGGACCCAACAACCTCGGATACTTAAAAGAATTAACAAAATAGATTTGATAAGATGTAAAATTGCATTGCAATTGTGTGTTTCTTTGCGCAAAATATGCAAATAAAAATTCTTGATAAACACTGAAAAAAATAAAATTCATTCCGTGCATTGAATATCGTAACATCATTTTTTCGTAAAAGCGAAATATCTAAGAAAGGGGCTTCCTGTAAACAAAAGCAAGAAGGCTTTGAGCGTATAACTTTCAAATTGTAAATTTTACGACAAAGCCTTTTAGGAACTATTTTATAGGAAATTTTGTCTACTTTAATTTAGTCTACAATCTAAGTTTCGGTAGGATTGATAGTTACGGCGATGTATGTAAAATTCGTAGAAATCCCGCATTTAAACGCCCATCTCTCACCTCCGTCTCATACCCCACGCTTCAGGATTTTTAGTATAATATGCGATAGGTACCAACAAGTAATCATGACAAGTTTCAAAACTCCGGAATTTTCTTACTCGTTTTGTCTAATTTGACTGGAATATTTGGAATTTAAGCCTCCTCCGCACATAAATTGAGTGCCAAGGCTATTAAAAAATATTTCGAATCGTGCCTTACCTATATTGAATTTCTGAGGACAATATATAGCACTTACCCTGAGTGGTCCTTGGTCGTTGTACTTGCTTGAATGTCTTTACACTGAAATGCACATTCTTCGTGATGTTTGATATTGCGTTTAATAAATAATACTTCGCACGATTGACCATCCGAATGATTTGTGTCATACAGTGCAAAGTTTTGCAACATAAAATATTTCTTCACAATGAAGTGAGTTTCAGATCAAGAGTAAATCAATTTTATTTTTTGAGAGAAATATTTCGACTTCTCGACGATGTTGCGCCAGACCGTTAGCATTCCAGATTACTTTTCTAAAAAAGTTGTACATTAGATTATTTAATTACTAATGTCGATACTAAGTTGAGAAGTGCATTTATCTGTTGAGTTTGTTGCATTAGAACTTTTTCGAATCTTTCAAATGAGTCTTGGATGATGTTAAGAATTTAGTAGCTGTCATCATAATGTGATTAACGTTCTGCGTGCTTTGGTTGTACAATATCTGCATACATTCTTCTATTTACTTGAGAGCTTGAGGATTAATCGTTGAATTATCATGGTTTTGAGGCTGTATCACCATTTCATTTTGGTAGATTCTCGTTCTCTTTCTTGGAATTGTTGTGGCATTTGCTTTTTAGAATTTCCTATATACGTGACAACCTTTAGAAATTACCGGGTGATTGATTGCCTTCACACAGCGCGCATGTTGGCAGATTTTCTCTTAATTTTTCACATTATTATCAGGTGCATGTTCTTTACTACATTTGCATCGGAATAGATAGGCACAGATTTCACATGAAAACACTTTTATGGTTAACTGTTCTTTTATATATTAGTGACTTTTTAAATATTAATAATGACAATAGTTTAAACACTATTTAAGCTTTGATTCTCCGACAGTATACACGATCTCTAAGCCACTCCTTAGCATGAGGCACGATGCCGGTTCATATTTCAATGACCCAAATTTGTTTAGGTGTGAGGTGGCGTGCCCAAGAGACTGCGAGGTCGGGGAGTGGGGAGAGTGGGGGCCATGTAGGCCTCTGGACTGCCCCCACACGGGAGAACCCCCTGCAGAAGGTGAGCATTTCTTTTGTAAAACGTTACAACATAATTAAAGGCATAATTGTCACAATTTTCTTCTTCATCGCTGAACTTAATTTTTGTGTACAAATAGTAGTGTTTGGATTAAATATATGATCTTGGTTAAAGGTTGTGAAAATGTGAAGAATATAAATTTATTGGGAAAATAATTGAATATCATGAGGCTTGCTGAGTAAATTGTCATGACGTTTGTTCGGTATTTGTAGTCATAATTTGAATATTCATAAAGAAAACACTCCTTCAGAATATTTATAGAGACAAACTTTTGACGGCTTTACCTCCAAAATGTTTTTAAGTTTGCGATTTCAAAATTTGATTTCAATTTTTCCACTTCTGAAGTTTTTTCGTCCTACGAATAAGTAATAAGTTGGTCACATTCAATCGCATACGTAATGGTTCATGTGTTATGTACCTAAAATTTCGTTCGAACGTAATCGCATATCGATAAAATTTATTTCATTTTTTTCTTTGCAAAAAAATTAAATAAAAAAAGGAGATTTAGTCCAGGTCTCTCATACTATGTCAGGTCGAGAACGATCCCACAAAGTAGTCAATAATGTCTCGACCTCTTTCTAATCTTTGTACAATGCAAAATATTACAGAATCATAACAAATTTTAATGTTTGTCTGTCATACTTTTATATGATAAAAATGGTTCCAATTATTTATAAACAATCAGGATACAATTAGTAAACAGTCACATTAATTAAAATTAAAGCACAAACTTGGTTTATTTTTCACAATTGGTCTTGACAACGTTTCGGAGAAAATTGCATCTCCATTTTCAGGTACATGTTGTGGCTAAAATAAGGATTAAAATACATAAATTTTTTATACACGAATTTAATCACAGTAAAAAGAGGAACACATTGTGCAAGCAGAAAGCAACAGTATGAATGGAAGCTTACATTTCATAAACTATAATTCGTAATTTTGTCAAACATACGACCGTAATATTTCAATAGAAAAGTTCTAGGATTAATTCAATCATAAATTCTCGTCATTCTGAATCACAATTTAGTATTCACATTGTTAAAAAATGTTTCACTTAATAAAAAACATGGTTTGCACTCCGGAATTGGTTGAGGAGGGTACGATGGCCAGATTCTACTACAAAGTTTAGTCACTGCACTCGACATAAGAAGCTGGTAAATGGAAGGGAAAGGCGGGGGAAGGGGTAAGATGAACAAAGGGAGGGAGAGTTAGTCAATGTAAGGAGAGTTAATGGGGTTTAGGTTGAACGACTGAAGAATAATTCATTTGAGATATTTTTTTAATGTTTTTAATGTTATGTTATCGTATGTATTTGTGAAGTTGTTTCATTCTAACATAGAATTCATGTTTCATGCGGCCATGTTTATGTGTTTTAATTTTAATGTGACTGTTTCTTAATTATATTCTGATTGTTTATAAATAATTGGAACCATTTTATCAGATATTACAGAATCATTTTTAAATATGAAAAATTGAACGCAATAACGAAACAATTATTAAAATCGTCATTTTTGTCGTT
>BLKR01002281.1:57763-208012 GCA_011170035.1 Teleogryllus occipitalis | reverse complement strand
GACAACATAAACACACACAAACATCCATGCGCGGGGCAGGGTTCGAACCCGCGACTCTCTAAGCTCTCAACCTCGGCCTTCCAAACTTTGGGACCTCGGTTATCCAGGCCAGCAGTGTAAACGTTATCTTACAAAGTCAATAAAATAATATAAATATAATATATTTATAATATATAAAATTTAATAATTTAAATATAATACATTTTATTATTTTCTGCGACTGTTCAAATCGTAGCAACAATTGGTTCACGAGTGTCGTAATTTTCTCCATTACTCATTTCTTCTGAAACTGATATTCCTATTTCTTCAGCTTCTTAAATATTCGAAACTTGCTCAAATACAACTAGATAAAAATGTTACGGATTGTATTTTTCTTATCAATTAACTTTCAAAGGGTAGATAATGAGAATTATAAGCACTGTCTACTCCTTTTAAGTAGGTTAATTACTCCAGTGAAATGACAAAAAATCAAACCTTTGAACTTCAGGATATAACTTTGAGGAACCCTATCCGTTCCCGAACATTCCGACGTTAGAAAGGAAAGGTAGTGGAAAGTACGAGACGAAAAAGCGTTCGCTCTCATTCACTGGAGTTTGAGACTTTTTTACTGAAGCCTCAGGTATTTCTTTCTTGTTTCGTTTATGGAGTGCAGCCGTTGTTTTTGGAGATAGTGCCGATGTGAAAGCGCCCTGTTTTCATCCTTTCAAATCACGCTAGCCAAAAATAACTCTAAAAGGAATTTCTCTACGTGTTTTATGCATATCAAAAGAGAAAGTACTGTTTTTTGAACATTGTTTCCGCGTGATGTGAGTAACAATGCATTGTTTAGAATAATCAGAGAGTAAAGATGATTTCCTTGGCTATATTTACTTAAAATCTGAGGAGGTAAGATTCAAATACAAAACACTATTTTTTTTGTTATTTTGAGGAAAACGCATAATAGTGTCATAAAAGATTGCTAATATCTAGTGTTATTTGTTGTCCATATAATATTGATGTGCACATGACTTCGCTACCAAATGAACTTCCCACTGATGTCTCAGTATGATTAACAATGATGGAACCGTGATCTCATATGCGATTTAGAGCTTGGAGAGTAATATTTTCGTAGTTCTGGTGGATTGTTCTCTGTAATATGTGACAAAAATGTTATTACTCTCTCTTTCTTTCAGCTCCAACCTTCAACCAACCTCTTGATTTTCGTGTTTCAGTTTTTACTTGCTTGCATGCTACAAACGTTGTATAGAAAAAAGAATTTACGACAGAAAAATTCGTATTGTGGCGCCTTGATGTCTTAGGAAATTACTACTTCCTTTATCACGTTGGGAGGTCATAATACTCGTTTTATTGATACCGAACAAACGGTTTACGGCAAAACGTCTCCCAGGCAGTCTTTAGTCAGCACTAGCACCAAAATCGTTCAATTTCTTCCCAAATTAATAATCCCCGATCGATCTGGTTGAACTAGATGCTCTGCGAATTTGAAACGTATATTTTGATTTTTGGTAGTACTTTACATGAAGCCATAACATTTTAAAAGTTTTCTCAAAAACAGCTCAAACCTTTTCAGGTTTTTTTTCGAATAGATAAGTATGTTCGTAAAAATTCCAGAGTAGTCTTATTCAGTGAACTCTGTATTTTCTAAATTTGCAAAAAATTAACTTTGCAAAACTACAATGTTGATCATTGAGATTTTTCTTAATGAATGCAGTAAATAAGAATGATATCTTTAAGATGGTCATGTACAATTTTAGAATAACTAGTTTTCGCAACTCTTGGGCTACTATTGGTAATGAGTTTTACAAGCGATGGCTGTGCTGTGTTAATATGTACAGAAATTGCGGATACTAATGCGAGAACGTACATGCTGCTGTAGTATCAATAGTTTTGTTTTCAGTTTCCTTTTCACTTGTAGGCCATCTTTTTTTTCTTTTTTATTTTGTTGCGTCTACAACTTGACGCAACGCGTCTCCAAGCCCACTTAAGGGGCGTTGAGCGCTTTGCACCGGGGAGTAATCTTCCGTTACTGTGTAATTATTGCACTGAATAATTACTATATTTGTCAAGTCTCGTCACGTCGCAGTCTGTCAGTGCCTTTTATCGCTTTGGCCAGGGGCTCGACGCCGTTAGATCCCGGGGTTTCTGGCCGGTCACCCAACCAGGAACCCGCGAGTCTCGAATTCGCTTAACCTTCGTGACTTCACGGAGCGTAGTAAACGAATTCGACTAGCGCCGCCGGCATCTTTCACCAAAAATTCCTTTCGGGGCTGGTTGTTGGTTGACACCTTCCGATTGAGGGTTGGTTGCCCAGTGTCAATTATCCTCTGCTTGCTACCAACAACACAAAACAAAATGTTTTTGTGATATTTTTATTAACACCTAATGTAATCGTACGAATAGTGGCCACAGTTCAGTATATTTATTTATTCTATTTATTTCGTCAAAAACAGTCAAAAAACTGTATGTGACGTATGGGGAGAAAATCAGGGAGAAAGTATATTTTTTTAGTTTTCCCTAACTTCTTCGGCTGTGTTCGTCATGTGAAACGCAATTGCCAAATTAGCATTCCTCTTTTTGAATAGATGCCTTACCTAAAAGGCAAATTTTTACTTGTTCATATATGTGCGCAGATGATTTTCTCCCCCGTACGTCACATACAGTTTTTGACTAAATAAATAAATAAATAAATACATTTGTGAGGGCTTATTTACGTAGTAAAAGAGAAAATTATGTAATGTCGCGGAAAATCGATTTCGAGATTTAACGGAAATATACGTTTTCGGTTCCCCTATACCGAAAAAGTTCAATTTTTTAAAAAAACATCGTGTAATTATTTGATCATAAACTGATTGTTAATTATTTGTGAAATTTGTCGTATCAAATATTACATATTAAATATAGTTTATGAACGGTTAAATATAAATTATAATGCGCTTTAAAACTCGTATTTCATGTTTAGCAATAGCAGTGACGACCCCCATTTGGACCTTCTGCACTGGGGTCCCCGAGCCTCCTGCATTGCGGGCCTCTGATCGTGATAATTAATTACACAGGCATACACACAAAAGTAAAAAGTTGTCAGACCCAAAGACTTGACATCACTCTCCAGCTTTTTTAAATCGCCAAAAAACCACCGTGAAATGATTTTTTTTCGGGGGTTGTTGTCAGACCCAAAGACTTGCCAGATGTTTCTCTATGTATGTCGACGCGCTGAATCCGAATCTGAAACAAGCATTGTTCCCCTACCCTCTAGTTTTTTAAACAGCGAAAAAACTCTAGAAATTGTAAATTGTAAATTTCCCGGGGTTTTTCAGCGATTAAAAAAAAAGGAAGTGTTGGCGCAATTCTGGCTTCGGATTCGGATTCAGCGCGTCGACATACGTAGAGAAACATTTGGCAAGTCTTTGGGTCAGACAACTTTTTTTGTGTCTGTGTGTGTGCCTGTGTTATCGGGGCGGGGATTCCGAAGGCGTCAACTGTTACGATCATTACTTCCGTAAGTGTAGTGCATATTATATCGCGGGAGGTGGCGGTGATCTTCCCCCGCTGGATGGCGACATTTTGGCGCCGACCTACACGTAGGTATGTGAGGTTTCCTCTGGGTATCTCCACCAGCGAAGCACCACCCCAACAGGGACAAGCTCGAAGCTGCCGACTGGTCTCACGACATATGTGGTAGTTTAGTGCATGTAAATGTGTGTGTGTGTGTAAGAGAAGAGGAAGGAACAAGGATGAGGAAAATATCTCATGCAGTCTCTGGCTCGTTTGTTAAGGTATTGTTCGGACATTTGCGTAGGGAGAAACCACGGAAAAGATCAATCAGTGCAGTCGGCCGGTAGAATTCTCTTCCAGATAGAGGCTGAATTACACCTTGCGAATTACA
This sequence comes from Teleogryllus occipitalis, assembly GCA_011170035.1. Lineage (NCBI taxonomy): Eukaryota > Metazoa > Arthropoda > Insecta > Orthoptera > Gryllidae > Teleogryllus > Teleogryllus occipitalis. The sequence goes on along the minus strand of BLKR01002281.1, from coordinate 204,129 downwards.
TCTAGTGTCGAAAATCCACCACCGTCAATCATGATGACGATGTTGGTGATAATGATTTTACATTTGTGAGGGAAGCCGTTTTGGACTGGGACTTTTACATTTGTGAGGGAAGCCGTTTTGGAATTTTGAACTCCGATATAGTAAACACTTGATTCTACAATTTTTTTTTTCCGGCACTCTGCACGTTAGTATTATTGCTCTGCAACTGATTCACCTTTGGATGCTAAGGGGTGTAAGTTGCACATATTACTGCACAACGATAACGCCTTTAAATGTACTTTTTAAAAAGTATACTAATGAATAATTAAGGGATATACGTTGGAACCACAAAATAAGTAATTTGCCCTCATTACGTTCTCAGGGAATTTCACAAGACAATTTAATCGTATCGCGTGATTTCCAAAAACTATGAAAAGGTCACCTGTACCACTTGGCTTCTCAGGTTTTCAAATACATCGCATTAATAAACAGACAATTTTTACTTTGTTACGTTCTTTATAACGTTTCGACCATTTTAATTGCGGCATTTTTCAAGTCTGAGAAAAAATATTTATCTTTACTTTTACAAATAATGTTAATTTTGTTTCATTATATAGCTTTTTCTACAATTCTTTTGTAAAAGTCCGCTGCTACCGAAACATTGTGCAGAATGAAAAGTGTTTTTTTTTACTATTTAAAAATTGTCTGTTAATAAAATTGGTCGTTCAAACGTGTGTACTAATTGCCTGCATCAACAAAAATGCTACCGAACAAAACCACACAGAATGGTTTTCCAAACAATTTGCACGCACACTGTTCAAGAACGACAAATAAAATACTCTCGTATAACACTGCAATAAATTAAATATTTTAACAAAAACAGTATTCACGAATACTGCAATATCATACTATAGTATGGAGGGTGATTCATTTCAGGTAGTAAAATAAACACCAGTTTGCTCCTCAGATAATTAGCAATAAATAATTTCTTAACCATTTTGGTTTTAAGAATATATTTCTGTAGAATATAAAAATAATAATGTTTTGATTTCCTTGAAGTTATATCTCGCTGCGACTTTACGCTTTTCATGACTCGCGTAGGAAGTTATTAGTGTCATCTGTGACCAGTGAATGTTCTGGAATTCTGGAGACGCGCGATACCGACATGTTCTAATTGGCACTCCAAATTCTGCCACATCACAGATTTTCGATTTTTTTCGTTGATATCTGAAAAAAGTAGATTTGTTCTTTGGTAATAATTAGAAATATCAGAGATATGAATTCAGTCGCCGTCTGGAGAATTTATTTATTTATTTATTTATTTATTTATTTATTTATTTATTTATTTATTTATTTATTTATTTATTTATTTATTTATTTATTTATTTATTTATTTATTTATTTATTTATTTATTTATTTATTTATTTATTTATTTATTTATTTATTTATTTATTTATTTATTTATTTATTTATTTATTTATTTATTTATTTATTTATTTTACGTCAAAAACAGTTAAAAGCTGTGTGTGACGTGCTATGGGGAAAATAATTCTGTGTACGTTTTCAAAATTCTGTGATTCCTACACTAAACCATATACTCTATTATATTATCTACATATACTCTATTATAAGCCATATACTCTATGACCATATCTCAATTTATTTATTTATTTAAATAATTAACAAATTAACAATTTTCAATTAACAATTCTAGCGGTCGGTTGCTCTGACCGGTAGTTTTCCATGGTGTCTCCGATCAACACCAGGCGAGTGCCCGAGCAGTACCCTAACAAACGGACCACGCGCGGACTCTCCTCCATTTTCCTTGTCCTTCACCTGTACTAATACACTTACACTTACATGCACTACACTACCACACATGTCGGGAGAGACCGGTCGGGAGCTTAGACAGCTGGGACAGTGCTATGTTGGTACCTGGTTGGGAAAACCCCACTAGCCGACGGGATGGTCTGCATCGAACCTCACCATCCTGCGGGGATGATCACCCCCACCTCCCGAGGAAAGGACAGGCACTTACGGAACTACCTGACAAAGAGCACTTACGAGACGAATGGCCTTAGCAGTTGACGCGCCCGGAATCACCATTCAATCAATTAATCGACGATATAGAAAAAGAGTAATCGTCAAATGACTGCTGTGCGGAAACAATGCGTTTCTCAGCATAACTGCATTGGTAACATTTGTTGTGTAACCTAGGATAATACGTTGATGTTTATTTCTTTCCCACCTGAAACGACTCAACAAAATCAACAGTTCTTTACAAATTAAGAATATCAAAAAAGTTTCTGTTCCATAACACAACACGTGAATAACAAATGCGGGCGACCTCTTCCTGGCAGCCTTGCCATCGTATGACGTCAGCTGTCTTGTAAGCAGTGACGTACTGAGAATGACAGTTCAGTCGGTACGTGCGACAAGCGAATAGGCAGAGTAAAACGATCAAAGATTTGCATTTTTCAGTCAAAATCGAAACTATTTGAATTGTTTTAGCACTTTTCCCAAATTCTTGATATCTATAGAAGCCTAGTTACCTCTCACATGGCCGAAGAGCACATAGTTTTTTTCAATTTCTACGAGCATTGCAGATTAGTAATAAAGATGTTTTTTATAATTTTCCCTAGTTTCTGAGCATGTAGTGAAACCATAATCTCTTCTGAAAAGGTCAAAGGCTGCATACTTGTCTTCCAGTTTCTGCGCGCATTGGAAATTAGTAATACAGATAATATGAGAGCGCGTCTTCATACGGGTCGTTTTGTTGGGTGTTCACCTAGCGTCATTGAGAAAAATTATAAATTAAGTGATACAACGCTGGGAAAATGTCATGTCGTCCATCCATGTGTCGACCTTGTCGAGTTGATACCGAAGAGGACCTGAGGTTGTCGTGCGTTGTTTGGATCAACCATTGTGCTACATTTCGATAAATCACACAGAGATACAGAAGTGGTATCCAGAATGTTCCACAGCCCAATGTTCTTGGAACACTACTGCGGATGAAGCTAAGAGTCGAAAAGCCACCAACACCACATTCTGTCTGCACGCCAACGTCTGCGCCTTTTCATGTGAGCACAGAATCCTTGGCAAATGGGTGTGGATGATGTAGAAAGATCGCTTGTTTCAATGAATCCTGTCGAGCGCATGTGTGGCGGTTATAATCGGAGGGCGAGCACTGGAGGTGGTGTAATGGTTTGGGCAAAGTTTCCATGGCAAACGCGCGTGGCGTTTATTCCGATACCACAGTCCGGTATTGGCTCGGACAGCTATCCGATATCTGGACGTTATTGGGACAAAGTGCATCCATCCATGTCGATAGTGTTCCCACTATCATCGACTTCAACGTTACAATATGCCATGCCGTCCTGTCAGAATTGTGAAGGACTGTTTGAGGAACACAACACTGAATGTACGTTAATGCCCTGGCCTCCTAATAGCCCAGATACGAACTCTATTGAATATTAGTGGTTCAGCTTGGGATACACGGGTTTATGCAACATCACCATCGTCCCCGCCATGTACGTCAACTACAGGACTTGCTGTTTCGCTTGTGGTGTCATATACTCCAGGATTCATTCAGCAAACCCAGAATGAAACCCTGAGTGGTGCGAATCTGCGGGCTAAAGGTTTATAAATACATAATGGATAATGGGCTTGCATGAGTGCCACATTTTAGGAACCAATTGTATAAACTTGTAGGCACTTTTTGTAAAATCAAGAAAGCCGAACCCGTTTATCTGGCATGTTTTCTTTTCAATGACGATTTGAAACTAGTAGTGCTAAAACAGCACGCGCTTTCTCGTCTTAATAATGGTTATGTAATACTATTTATACCACAATATCTCTCCGAACTATCACATCTCAGTCGTCATTTTTTGTAAAATTCATTACAAATTGTAGAACATTTGGTGCGTAAACTAAATATTTTCAAGCAAATATCAACACAAATTTGACAATTATTACTCCTTTTCATACAGATCAATCACGTCACAACAATGAGACGTAATTCACAGAAATTCGCGAGCGCGACGCGCAATGCTATTATTGCATCCCTTTCCAATCTGATATTCCCTGAAGGCTAGCAATTTTTATTTCATATATTTCAAATAGATTTTAAAGAATTTGTAAAAGATTAATTTGTAAACGTATAACAAAAGCTCCAATGTAAGAAACGAATATAGAAATATGAAAAAATATACACACTAACTTACGTAGCGTCCAACTGCCTCAAAACACCCTTAAAATTACGTTCACGAAGCGTAGTAAATTCAGAGCGGGGAATTTCTTTGTAGCCAAATTACACAAAAAATACTCATATTTTCAAAAAATTCAACATGACATTATTTTAAAATGTTTTTGATGAACACATTTCATTAAGAAAAAATGTTTATCTTCGTAATCGTAGTTTTAGGAAGACCCCGAAAAAGTTTTGAATTTTTTCAGTTTTTGAAATCTCAGGGTTTTCAACCATCATGAAACCTGCGCCATTCTCTTAAACGTCCTTCACACTATCCAATAACACATTTTATAAAAAACGGAGCCATTTTTTTGAAAAGTTTGAAAATTCCCAGGGCTTCATGTAAAGTATCCCCCAGAATTAAAATATCGGTTTCAAATTAAGGGGCCGCGAAATCAACCAGATCAATAGAGGAATATGAATTTTGGAGAAAATCGGCTGAACGGTTTAGCCGCTAGCGTTGTTCACAGGCGGACAGACACGTTTTGCCATCAATCGATTTTTCGGAATCAAGGAGCCATAAACAGGGATTCTGGCTACATCATGTGTTAGAGGATTTTTTTCTAAACTGAGCATGCGGATTTATCCACTTTTTCGTTGCCAGGGTTTTGTAATGAGTTTTTCTGCCGAAAATTCGGTGTTTTTTCGCGCACCATTACATAAAAAAAGTTTAACTACAATTTTCCATGAATTAGAACTGCAAAAGGAAAAACTTTTGGTTCATTCATTTCCAAAGGCTTGATTTGAATCTTTAAAATAGAATGCGTCGGTACTATAATCATTACCTTGAATTTTCAGAACTATAGTAATCGTTTTACAACTGACCTCTCGAAGTAGTTTAATATGTTCTTTTTAAACGATCTACATTCGTTTAATATAACTTTTACATTTACAATATAGATTTTCCTCTCAGTTAAAAAAAAAATTACTGTAACCTTCATTGTTCATTGATCATTACATGCAAGTATTCATAGCGCTCTTGAAAGCCCAGGGACGTCGCTACTTAATAGTTTGAATTGTCCAGTAACAAGGAGCCACGTCGTGCTATTTTCTAATGTCACTAATCCTACGTTCAATGGGCCCAAATGTTCATAACCCTCACGCATTCTTAACGTGTTGCTAGGAGATGCAGGGATCTTCTTTGTAGCTATAAATGGTCTATTGTCCAGCAACTGATGGAACAATCACAGATGAAAGGGAGCAGTACTAGTTGACATGTAAGTGTCCGGAGACATTGTTAACGAATTAAGTTTATATTGCCGCTGTCTTCATGCGACTCAAAAAATCTCTCATATTCTTTAAAAGTTAGAAAATAGTGTTTTCTTGAATTATGTAAATTCTGAATAAGTTTTTTCTCACGTGTCATTACACTTGTATTTTTGCGAGATCCCGATAAGTAGGACTCGGGTGTTGTTCTTTTATAGTTTATTATTACATTCAGAGCCGGATCAACATCTTAAACGCCGCTTATCAAGACCAGACCAAGGCCACAGTAAAAATTTACACAAAAAACCATTATACGAAAAAAAGACAGTTTTACTATCAGACCTACATAAATCAGTGAAGCACTTTTGCATTTCAAACAGGCAATCGCATGCGCCGTTGAAAATCAACAATACGCAATTGACTGATGTTAAGGTAATAACATTTCTGGGTCCACAGTTTCTGAGTCCCCTCAATTCAGTCAAATCTCAAATGGAATGTTCATATAAATTAATTGGTCTGTGAATTAAGTTCATTGTCTTACGTATGAACCATTCCACGTCAAATCGCACAAAAAGACCAAAATTTGACCTTCATAGTTTTTATTATTTTGTATTTTTTCTACTTATTATATGGATCAAATAAGTTAACACGTGTATTTTTATTTTTTCTAATCCTATTATTTTCGGAAATATTGCTTGATGAAATTTGTTGAAAATGAAGCACATCACTAACTTAAAAATATCACATATATGAATACACTAATTATAGAAACTCCGTTCAAGTTCCATTCGAAACTTAAGAACATATTTAATTTTTTAGATTTTGCAAAATATTTAATTTCCTAAATTTTCAATTTTTTTAAAAAGTTTAAATTTTGAAAATTGAGTATTTTGTAAACTTGATGAGCTAATGTTTTAAAAAATATTAATAAACGCACTAGAGTATTATTGACTTCTCCAGAAAAAATCAAAGTGGAATCTTAGAAACTTTAAGAAATATTAAATGTTTACGCACCAGTGTGCTGTAGATTGCTGCAACAAACGCGTTTCTTGTGTTACTAGCGATGGATTTCTTTGGATGAAGCAGCAATTTAAGAAGCGCGTGCCCGCACGAAGCGCGCACTTGCATGCTTACAGCAAATTTTTTTGATCTGTACGTGTTTCGTGCCCACTTTTTTCTTGTTGTTGTTTTTTTTTGTAGAAAATTGAATACGAAATACGCCTTTATTATTTTTATCTGAGCGAGTTCATACAGAAATTTTCATTTTTTAAAAATAATTACAATTTTTAATGAAATATTTATTTTTTGAGAAAGTAATTTACAGAGGAATAAAATACACATTTCAAAGTCTTAAATAAAACGAATTAGAAATTTTTGTACTAAGTACGTTCGGATCATATTTTGTGAAGTAGACGAAAATTCCAAAATTTAATATAGGGATAACTACACAAATAATCAATTTTTAGGCAAATAAAAAAACACGTGTCCAGATGATCCATTTGATGCCCACATTTAAGAGAAAAAATATCGTTCATTTGAAAAAAAGTCGTGTCAACTTTTGTGCGATTTGACGTGGAATGGCTCGTATTCAAAATTCTTTCAAATTCAGTCAGCCTTCAAGCAGCTCGTTGCGTGTATTCTTCGAATGTACTACATTCCGCCCGAGACATGACATAATATTCTAGGGCAGCAGTTCTTGTTGTACCCAGACTTTTATATTGCAGAGAAAATTATACGATTAATAAGCAAATGCCATCCATAGACCTAATTCCCGTAAGCCTCTCTTAATTGAATTCGGAATTTTACCAATGCCTTGCCTATTTCATTTTGAATCTGTAGTTTTTGTCAAAACTGACTTAAGAGTGAGAGCATATTTTCGTGCAATACAAATATTTACAGTTACAAAACATGTCCTAGGAATCATATTTAGCAGGTGTCAATAACACCAGCTCACTACAAGAAATCCACATACTATTTACATTGCAATACAAAATAATTCTAGATGGCATTAAACAATTAAAATTTATATCGCGTTTAAGTGCCAATCGTCTCGTCTGTTGTATAACCCAACTGTCAGCTTCTCTGTTGTATAACTCTTTTTATAGTAATATTTATTTTAACAATGATATATAATGCATTAGTAAACATTTGTAGCTTCTCTAGCAATGATCTCTTTTCGATCAGGTTCAGTTTCCTTGATTCATTTAGCAAATGCTGAGATGGCTCCTTGTTTTGCTTTGGGACATAAAAGTAGCTTCACTATTTTGTTTAGCACTCATTTTGCTAGTTGTGGTAGAAGTAGGGCCGGGGTGTGACTATTTGTTGCTATTTTGTTAACAATACTAAAATTAGTGGTGCTACAACAGTACATACCTTCTCGCATTGTTCTTAACTGTTCCGCTGTATTATACTACTACATAAACATGCATGTGTGCAAAGTGTTTTCACCCAGCAAAAATTATTTTCCTAACCGACACTCGAACTGAGGTTCTCCTAATTAACTTGCCGCCAGCCATATCCCTATGCTATAGAAATGCCGTGAGGTTCTAATTCGGGCCGACACTTTGTAATTGTATCAACTCAATATATCCAATACGCAATTTTTGCAATTTTCGAAAATTGGAGAGTTCGTCGGAAATGGAACTAGCACCATATTTTAACCGTCCGTTGTTACACTCGAAGGAAAAATTTAATGGAAAAATCTGGAGCAGTTTTTGAGAATTTTTTTTTAATTTGCATCAATTTGGCACACATTACGCGAAATTAGACCTGCATCATTCTCTTAAGTGTCATTTAGGTTATCCGGGGACAAAGTTTAATGAAAAAATTTTGAGCCATTTTTGAGAAAATTTTGAAAACATTTTTGAAGCGTCATGGAAAGTACCCTAAAAAATCAAAATATCCGTTTGAAACTCTCAAAGCCTCGAGTTTGTTCAGATCGATCGGGGAATATCAATTTTTGATAAAATCGTCTTAACGGTTGAGGCGCTACCGTGGACCACAGACGGGCAGAGAGACGTTTTGCTGTCAAAAGATTTTAAGTATCAAGGTCCCATAAAGTATGAATTCTGTCTACACCACTTGTTAGAGGAAATAATTTGCTGTACATACGAATACGATTCAGATACTTTTTCGTTACCAGGGCCCGACAATAAAAGTTTTTCTGCCGAAAATTCGCCGTTTTCCGGAGCACGATTACAATACTTTCTCTTCTTACAAAGTACGTTTGAGAATAAAATTAAATCGCAAGATTTTTTTATGATACAAATACGTTTTCTTTAACTTGAAAACGAATGTCTAGTTTTCAAATGTGTCTAATCTCGTTTTGATGGTACTTTTATTCATCATTCCACTACGGGTGGGGAAGAGATTCCCGAGCTCAAGAAAACGTACTCAGATTGTACTTCTCCCCCATACGTCATATACAGTTTTTACTGTTCTAGGGCAAAAATAAATATAATCAAAGCAGAGTAATGTACCAGATTTTGGAAATTGACATCGGCTTAAGTGGCTCTGACCGAGAGGACTAGAGTTCGTGTCCCGACGGTGGGTCACCCCCCCCCCACTATAAAACACACACTTCACTTACGAGAATAATGACTTTAGCCGTTGACTCGCCCGCAACCACCAATCAATCAATCAGTCAATCAATCGGAAATTGTGTTTCTATCAGCTAAAATGACATCCAGCTCTCACATACACCTTTGCTTGCAGAGTTTCCCCCCAGGCGTCTCTCCTAGCGGTGGACCACCCCAGCCGGGGCAAGCAAGTTCCTGGCTGATCTCCCGACAAGTGTGATAGCGTAGTGCGTGTAAGTGTAAGTGTTGGTATTTTAGGAGAGAGGAGTGAACACGAATGAGTAAGAAAACACTGCACCCGTTTAGTCTGTAGAGGTAGTAAGTGGTTTAGTGGCTCATTTGTGGAGGTAGTGTTCCGACATTCGCTCGGTTTTGCTGGAAATACCGAAATACACGAAATACTACCGATCTGAGCAGCCGGCCGCTAGATGATTTGATTGATTGGTATTTCCGCACATGTGAACTGCTACAGACTCGTTAGTGTAGTGGATATTTTTTTCCGAAAGTTGGCGGTGTCTCCTCAACCCCGCTGGATGGTGAGATCTGACGCCGACCTACAGGTAAGCTTACGGGATTTCCCCTTCCAGTGGTCTCCTCCAGCGGGGCACTACCCCGGCCTCCACCCGGGACAAGCTCCCCCGGAGATTTCTACCGGAATTTGACCCAGCTATCTAGTGGAAAATACGCCTCCGTTGGGACTCGAAGCTTAGGACCTCTCGGTTAGAGACACTGCAATGGTGACATTGCCCTGAGCTGTCACTGTCGGTATTAAGCTTTTTGAGTTATTACAATCTTTACATAAGTGTTTGTGGAGTAAATACATTTTGATCCAGTTTTTCAGATTTGATTGCTATTTCTCATTGCAACGTTTCGTCGAAGAAACCTACGAAACAGGTTCAAAAACAAAAATCATAAATGAAGTCGTCTTTCAGAGAAGGTGTTCGAGTTAACTCGTTGGTCAGTTTTCTGGAAACCAGGACTTCGATCAATTGATTCATCCTTGTCACTTTGTTTATATGGGTGAGGAAACCCAAGGGTCGAAATGACTCTCTTCGTGTTACGATCTCATTACCTTCGCTTTCATTTCTTCTGTTTTCCCGCGTCTGCGGGCACTGTTTTCCCTGCAGCGAAGTGTTTGGCGGCGGCATTCTCACGCGCGAGTGCGGGGGCGGTGGAGGTGTCTGCCGCTGCCGTTCCTCGCCCCGGCGCGGCGGCCGCGCCGTCGGCCTAGCGGAACGAGCAGCCGCCTCTGCCCTCGCGGCGAGCGCGCGCTGGGGAAACAGGCGCTTCGTAGGGATTGGCTACGCAACCTAGCTGAAGCCTGGATGAAAAAAATTACTGCGATAAATACACACGATGTTTCCGTGTTCAGTGCGCAGGCGTTGAATCATATTCAGGCAAGAACCTACTCTTGGTCTTTCAGTTAACGACCTTGTAATGATTGGGGTTTAAGGAGGGATGTTTAACAGTTTTGTAGGTTTTTTTAAGAACGAGAGACACGAGCTAATTTTTATACGCAAATCCTGTTTAGTTTTGATTGTATCAATGGAAATTACATTGATTAGAATATTTTTCCGTATTTTTTAATCCCTGAATGTTTGACTATCAACATTTTAGAGTTGTTAAAATCATCAAGTCAAGATGTGCCAACTCACTCCATTTGTGGGGTAGGTTGGTACACTATTCCCGTGAGTGTGTGGAGTTTAATATTGAATATGTGGAGTGTGTGGAGTATCAATATCATGAATCAATGTCAAAACGAATCGTGTTGATTGTTTTATTTTACAAATAAATGTTAACCCGTTTATCGCCTGTGGGACTTGCAGCCTCACTTTTGCAAGTACAGCAGTCTTGGTAGTTTCAAAAAGGAGTATTTAGTATTTTACCTCTTTTTAATTAAAAGTGCTCCTTGTGAAACATTGAGTATGTAACCTTATTTAAATGTTTATATGTTCACGATTACGAGAATTTAAACTTATGATAGACCAGCGCGGTTAATTTGTCTGTTTTCAGGTACGAAACAAGGAAAATAAATCCTTGAAAAACTACAAGTATGTAATGCAACAACACCTCATGTTTTCTCTCATTATTTGTAAATGTACAAAGTATTATAATACTACATCAATCTGCAAAGATTTTGCCAACCAGCAAAAATATTTGATCCGCATTTAGGTTTCAAACTCAAGTCCCTAGAATAAACACGCCAGTCACATTACCTATACCACACCAGCCTCACCGCTATATTCAACCTTCCCGGCGCGTAAAAATGTTGAACATTTACGTTGCAGTTTTAAAAAATTCAGAGATTTTTATTTACATTATTTTAAAGCCTATTTTTAAACAACAGATTTCATTGACGAAAAATCTATATCTGCAACATTGTGGTTGACAAGAACTCTGCGACAAGACGCCGAAAAAACTTTTGAACGTGCGCAAATTGTACTTCTCCCCCATTCGTCACATATAGGGGATAAACATTATTTATTCCTTTTTCAATTCCATAACCCAACAATACGTTTTCTGTCGGAAAACGCGGATTTCTGCCTCAACATTACAGTCCTATCTCTTTACTACGTAAGTACTTATTAAGGCAAAAAAGTAATAAATTAATGATAACGCTTCAGAAAACTCTTCTTCGTCGAGTGATAATAAAAGGTGAGAGCCCTTTCATGTCCGCTAAGTACAAGTCGTCCTTATCGTGAGAAACCACAGGAAGAGAATCCTTTCCCCTGAGACGAGTTCCTCAGCGCGCCCCCGCCCCGACAGACGATGCTCTGTTGTGGCTACAACACGAAATGTGAATTCGGCCTCAAAGGACATGCTTCTGCTTTTGAAAATATGTCGGATATGACACGAAGGTTTCTTTTATCAAAATGGTACGTAATCAGTAATGGCCCCTGCGTCAGAAGTGGTCACGTCAAGACCGTGGTGCTTATGCCTTCTAGTGGTGACAGTTTGAAGGGAGATATTTTATTAATATGGCATTGCAATAATGTAATATGAACGGGGACTTTTTGGGTCTCAGACACGTTCAGGGGATAGAATATCGATTGGCCAGTATGTTTGACAGTATATGAATAGAGTATGTACAGTATATGTACATACTCTATTCTAGTATATGTATATACTCTACTCTAGTAATGACAGTATATGAATAGAGTATATAAATTACCGAGTTTTTTTCTCTTTTCAGTGGCCACAACTGCAACAGAATTGTGGTTTGGAAATAAAGTAATAAAAATAGAACAAATTAACAAATTAAATATTGGCCAAGTAACGAATTTATACTCCCATTAAAGCAAGAAGTCCTTTCAAGGTCACGAGCTGGCAGGAGAGATGGACACTCATCGAATCGCGACATTCGTTGCGTGTTGAATTTTTGGTATTGAAGTTCACGATTGAATGACAGTGTCCCTCTCTTTTCAGCTCGCGACCTTCAAAGGCCTTTTTTTATCGAAGTATATATTAGAGCCCAAGATTTTTTAGTAACTTACGACGATATGGCCTCTGCACTTAATCTAGGTGATTAAAAATACCAAAAAATAGTTTTATTTTGTCGAGATGCTTGGCGGAAAAAGCATTGGGCGGGCTTGTCACTGTGTTAACTTCAATTGGAAAGTACCAATTAGCCGCGAAGAGGGTTTTTGATTAAAGATAGACGTAGAGGTGAGAAGGGAACTAAAAATATGACATACTAAAATCTAAAGCTTCACTGAAGGTTTCAGCTGAAAAAGAGAGAGAAGTAAAAACTTTCCTTCCTGATATTACAGAAGACAATCGATGAACTACGAAAATATTACTGTCCAAGCTCTAAAACACATTTGAGACCACCGTTCCACCATCGCTTCACTGATCATGCAGGGACTTGAGGGAGATGTTCGGTAGATTGTGAAGAGCCCATGATCCAAAGCTAGGGCTTATGGAAGGTACGTGATAGATTTAGGAATCTGAGAATTAATCAACCCCGGACTCCTTTACTGTATCGCTGACATGCGGAAGAACGCAAAAGTTTTCTGTGCGTGTTGTGAAATGGAGTTCTCCGCAGATAACTCATTATTTCTTTTATTACTAGATGGAAATGCATCAAGTCCGGAAAAAATTGCAATAATGTGCATGCAACATTTTCCCATCGCTATAAATTCAGCGTTGAATGAATTCTCAACACCAACATTTATCTCACTGGCGTGCACTGTCAATGAGTATTTCCGGGCATCGAATAGTGTGAATGAAAGAGTTCATTTGGTATAGAATCAAATTATTGAATATGTTTCGTCTCCCGAAACGTTTTTCAACACGGAAGACATTATGTATGTGTTCACTTTACATTTTCCGCTTTAAATCAGATCGTGTGGAAATATTCTCGTTATATTCTTTTGTTCCTAATCATTTGCTCATCCTTTCTCTGCATTCATGCAACTATCTCTAGACACATTGTGTGTTTACGGGTAATTGTTTGGTCTCTTGGAGAAGCGTTGGAATAATCCCGGGCCTTCATCTTCTTGGTAAATGATCGTTCTATTAATGCAGACTTCGACTTTATACTTATGTTTTTTGTTTTCGAGTATGTTAAAGTGACCTTTTCTCCGTAAACTCTCCTTGGTGAATGGCGAACGTTTTTTCCTGTTTGCGACTAAATCTACATTTGAGTTGAAAAAGTGACAAATCTTTAAAGGAGAAAGTGGACTAATTCCTGTCAACATTGGAGGCGTCATTCATTTCAAAAATATTTCAGAAATGTCTCTTATGTAGCCTTATCAGGAATCTAATTATATTCCAGTTAAAGTGTCTAGTTCCCGTTCAAGCTACAGCATTTGAGATTAAAGATAAAAACGACGCAAATTTAAAAGCTTGTGAACTACAAGAACGATTTTTTCTCATGTGCGGTGAACAATTTTTAAAGAAACACATTTGTTAGAATTAAATTATAGGTATCTCAAACATCTCGTGAAATTATGACTTAGTTTTTGGACATGCACGTCTCAATTTACCAACCGATAGTCTTAATATTTTTCCATTATTGTAAATGAGGAAGGAATATTCAAACAATATCCGAAAAGAACTGACATTGAAATATTGTGAGCGTGCACATTGCATTTAGATCACGAACTGTGAACAGTTTTTTCTTGAACTCATCGTTGGACGCGGGTGAGCGTAGTGATCACCTTGGGTTTCAAAACGATCTCTGACGCGCTTTTGTAACTATCGGCCGAGCTCTCTCGTAGTTACCTTCACGTGTTTTCTGTGTGATAAGGAACCTTTCTCAGAAATGTGAATCAGCAGTTCCGGTCCTTCAAGCGCCTTTGTGTCGAGTCCGAGAAAGTGAGCTCTGCACCAACCCGCGACTAACCGTGTGATTATTTTTGCGCATACGGGGCAGCACGTTGTGCATTTAATTTCATGTTTTAACATTAAAAATATGGACAAACAAGCCCTTAACACTATATACCTTATTTGAAAGTGGTTGCTAGGGGAGGTCGACAATGAACATGAAGACTGTATACGTATTTATGGGGATAGTACCATAAATGCCCAAGACTATAGCTAAAAATTCAAATAACGTAAATGCGAATATATAATTGTCACCTTACCCGTCACCTTGTTGGATGCTCGTGAAAACGCTCGCGTGTTCGATGCTCGTGAAAACGCTCGCGTGTCGCGCTCGTGAAAACTGTTCAAAGGGTTGGTTGTCTCGGTAGCTTAGGGGTTAGAGCAGCTGGGCGTAAACCAGAAGGCCCGGGTTCGAATCCCGGTCGGGGCGACCAATTCTTTGAACTAATTTAATTAGTAAATGCGAATAGTTTGTTAAAAATCCCATATCATGCGTAGAACTAGTTAACACGTTATTACGAACTATTAACACTCTATATATATATATATATATATATATATATATATATATAGAGAGAGAGAGAGAGAGAGAGAGAGAGAGTTTAGAGGCAATGACAAATTACATAACAACAGATACTACGTTCCAACATTGTGTTGGGTCTTCTTCAGGTGATATTCAATATATTGAAAATATGACAATAAAAACAGGATCACAGAAAGACCCTGGTGAATTACCACTTATTGGGATGAAAAACCAGTATATTTCAATGTAGGGATATGCGCCCTGTTTTATTTCATTTACACCATATTCACTATTTCAGAACGTGGCAATTAAAAAGCTATCAAGTGAAGATGCCAACCAACTCCACTTGGTGGGGTGTGGAACATTGAATAGGTAACTTCATTTAATTGCTTAAACTTTCATGCCAAGAACAACTTAAATTTACGTTAGGCGAACAGAGCACAAGTTCCGGTTTAAGCTACAACAAACAACAAATATTTAATAAATAAATAAATAAATAATATCACTTTAGAAAACTAAACATCACCTCTTGCTAACAAAAATTTTAGAGCCTTTTCATGCCCATTAAGCACAAGTCGTCCTTACCGTCAATTGAACTCACCAATCTTTGGGAACAAATCTTAGTGATTATATTTCAATACAGACAAGGCGTGTAGTGTCGGGTTCAACTGTGTGAGAAGTGAATTTACATTTACACGCTACCACCTAACCTGACTTCACTTCGCTATATACCTCAGTTGACGCTTCGCCTAGCCTGTAAGCCTGTCCGAGTTGACGACGAGGCTTCGGCCTTCGGGTTTTCATCAATCAACCTAGAATTTGTGCAACGTAAGATTTTCATCGCATTTTTATGCCAAAATACTTCTTGCGAACACACAAGGCGCCGCACACTCGGACAATTATCTTACTTTATCCATCGTCATGGAGCACCTAATGCCAACGTTCGTCAAAATGATCCGTACATCATCATTCATACAGCATTAGCTAAACCGTCCGGCTAATGCGCGAATTAACCGGCCACACCTAATAGTAACCATATTGTTTCGTAACATATATATTACAGTTATATATATTACAGCACGGTGCAATCGGAGTAAGGGCTTCAGTACAATCAGAAATGCAAGACGAATTTATTACTAATTAATTTATTATCTGCTGATCTGTGAAATTCTGGAATTTTCTCACTAAACCCCAATAGTCTGAGTAGCTGCTTACTATTTCAGTCAAGGGGCGTCGGAAAACACCTATAACACATGTGTACTTGGGTTTACTCAACTGACAACCAAAATATTTTTTTCCTACTATGAAGCGAATGGCAGCGCGCTACATGTCGCCTTTATCGACTGCGTCAAGTGCGTTACCAAGTGCATTACCAAGTGCATACTGCACTTTCAAGAGAAAGAAAATTAATTCCATGTGAATGACGATGGAGCAATAGGCATTGTTGAGCAATGGCAATGAGCATAGGAAAAAGGGAACATTCCGCCACGAAGCGAAAAGTTTTGTCCCACAGTGGCTCGAAGCCGGGCCCAACGCAATCGAGGCAGAGCGAGTGGGGTATCCCCGGGCGCGGCCGGGCGCTGGCCGGAAGCCTTGAAGGCCCGCGGCGAGGAGGAGCCGGCGCGGTGGAGCGGCGGGCAGCGGGCGGCGGGCGGCGAGCGGTGAGCGGCGGGCGGCGGGCGGCGGGCGGCGAGCGCCGGCCCAGCGCCGGCCGGCCGGCCTCCTGCCTCAGCGCCGCTCCGTCACTCGGGAGTCCGTCCACGCCCGCGCGGGTTCCCGTTAGCCCGAGGTGGGCGGGCGCGGCGCTGGTCGGCGCTCCACCGCCCTCGCGTCGACGCGACGTCTTTTGTCTTGCGCGACGCCCGACGCGACACTGCACACGTCCCAGGCGCGTCGCCGTGGCCGCCTGCCCGCCCGCCCTGACGTGCGCATGACGGGCCCCGGTTGAGCCTTGGGAGAACCCCAGAGAACTCGTTGGCAGCGGAAGGCCACGGCATTTCCCTGGCTCTAGGAACGCCGCGCCGACTCAAAGCGAGCATTTCTTTGCGCTTGTCCTGTAGGAAGCACATTTTTGCCCAAGTTGAGGAATATTTGGATTTCCTTGGTGTCGTGAAACTCGCATGCGTTATTTCTGTATGTTTTAATTTTTTTATGAAATTTTGAGAAGTAGTTCTTGTCCGAAAATTTGGCTAAGGGAGATAAGTAACATTTCGAATTTGCATTCCAGACACTAGACCATACATTTCTTTGGTTAATGTTTGATGATTGAGCCCAAATTAGTTACTTTTCCATTTAGTTCCCCTTTTTGCTTTTTTTGTATTTCAATATATACGGAGTAAGTTTAGGCAACGCTGCAAATAAATCCGTACCGTTTTGTATAACAATTCAAATCAATCAATCAATTCATTCAAAATTCATTCAAAATCAATTAAATAACCGATGACTACTAAATTTACTTAGGAACATTAACTTTGAGAACACAATTTTTTAACATTATTAACAGAAAATTCGGAAAGTGAAATTGAATATGTTGTCCCTACTGCCACTGGGCCTCCAGCAGATGTTTTGACTTCACCTTCTGTTTTATTTTGCAATGACTCTAGTGTGTTACATACGTAACATTATGAGGTAAGTTAATGTAACATTGTAATGTATTATGTTACTTATATTAACATTACTTCATTACGTTGCTTATATTAACACAGTATTACTTCATTATGAGGAAACATAATGTGACCTATGTGTCATTGTTAAATATGTAACATGTACTTACATAGTGTTATTTCATATATAACATCTATAATAACTTCATTATATTACTTACGATATTACCGTATTAGTGTTTCTGCATTATGAAACATGTGTAAAATATTCCTTTCAAGATGGAGATGAGGATTCCAAAAAAATATTGTATGCACCTCTGCCTTTAAGTCAATTTTTGAAGCTCGGTGGTAGGGAACCTTGCTTGAAAAAGTACGATTTCACAGCCTTAGTGCATAAACTACTACCACGGAGCTCTCGTTGTACTATTTTTGTACCTCAAGATGCTCTTTGAGATGTACAGTTACTCGCACGTTTCTTATCGCCGATATTTTACGTTAAACGACAATTCTTTCCAATGTTCGGCAACTTTTACCCATCAGGTGAGCTTTTTGATCACTTCCTTTTACATGATGGTCTTGTCATGATTCGTATAGGCTGCCATAACCTTAGGTACTGTGCTCTTCGCAATACTAAATAAGTTTGCAGTCTTTGAGGTACTTAATTCAAAAAATACACCAACCACCTTCCCTTAGTGAAACCCGTGTTAAGTCACCCATTTCGCTCGACGCACTTTCGAAATGTCGTACTAGAGAATTCGATATAAACAATTAAGGATAGCTCACAGTGTAGGAAACCACAGTAGTAACAAAATATGCCGTAGTGAAAGATGATTCAGTAGTATCAACTTGAGGAAAATTATTTGGCTCGTAGAAAGGTGTTTTCATCCTGCGCACCCTCCTTTTCCTCGTGCTATTGCTGTATAGACCTTTTCCCCTCCCCTACATACTAAATCCCTTACGATGGCATAATGTCTAGTAATAAATCACTTCTCAGTTGCTGCAATTGACTCTCCACACCTCAGAGGTCCTTGAATGGCTGAAGCTGCCATTCCAACTGGCTGTACGTTTACTACGGATTATTTCGAAGTCGGTCGAGAAAAACAAAGGTATCGGCATCAAGCAGTACTTACAATCTGCCGTATCTATTCTATGCAGTTGCTGAGCAGGCGTTTATTTGGTTGTAAAATATCTTGTACCATCGATATCCCCCTTTTCACGTGTAGGACAAACCGAAATCAGGAGAAGATAGATCCCCACACCCTGGCACCAGCCGTTATAGCGGCATGGCCAGTACCGCGCTCTTATACGTCCCGAGAAAACCTGTCTTCCTCGTTGAAGACGACGTGTAGCTCAGCTTCGACGATTATGCCTCAGGCGCTCGACGACAAATGTGAAGACGAAGTGGCCAATGTTGGCAAGTCGACTAAAGATGACGTAGGAGACGTCGAGAACGCACATGTTGTAGTGGCGTCATGAAACTGCGAGCCTCAAGGCCGTTTGGCTCACCGCTGCGCCCCTGCCGCGCAGCGTTGCCCGAGACAGCGGGCACTCCAGGTGACAGACGAGGACGCGCCTTCGAGCGGGCACACTCACATACAGAAACTCTCTACAAACAGGACCAAAAAGCAATTTCTCAACTTGGCGTTAATTCCCGGTTGGGGTGAATTATGGTTTGAACATTTGCATTTTTTTAAATACATTTTTTTGATACTTTAAAACAAGGTTACATCATGGCTAACATTTTTAGGCCTTTCACAAAGCGACTTCTCTTAATTTTTTGTGACTGTTTTCGTACTACCCTCACTGCACTTTTTCTGCCCAAATTTCCTACACTTACTTTCTTTCACCAAATTTAATTATTAATTTGATTTTTATAATCAACCTTCTAAGGAACATCGAAAAAAAAAGTCAGTAGATCTGAAAGTATGGCATTCGGAAAGAAATGTAGAGCGAACGGCCTCGCGCGGGTGGGTGGGGGAGAGACTAAACAAGGGCACGCGCAATGCCTTTGCGACGAGAAGCGCATGTGCCAGGGCAAGGCAAGGTATGGAAGGAGTATTAAGCTCTTGGGGACTTTTAAATGCTGTATTATGATGGCCACGCTAGATGAAGTCGACAAATCATAATCATCTTAAGTTTGACGAGTTTCAAAGATTATTGGGATAAATGCGATCACAATTATTCCTTTTACACTTAACCAGTAAATCATGAATCGCATAATTGGCGTTTGAAATTTGGAGATTGCTGAGTTATAAGTAACTGCTTGGCGATTTTGGGGTTTGGACTAACATTAAGTAAAGTTTGCTGACCTTGTTGATATGAAACGTAAAAATTTGAATTTTTATATAGGAGACTATTTTAATTGTTCATATTTTATCCATTCAGAATACTGCTATCACTTCCAGAAAGTACATGGAATTAACAATTTTTATATTGGCAAATTATTGCTGTATATTATCTTCAATAAAAGCGCAACTTCATGTTGGGAGGGAACAATTTGTTTTCTGTAATTGCTGTCTAAAAAAATTGAAACAACTATTTTTTTAAGATTGCTGGCTTTGATACTGACTCCAATTTTTATTAATATTAATAAAATGCTTTTCATGAAGTTTTAGGAAATCTAGGATATTACATAGGCATTCCAATTTCAGGATTGACCTAGGTTTTTCAAAAAATCACGGAGAAAAAAGGACAATTGCAGTATACCTGATCCATTATACTGTATCAAGGGAACGCATGATAATATAGACCCAACCAGGTTAACTGTTACTGTTTCGTGACGGAGATTGTTGGGACGAAAAGTTGCATTGTGAAGAGTCCCTTGTTGCACTCCTCTGAATTCACCTTGTCAGAAGTGCACGGGTAGAAGCTGCCGAGTCCAAACAAGCTTTTCGGAAGAGTTGGCTATCTGTTCGGCGTAAGCGAGCAACACAGGTTGGAGGATCCAGCCTACCGTCATGACGCATCCGGACGAAACTGATAGAAGGAGCCGGCCTTCCGAGTCGGCTTGCACAGCTATACTGGTTGAAGGGCCAGCCGTACGTGTTGCCTTATTTAAGCATTTCTTATTGGTGTTACAAGTACTGATCGTTGACGGATATAGGATAGATTATTCGTAGTACTTGCTATTAATAGAATATTCATTATTTATTTTTGATCCAACAGATCTGTATATTTACCTACACAACCAGATACCGTAAAAACGGAAATAATTGCATAAAAATTACGCATTTAGTGATAATAAAATTTCACAATAAATTACACAAAAAACCTCAAAAGCCTTTAAATTCTGCAGTCTGACTGTTATTATGGTAGATATACATACATCAATAATGCCTGCATTGTTGTTGAATATAAGTTATATATATATATATATATATATATATATATATATATATATATATATATATATATATAAAAATATTTATTTAGTAAAGTAAAATGTGTTAAATATAACATAATTCACAATAGAATGGAATATATTGACCTAAACTTAATTGCTAACAAATGATAATGAAACATTGATGTACCACATAATAATTTATGTGATCAGGTGGATTAAATACACAAGGAGACTAAGACCATATTTACAGTCATTTGTAATTATTTCAAAAATATTTTATAACTGTTTCAAAACTATTTTAAAACTGATTCACAAGTACATTTAATAGCAATTTTTATTACTAATCCTTAAAAAAATTTAATTCACTTTTTTTATAAATACGCCAAGATTTATTTAAATTATGGCTAAATATGTAGCTGAAAATTATTTTCGAATGTATTTGTTGTTTATTTCTTTTAACCTTTCAGTTTACAAATTTAATATTCTTGTTTTATGTTTATATTAATTTTGGTTACAAAAGTTTCAATTCTATTAGTCCCTTCATTATACTTAGGGTTCTTGCATTCACTAGCACAAAATTCATCTACATAAAATTAACACTTAGTTTACAATTACAATGAATTCATAAATAGTTTACATACTATTAAAATCAAAAAAGTATATGGAAGAAATCACCAACATAAATCATATTTATATTTTTTACTTCTGATATTTCAATTTCTGTAATCTAAATGTACAAACATTCAATAAAAATCAGATCAAATTAGTTAAATTAATTTAAAAACTGGAATTAAAATGTATTGCCCAGCATTGATTTACCTGCTGGGTCTGCAATTTGAATCAATCTCATTGCTTAGAAACCTCTTTGCCCCTTCGACAATGAATAAGCTCATTGGCCTGCATTTACAAATCCTACACTCCCAACATGTTAATGTCATAACTATTGTTATTATCACCTGAATGCAACAATTAAAAAATTGTAGAGAAGAATGTGCACTCAATAACAGCAAATAAATATAGCGAGAGGTCGGGATAAATCATAATTTTAGTATTGTGTAAGGTGGGAGAAGACTCATCACTAGCGTGGGACAAAATGATTGGCCTTCATTTTATTGGATGAGTCAAATAAGTTTTCTTAGCAAATTAATAACCAGTTCTGAAGTGACTTTTAAATTTGGCAAGTTATTTTGTTAAATGCATACTTTTCTGGATTGCTTCAAAATTTAGGATTATATTTTTCGAATACTATTGATTAATTTCACACACTCACATAGATCACTACGCAGTATCACTGGTAACTGACAGTGATACAAGGGAGGGGAAAATAATTAGCTGCAGACTCTTAGTCTGCTTGCATGCAAAAAAATAAAATAAAATATGTTATAAAACCATTATATAAAAAAATAAAATAAAAATGCATATTTAATTAAATTTTGACTATTGCCTGTACCAATTCAGAAATTGAAAACAGCAGGATTACCTCTATTATTAAATACTGTTGAAGATATTACAATGTCTTTGAAATTAGTGTTTGGACTTGCAAGTGTGACTGCCAAGGAAAAATTATATAAACCAATAAATTCAAATTCTGATTTAAAACTTCTATGAAATTTAAAGAAAAAATATTTGTGACTGAAGAGCAGAAAATGCAGAATTTGACCTCACATTGGCTCAGATTTCATCTTAAAAATATGCTCCAATTACATCTGGTGATGTAGTAGAATGTTCAAAAAGATTCATTTCTCACAAAAGGATGAATTTAACTGAGTAAAATTTAGAAAAATTGTTTATTGTTCCTGTTGTTCTCACAAAAGGCAATGAAAAAAATACCAAGTTAAAATTTGATTGTGCATGTTTTGTCAAATTTTATCTGGCATATATAAGCAGGTTTTAGCATTTTAAAGGGCACGAGAATCATGTCTAGTAATATTGAATTGTTTTATTTGAAGAGGAAAGTATTTTCTTCACTTGGCAAGGAAAATGTTTCAGAAAATTATCAAGGTCAACACTATTACAACAGTAATGACATTTCTTTGCCCAAGAATCATTAACACAATCTGAGATATTTTTCTCTGGCAATTTTGAAGATGAATAATAGCCAAAATCATCGCATGTTTGAGAATGCAGTGTTATCCGTACTATTTGCCACACACAGCACACTGTGGAGAACCTTAAATTATGAAAAACTTGAAACCTTTTTTCCTTGGAAACCAAAGTAAAAATTAATAATCTTTCAAAAGAAAATTACAGATTGTCATACTCCATGAACTTGATTCGGAACTCGAGTTGTAAAACAGTCCTGAAAAACCAACATTTTGAAGTTAATGACACTTTTCTAGTGGGAATGTGAATTTGTTATATTACTCATACTCATTTGTAGTCATTCTGAGAGCACTATTACATAGTACACATTGAAACTATAACAGAATTATAGCACAAGTTATATTACCTAATGAGAATTTTAAAATAACTTGCCGGGTCAAAAATGATACACACTAAAAAAATCGAACCATTAATGTATATACATTTTGTCAATGTTAAATACGAATGAAATCACAAAGTCCATGATGCTTGCAAAATTAGCAAAATGTATATTGGCGTCACCTTCAAATACATATTCATGATCTTGTCATAGAATGCAATAGGCATTTAGAATTAACAATATCTATGAATATCTGCATCAATCAACCATCACCTGTTTCAATGACCAATTTCCATCACCTGTGTCAAAAACTATCTGAAAAAAGAAAAGAAAAGAAAGAAAGTGTTTTACAGCAGTTTTTTTTTAGGAATGCATTATTATTTTGTTCAATTATTTACAGAACATGATAGGCTTTAGTCTCAATTTAAATACGGTAATCAAAATTCTGTACAGTAATAACATATATGTATAACTTAATACATATACTTAGTATATGTTATAACATATACTACACAACAATTATGTCTACAATTTCTAATTGCCATAAATCACACTTCAAGACTATATTAAAATTATTTCAATGAATTGGCAACTTAATAAATATTATTTTTTTTACATTTTAATACGAATTTGCAATGCTTAATTGAGAATTAAAAACAAATCAAATAACTTAATCAAATAACTAAATATATCATATAATGTCACAGTTTTCTGATACTCGTAAATTAATTTGGATATTACAAATTCTTGCAAATATCTATATTTTTGTCGTGATTTAATTTATTTTGAATACTGTAAGTAGCAAATGACTTTTATAATGGTCTCGAAACTCAAAGTTTGGAAAACATTTGTCCACATGTAATTGACTGCATACAATTTACTAATTATTTGTATGTATTTTGTTTCAGGTATGTAATCCGAGAAACACATATGGACAGTGCACCTTTGTTTGTGAGTACAAAAGTTTTCGTTAGGTGTTGTGAAGATTGTCGATCATGTGTTGTAGCATTCTTCAATCTACCTTCCAAACGATAATATTGCCAAAGATTACTGGGAGACAGGTTTTATTTTAATTCGAGCGTTTTTTTTTTATATATGGACATTTATCTTTGTGGTGTGGGGGAAGTGTTTTATTGTCTCCCAATTTATAGCTTTCCCAGAAAAATTCTCTTTTTTAAATTTATTTTATCTGACGGACCAAAATGTCTTACAGAGTTGCTCACTTTTATTCAGAACTGGAGTGGAAATTTCCTATTTTTTAATTCCTTATTTTGCAAATATAGATATTAAAAAAAAAAAGTAATTAAATTGTTCAGTGTAAGAAGGGAAGGAAGAAAATAACGGTACATGTGAAGTTACGAGTTTCTTTATGTTTGATTGATTTCATGTTATTTTAATGATGTATTTGATATTTGGGGAGTCATGATTTAATTCTGTTTGAGGGATTTACTTGCTGACCTTAATCTAAATGGGCAGTACTTGCACAGGATTGTAAGTGATTATATTTTGTTAAGAAAATAATCAAATACTAGTCTGTAATTTGGGGTACTGAAGTTCATGGTGAATTTGACTATTGAACCAGCGTGTGTTTAGGATCTCTTTGGAGGAATGTTGATCAGTGCCAAGCTGAGCATGAGCATACCTCACAAAATATATTTGTGGCTTTTATGATGCTGTTGTATGATTTTTAATGCAGTTTCAAAATTTAATTAACACAGATTGATTAGTGGATAAAATTTGAAAGCGTTTGCTTTTGCTTTTTGTAGGCCCTACATCTAATTTAATGTGTTGTTTCAATGTTAAACCTCTATCTACCTTTGTCCATGAATTGGCCAGCCATTGAAATTGTTTAACCAGGGGAGTTACTTGGATGTTGCTGACTGATAGTGGTGGTGGGTTTTTGGGTTTATTTATTTATTTACTCGTATTTATTTATTTTACGTCAAAAACTGTTAAAAACTGTGTGTGACATGCTACGGGGAGAAGTGAATTCTGTGCACGTTTTCTAAGTGTGGAGACTTTTGTTTCTAAGGAATTATTCATTAGTCATCATTTGTGACACCAGTTGAACAGATACATCTTAAATAAATTATTTTCAATTCTCACTTTCAAATGAATTTGCAAAACTGCAGATTATATGAAGTTATCGTGAATCTTTGTCAGAAAATAATCTCGGAGCAAAGATGATTATTTCAATCGAAACCTTAATTATATTGCAATACTTCTAGATGATAATAAGAATGAATGTAGTCCGCTACAAAGTCTTACCTCACGTTCATTTTACGGGACCAGTTACTTACTATGGTATAAGATATTTAATTTTAAAATGGTTTTGGTGACCTTAAAACTTGCGGGAGTCGGCTGTGGGCCGAAACTTTTACTCTTGTGTTATTACTCAACAAATACTGATATTTTTTTGAAAAAAGTGCATAACATCATTAAAGATCTGAAAGTATGGGGTAATTTGCATCGAGAAAGACATCTCTTTTGGAGGTGTAGTACATGTTCCAAAATAATTTTGATCTTTTGCAATATTCAAGATTCGAGAGGTTTGAATGAAAATCGCAACTATACCATATTTATAAATGCAATTTCTTTTATTTTATTAAAGAAAAAAGAAAGAAAAATTTGCAGCCATTTTACAGAGTCTTTGTCAGAATCATTTGTTAGAACATTTTTAAACTTTCAAAGAACTTTACGTAGAGTACCTCCCAAAATTAAAATATCGCAATGGTTTCCGGAACGGCATGAGTAGATCTTACTCGTGACGCGTTTACCAAATTTCAGCTCAATAGGTTTTAATCTGTCAGAGCGGGACACACATTCGCTATCCATACGTACTACGTACGTTCATTCGTTCTTTCATACGTACTTCCACACAAACATTCATACAGACCCCGATATTCGGTACAAAATTGCGTGTGTCTCGTCGCCACCTACGCCAATCGTAACCATCTTTAGATAAGCACAAATAACCTCCACCCTGACGTGTGTGCGGAGTTACAACTCAAAAGATCTTTGAACAGATTTTGCGACCGAACATTCGAGATCGTATTATTGAGGCATTTCCTCAGTAAAGTTCAAATAATTAGGGTGAATAAAAAACAACGACCCTTCATCTACATTCTTCCTTGTGGCAATAATCATATTTAATAGACAAGTGCGTTTTTCGACAAATATTTCTAAAAACCAGTTAGTGCGCAAATTTTCGGGGAATATTGGGGGACGAAATTTACTGTACTTGGGTGACAGGGCCCGTCAGTTCCCTCTATATCTGGCGAACACCAGTTTTTTTTGCCTGGTCCATTCAGCACCGTACATCATCTACTCGCTTGTCTAAAATGTCAGTTTGATTTGACAAAGTTTAGTTCCGGTGATTGAAGCTCAGTTCGGTGAATAAAACAATTTAATAATGGAGTCTTCTGGCCCCTGTAAGAAAAGGTGAATTCCATTAGAAACTCTAATTTAAAATAACGTCACTAAATTTGTACTTTTGTGTACTCCTTCCATTACCCGTAGAGTGTAAAGGAATCCCCTTCTGCGCACTTTGAAAATTCCCTCTCCCTGCAGGTGCGCCTGGTCCGCGAGTGCTTATCGGCTGCGCTGCAAGAAGCGACTGTTGGACCTCATCTTGCGGTTCGGGTGCGAACGCTCGTTAGTTGTGGCGCTCCGTCTGCCCGCCCCCTCCGCCATCAGCGCAGCCACCGCTCCACTGACCTCCACGACGACCACGTCGTCCGTTGGACTGCTCTTGTGCTCCCGCCCTCCCACTCTCTCGTGGCTCTTCCTCCCGAGGCTCTCATTTAGTGGAAAGAGGTTCCAAATATACATCTAAAAGGGTCAAGAGCAGAATAAATTGGATTGAACAATTGCTAGGCGTAGTGGATACGTGCCTATGTATATAAAATATATACATTCTTCTCTGACATCCTAGTGCGTATGTGTACATTCCACGATCATGCCTTGTTATATTTTGTTTTAACTCATTTTTCTTCAGCACTCGCTCTTTTGCCTTTTTCGCTTCTATTTTTCTGTTCACTGTCTTTTGGATTTCCGTTCTCTTTTGACAAATCTTCACTCTAGTGCCTATCTCCTACATCTGCTTCTGCACTCTATCTTAGCAACGACTTATTGATGCCAACCGCAATGTATGCTTGTACGTATTTCTGCTCATGTCTTCCTCGTGATCGTGGCCGTTTCTTCCGTGAAGAGAGCGAGTCGGACGGGTCAAGTTTTGCCCGTTGTGCATTCCCTCCCTAGTGAATGTATTCCAATATAACGATCACTGAAATTGTGACAAAACGTGAATAATACACAGCCATTAGCGATTAAGGAGTTTGAAAAATGGTGAAACGACACGATTTTCCTAGTTGGTCATTAAGGAAGACATTATAAGACATTATTTTAAATAGCTTGCACGTTTAGTGAACATTTATGGATTGCATTTCTCCCCGTAGTAAGTCACACACAGGTGTGAAGTGTATTTGACGTTAAATAAATAAATAAATACACATAGGATTTTACCTGAATTTGTCATTTCTTGTGTAAACAATAGTACTTCTACATTAAACCTGTACTCTGCGGATTGCTACTCATTGAAGGTGTTTTGCTCCTTTCCATCCTCTAATTTATTTAACCGATACAGATCCAATTAACATTTGATCACCGATTAGAATATCATATAATATTTTGAATCACGGGACAATTCCATTTATATCTCGAGTCGAACGCGAACCTGGGGAATATAGTGATGCGAGAAAAAACAACAGAGCATGAATTACTAGTACCCGCAGTAAATGGGTTCGCACTCTCCTACTCGGATGTAGTGCTGAATATGAAAAGTAGAACATTGTGTCGAGCATTGGGAACTAGTCAGTGCTGGGTGGGTATGATGAAATGGGTATTGAAAATGCTAACTTGAAAGGGGAATTGCTTCTACATGTGACTCAGCTTATCGGCAACAAAAAATCACTTCATTGAAACATAATCCAAATCTTATAATGATTCCTGGAGAATTTTTTTTTATCTAAGGCAAGTGCCTTCTGTGGAAATAGTATTCTATTTCAACAGGTAACAATCTACACGACGATGATATTCATAAGATTTGCTGTTTTTTTAAAGTTATTTTTCAGTTGGGACAGAAGTGACGCTATTAGGAAAAAAATGGACACTTTTAGCCAAAAGTAAAAGAAAATATATTTTCAGATATCTATGTCATATAATGTGTACATTGATTACTGAAAAAGGATTTTAATACACAACGCAATGTACTACATAATCTTCACAGAGAAGCTGAACGGAAATAAGGATACCGCCTTATAGGAATTTATGAGGTTACTTTAACCTCTGTTTTTTGCTACAAGGGATTGATTAATCTAGCTGTGAAACAGTTGTTCAATAGGTACTATATTCACCTAACTCGTATGTTCCCTCGCCTTAATGTTTGGGCACATTATTGTATTGTGATTTTCCGCCAATGTTCCCCTCCGTCGCTTTTTATTGTCACTGAGATGCAACTTCATTGATATTTCGTGCTGTATTGTCAAAGTTGTGAACATTGCTGCGCTCGTGGCGAGAGGAGCGGCGGGCGCGCGGTGCATTGCTCTGTGCTCATGGTCCACGCGAGAGTGTTCTCTGCGGAAAGGCCGCGACCCAAGTGTAGGTCACCGCTGGGGCGGCCCTGGCGCTCGCGGACGTGAGAGGCGAAGCGCGGCATGGCCCTGGGGCAGGGCCTGGGCCTGGGCCTGGGATTGGGATTGAGGTTGAGATTGGACTTGGGCTTGGGCTTGTGCTCGGACTTCGGCATCTTCGCGGGCACGGAAATTTAAAAGTAGGTTCGGCAGTAAGAGTATTTACAGTTACATTTGTTGTATTTCACAAATAAATTAATATTAGCGTACCCGTGCGAAAACTCTAACATGTTAAACCTCACCCTCTTCCGTATTTTTCCATTTTCATATTAAGCCTGTGTTATGTCTTTTTCTTCAAGACCCTGTTATTTCGGTCACTTGTTCTGTGTGTCTCCTTATAATTGATAACAATAAAATACACCCTTGTTAATATTATTCTTACTTAACAATATTACCGAGCAGAGGAGTACACCCGTGTAATTTAATCGTGTAGAATATCAGGTAATTAGCTTAATTGCAGTATTTACAGGCCTTGAACAGGTGGGGTGGAATCGAGAAGCATCGAACCAGCAAAAATGTAATAGAATGTTTAAGACGATCTCATCCTGAAGAATACAGTGTGAGAAACGTTTCCTTGAGACCTTCGGACTCAAAAGTTTAGTTTTTAAAGCCCTAAACTGCTTCGTTTAGGAGTTATTTAACGATATAGATCCAAAAATCTGGCCGAGTGCTGGGGATTGCATTTGACATTAATATTTTAGATGCGTTTTTTTAAAATAAATCCTTCATATTTTTAAAATCAAAGTGCAGATCGTCACGTCTACGTGAAATTCTCTTTCTTTAGAGACCTCATTTATTAAGATTGGTTGCATGTGAGAGCCGCAAAAGGTATGTATACTATTGAAATAATATAGGAGGCGATTTCAAAGTGATTTATGGACATCATTTCAGTAAAATATATGGAGAGGACGAAAGGACAAATATAACATTATTTTTATATCTCTCGAAAGCATTTGATATAATATTTTAGACAAATTTTGCTTTTAAATCTTCCATCACACGGAATTATTTGCATTGCATTAAACTGGATAAATTCGAATTTTAGAGATTATCGCAAAAAGTAGAAGTAACATTCTAACAAAAATATTGTTTACTTGTCTTCAAAAATCCACGCCGATTGAATGCGGAATATGGTAATGATATTTTCGCTCCAGTCCATTTCCATCCATAAACGAAAAGTATTCTTCAGATGGATACTTCCAACCTTTGCAAAAGAGAAACAAAACATTGCCATACAAAACATTACCAGTGGATGTTAAAAATAGTAGGGTGTCTCGTATTAAAGAAAGTAATTTTATGCTAGAAAAGAGTTTTATATCGTTAAAGAAAACTCAGAAAAACGAAAATTCTAAATCTCAGTATTCCATTGACAATTATAACAGCAAATGTAAAGATGATAATTGTTTGTTCATATGCTACTTACAACGAACTTTTAATCTTTGATGATAATGATGTTGATGATGAATGATTAGATCTGTAACAAGTATTGTAATCAGCTTGTGGGTGAATAACCTCTATCTCAATTCCGTTTGCTTGCAGCTTTCCTTTATTCATAGGGTAAATGCTACAGAGTACCCTTTTCTTATTTGTGAGGCTTTTATTTTTAGTATTCGAAATACAAAAGAACGCGTAGCTACATCTGAAATGGCACATATTATCAGCCTTTTTCTGCTCGTATGCTGTTATAAAGAGGCTTGTGGGTAAGCAATATTCGTTTTGGAACGGTATACTGGGGGCACGTCTGCAATAGTCACCTTGCAATGTGTGAAGTATGAATAATTTGCTGGGTAGGTGATGGGGGGCGGCGGCGCCGGCGCTGGGGCAGGGGCCGGGGCCGGGGCCGGGGCGGAGGTACGGCGGCGTTCCGGAGGCAGCGGCGGCGCCCGCGCGGGAGCCTCTGGGAGGCGGCGCCGCCGCCGCCGCCTCCGCCTCCACCGCCGCCGCAAACCCCGTGCCGTTTCTCTTTCGTCGTCGGTCGCGAGCGGGCGGTGTGGCGAGAAAGTGGAACGCGCGCTCGGCGGCGGCGGCGGCGTCGGCCGCGGCGGGCGGGTGGGCCGGGCGGGCGGAGGGCGGTGCGCCGCTCCGCTGGGCGCGGCACGGGACGATGCGGGGGGAGGGGCGGGGCGGCGCGGGGCGGTACGGGGCCGGAAGCCGTCCGCTCGTGTCCGGGCGCGGCCGCGCTTCCCGCCGAGCCGCGCCGCGCCGAGGCGAGCGGAGCGGAGCGGACGGGAGGGCCGCCCCGCAGCCACGACGGCAGACACCATCGCGACTGCGCCTCCCGGCCTCCCCGAGGCGCCCCTGGGCACGGCCGCCGCCGCCCCGCTGCGACACGGCGGAGCGTAGCAGGCCGGGGGTTGCTGCGTGGAGAAACAGCTCTGGCTGTTCATTTCTGCGTTACTGAGGCAGGAGATTCGGAAATAGTATTGAATATCCATCATAATCCTCCAGTTTGTCATTACATCCGTTCTGTTGACAGGTGCCTGTACTCGTAGTTTTCGTGTTGGTATAAAATATTTTTTGAACTCTTACTACTCCAAAGTGCATGCATTTTTTTAATTTTGCACCTACTACAAACGTGAACTAAGCGCGAACGTTGCTCTGGCAGTGCAAAGCAGAACATTGCAGAGTCGTCGGTTTCTCAGAGAGGTCTGCTCGAGGCAGAAAGGGCGGCGTGCGCGTTCAGCGCGATTCCGCTCTGTCTACAGCTGGCCGCTCTATCAGAGTTCGCCTGAATTCCAGGCAACAACCAATGGGATCTTTATGAATGCTCTAGACGTGACTTGCTGGTTGACATTGTAGTAGAATTTGACATACTTGTCATGCGTGCGGAGCTGGTCCCGTGATCGTTGAAACATGCGCTTTGCT
Source organism: Teleogryllus occipitalis (assembly GCA_011170035.1). Lineage (NCBI taxonomy): Eukaryota > Metazoa > Arthropoda > Insecta > Orthoptera > Gryllidae > Teleogryllus > Teleogryllus occipitalis. The sequence goes on along the minus strand of BLKR01002281.1, from coordinate 172,342 downwards.
CTCTATATTATCCCATTCGCGTAAATAACAAAGTCAACAAATATGACGTAATGCCGATACCAAGCTATTAAAAAAGGGAGAATATTTTATCCGTGTGATTCGTATTACCTGTCCACTTATGAAAGAATTGAGTTTAATACTGGGAAAAGTTTATTCGATTGTGAAATTCAGTTAGGACTGCAGAATTCCCTTTCTCCAGCCTTCTTCCTAGCGCCTGTCAGCATTACCAAAGTCTGAGATTTTTAAGAAATGAGTGTTCTTGGTACGAATACAGGTATTACTGAGAATGGTCGCTGCTAAGAAGTTGGTGGGAAACTTTTTTAGGGGCAGGGAACCCTAGCGTAAACTCATTTCGTGTTTTCAGATAGCTGTTACAAAGCTCTCATAAGGGAATGATCTGTCGTGTCATGTCGAAACCTACTATTTTAAATGATGTTGCAGTAACACGTGATTCATTTGCAAAGTTCTATCTGCCGAAGCAAATTGGAAGTTACTCAAAAAAATGAATGAAATATAAAATTTTCCACTCAGTTTTGTCGCTTGAAACTTCCGTTTGTTCAGTCGTGTTCTGTCGTATGAATAGGTAAGCAAAGTTCAAGTGCACACAAATCACTAGTAAGCGCCGAGACGGGTATACCTTCTTAGGGGTGTCCAATACATCTCTGTAAGTACCACAAGAAATAATTCCAATCTTAGTGATTTTTAGGGTACCAATTTGTTTCGGTTGCTAATTGTTGCACATAAGCAGCATGTGCTGTAAACTCTTACAGAAAAAAATATCAAAGGCAGGTTTCGACACAAGACGACATACCATTCCGTTGTCAGTGAAGCAGTTCTTAGTGTAGAAAATTAATATTAGGATTGGTGATATTTTTTGCCAAAAACACGTTTGTAAACCCTAACCGTAATAATGTGAAAATATAGCCTAAAACTTGTGAGCCTAATTATGTTTTACCAAAGGTGTGCGCACAGGAAGGCCAGGGGCCTCGTTGTCCTACGTTATAAAACATTTTATGTCCGTAAATATGATTAATTTCTAATATTTAACCTGACAATTTCGTGAAATGATTCATGACATTTGGGGAAGAGGCTCTCCGAACCAACTGGCAACCCTGTAAATTGTTCGTCATAGAACCAATTTTAAAATTATTTCATTTCCCTTGTATTATAATGCATTTATTTATCAGTACAATAAGTCATGTGTAAATTAAACGATTGATAGAAAATGTGACCCAGTGGGAGGCAGAGGGACTCAGAATTGTATGTATCACCCCTCTTGTTTTAGCTGCGCACGCCTATGTTATACTCTAAAAATTTATATTACTTCTTTTGCATCTTTGCGTGTATTTTGCATCTTGATTTTCTGGCATGTCGAAAATGGATGATGGGATATGGGAATAAGAGATGAATATAAACCAACGTTAGTAAATTTCAAAATGATGTGATAAAATCATTTTCAGTCTCTAATGAGTCAAATAATAACGTATCCCTTGCCTTATTCCTATGTATCCGCCGTATCTCGATCTCAAAGGAAAGCTAGATATTATGCAAAATCTTTCTTAAGAAAGGTCCGGCATCATGCTATGAGTTCTGGACGTGACTGCGTTTATTTCATACCGAACATCTAGTCAGCAAGAGGAAAGAAGGCGTTGTGCCGTGCGTTTGGACCTGAAGGGTCTGTCGCGTTTCTCGCCGTGGCCGCTTCCGTGCATCGAGATGCAATTCAGTCTTTTGAGTCGTGACATCATGTCAGAACGCGACTTCCTCCTTCGTGATGCGTCTCGCGTGGGACAAAGATGTTTTCTCGCGTGGTTATATCTTTATAGTGTGCGTGGGCGGGAGGACGCGGGCGTTGCCGTGCGCTGCGGAAGCGCCGCGCCGCCACCCACGCACGCGGAAGCCGCTCTTGCGCACCTTACGCGTGGCACCCGCCGCACAGTCCTCCGTTGACGTTGTTTCGAGGGCGGCCTTCCATTCCTTTAGGACGCCCATCTGTATCGCACACATTTTGTGCAACCGCTTCGAATACGTTCTAGTAAATTAGACTCTTTTGCAAAAACATTCAGGATGTTAAACTTATAGCTGTTTCCCTGAACTTTCGATTCGCAAAATTCTCGCAAAGAGCTACAGAAGTGACATTGGTGTAGTTTGGTTCTCAGAGACCCAAGTGCAAAAAAGTCCAAATGGAACTCCTACCAGCGATTGCTAAACATTGAAGTAGACGTTTTAAATCTAACTTATCGTAATGGCCTGCTGCAGCAAATAGCTGCTAAATAAAAACACACAAAATGGTTTTGCAAAATGTAGCACGCTCGCTGCTCAGGAACACAAATAAGATACTCGTACAACACTGCAATAAGTTAACTATTTTAGCAAAACCAGTTTTCACGAATACTGCAGTTACAAAGTACAGTACTCGTTTATATGTACTGGACAATTGTTTACATACCAAGAATATAAAAAAGTTGCTCTTTCATAACGCATCAATTGCAAATATTTAGACACATTTTCCTCTTCCTTGGAGTCTTGGAGTCGCATGAATTAGCTGTGTCGTAAGTAGTGATGCACTGAGAGTGAAAATTCAGTTGGTACCTGCAGTATGAGAATAGACGGAACAACACAATTAAATATTTGCATTTCTCAATCACCATCGAAACTGTTTCATTAGCCGTGGATATTTATGAAGTTCCTGGATATCTATCGAAACCATACACTTTTCTTATATGATGGGGGCTGCATAGTTTTCTTTCTTTCTGGTCGCGCTGGAAATTAGTAATATGGATAGTACAATCAAATAGTTGCATTTACAGTCAAATGCAAAGCTGTTTAACAAGTTTTGGATTTTTCCCGCGTTCCTGGGTGTCTAACAAAATCAAAGATACTTTTCGCATGGCCGGAGGCTGCATACATTTCTTTCAATTTCTGTGCTAATTGGAAATTAGTAATAGATTCGACGCCTGCAGCAGCAAAAATGTTGCTGAACAAAACAACACAAAATGTTTTCCCAAAACGTAGCGCGCACACTTTTCAAGAGTAACAATTAAACTATTCTCGTATAACACTGCAATACATTGATTATTTTAAGAAAAACTTTCTTCACGAATACTGCAATAATTTAGTAGAGAATATACGGATACAACAGTTCTTTATACGCTAAGAATAGCAATAGTTGCTAGTTTATAACGCAACACTTTTATAGCAAATACTAATGGTGGCGGACTCTTCCTTGGAACCTTGCTGTTGCAATACGTCGGCTGCATCGTAAACATTGATGCAGTGAGAATGTAAATGAACTACGTAATGAACTGAACCGAACGAGTATGTAAAAATTAATGTTCAAAGAGGTTCAACCAACCAATTTTTTTAGTGTCCACTGTCATATTTTAATGTTTATATTTTTATACATACGAGACCTTTCATGTTTGAAAATATACACGAGGACACCATTTCAGATATTTAAAGTTCATCTCAATCAAAAATCTTTAAATTTAATAATATTTATTGTTTCAATGTCCATTATCACCAAATGTTTTTGTTATACTCAGAGCGGCAGTGTTATACGATGGACTCATTTTTATTCATTTAAAATTAATAAATAGGGTGAGAAATTAAAAAAAATACGATTTACAGATAGATAATAAGGAAAGACATGCACAATATTTTAAATTGCAAATTAAAGTGTGCATCTCGAATATGGCCACTGAACTCGCTTCACGCAGAACATTTATATTCACTTTATAGAAATGTTAGTTGCTTGTACAATATTTGAAACGCTTAGTTTCATAATGATCTAAGCGCTAAATCATAATTTCTCAACTGATAATTTTAAATCGATGCATGTACCTCCCTTTCAGAAGGTAGAGGAAAGATTCCTAATTTGGGCCACATTTTTATTTTTCATATCCAATCTCTCAACAAAGATTCAATTAAAACAAATATATATCGAAACAATCTATAAACTATGAACTGTCATAATATATAATCATTTAATTAGTAAAGAGTAATGAAAAACTGAAAGTTAGAAATCGGTCCAAATTGCGACACCGGTTGCCTAAATAGGATTCCCAGTCTCGTAAGTCGCACGTCAAAACGAAATGCATAAGTGACAAGAAATAAATTGGAAAAACACGTCTCTTTATTGAAAATAACATGAATATAATATATCTAGAAGATAGAGAAAAACTCATTGTTCAATTTTGAAAAAAAAAAAAAAATACAATTTCGGGGGGAAAATATTACCGGCAGTCCGCTCTTTAATTTAATGATTTTCCCACATCATGCTAATGATCTAGAGGCAATCATTTTGATATTCTAAACTGAACTTGCCTGTCAGTTTTAAAATATTCCGAATTAATGAAAACACTACGTAGTACTATGGTAAAATCAATAATATACTGCACTTTTTTATCGATAAAATCTTTTTAATAGACTGTGAGAAAAAAGTGAAGAACTAACATAATGCATAGTAACATTATATTTCATATCTGCAACTTATGCAAATAATTTTTTTGTGCCGGATTTCATATTAACACACTGAGAGTGAACCTCTAATCTACATCTCAGACAATCTATCATATCTTCTTCCTTTCCGTTGCTACATACCGTACAGAACTAGCCAGATTCAACATGATTGAGACGTTCTTCATGATTTTATCCACAGATTTTTTTATTCTTGTATTCTTTTTCTTTGCCTTTTTGATTGACGTAGTTGCTGTTTGGATGGGCTGATGTTTAAAACTGTCCTTTCCACTTTTTCCAATAGATAATATCACGGACGCTTTAGAAAAACGTGTCAACCCTCTTGTTAAACATTATTTTCCATTGTTTCTTGTATTTATAGCTAGATTCATCTGAAAAGGATACTTCACTACCATTTTACCATGTTGCTAGAACTAGGTCGCTTCATTACTCATACTGTCAAGACATTAGATGTCGCACAATATCATACTGTATTTACATACAATCCATTCCATTTATTTTTATTGACGCGAGGGAAAAATATAAAATAATGCTTATCAGCCTCTTCAGACCGATTCAGCCATCGCAACCTTCTGTGGTCCAATTTTTGCAACTCATCCATATAAAAAAAAAAAAAAAAAAAAAACATAACGCTGGACAACTCTTTCAAGAGCAACATTAACCTCAATTGCATATTTGGAAGCTAATGAAGTATATTTGTAACCTGTAGCATAAAAATTGCAATTACTTTCTCCCACTGGCAATGGCTTATGATAGAGGGGAAGATAGTAATACACTCTACACAAAACTCTGTATCACTCACCTCCTCATTAAAATGACTCGTATTTACTGAAAATTGACTAACAATCCTATCAGAGCATGTACAAGCATTAGAACCAACATGTATGATCGAAATGCTGTTTTGCTTAGAAATATGTGTACGGTCCAATTTAAGCGGTGGTCCAAATTTGACAACTTTCTCCTATATGCGTCGCCAACAACGAAAACATGCTTAAATAGCACAAATAAATGTTGAATTGCATTTCAAATGGGTTTTCTTTGTTTTAGGCTTAGCTAGTACTCGGTATTTTGACCCTTATTGAACTTTATGTGTCTTACCTACGTACTAGAATGGCACATTGACCAAGACATTATATATCTTTATAATATTTTTTCGATCATTAAATATCTCCATTTTCATTTGCGCTGTATTGTTTTACGCCCTGAAATACCATGTATAGACTCTTCCACTTTTTATTTGTGTGTTCAATTTCTTTCTCTTCGTGTTCGTGTTACTTCATTGTATTACTGTGGACGTCTGCCCTTGCGGCATCTTGGAAGGAAAAACTCGGGCAATGAATGCCAATTGAAGGTGTAGCACCGAGGATTGTACTTTTTAGTTTCTTCTTATGTTGTACTGTACATGAGTTTAGGAATTCGAATGACTTGTGGACGATTTGTCTGCTTTCTCGTGGATAACGAGAACAAGCTGCTCACGTACCCGCTTATTGTGAGTACTCACAGAAATAGGAGTCCAACAACTGGCGTTACGCACTTTCGGTGCCAGCGTCTCCACTTCAGGAATGCGATTTTCGTCCTTTCACTCCTAGCCCAAGCGGATTTACCCCAAGCCGGACGAGCGACGCCCACATCGGAGGGTATGTAGGTTGGAAGTTTACGAAGGTTTTCGCGAGCTTTCTCCACTAGTTGCCCGGTACCCAACGACTATAAGCAGATTTCGTGTCATCGGCCAGAGGCCGCCGCCTTAGGCCACGAGAAGGGAGAAATGTGGGTTAGGCCTCTTTTAGCTCTTAGGCCTCTTTTAGCTTAGATGCCACTGCATATGCCCCTTCCTGCAAAATGATGTGTTCGAAGCCATTTCACACCCGGACAGAATTGAGAGACGCCCAACCTTTTTGAGTTGCTGGGAGATTTTGTGATTTAGAGCATCTCTGTGGTGGCAGATAATTTGTAATACAGAAGCGCTAAGGAGTCGTACAATTTTAATGGTTATTTAATTGTCTGCTTACATCGAGGTACAATAACGTCGGACAGATGGATCCGTCACTCGTTATTTATAGGATGAGCTGTTTTATTTTCAGTCTATCTCTCCTTGTTTTTTACAAACCAGATACTCCAAACTTTATTAGTTACAAATACAATTTTACGTTTCACCTGATTCGAAGATTTAGAATTATAATGTTAACCATCGCTCATAAATTTAAAAATTTCAACACAAACGCTGAATTAAAAAACCGTGAACCTTTCATGTATGTAAGGTGATTATGTCTACAAATGAGCATTTGCGAAATTGAAGTTGAAATGGAATCTCGAATTTGAAGAATGTTTTGTTTTCGAATTGAATTTTACGAGACCAAATGTTTATTTATATCAATTTCAAGAGTATTTACTTCACGTTCTTGCCAAAAATATTGCATTATTAATGTGAACGAAAAGAAATGAGAGCATTTGCTCACAGACGCGTACAGTTGATTTATTACCTTGGCGCGTTTATTTTTCGAACGTCCATCAATGCCATTAATGAAACGTTAATAGAACATGTCTTTCGGTATTTGTACTTGTAGAATTTTATAAGATGTACTTATGTATTCCACGTTGAAACACCAGTAGTTTATTTAATTTCTTTATACAGTTCATTGAACCTGTTTGCTTCGTGGAGGGGTAATCTACAAAACGGCGTTCGGATTCCCCACAACGTACTCCGAAAAATGGTGTCATTTCCTTGAAATTAAGCAATTATTTAATAATAAAATTTACGTTTAGTTGGAAAAGAGTTAATGCTCATTGTACCCTTACTTTATGGAATACCTAGCATTCATGTATATGAGCAAAATTAAATTTTATTTGAAACAGTCTTAACTTAATTTTTACACTTGCCATTTGTCTTTTTTTAAATAGTCCACTGTACCCTGAGACACTTCTTTGGGTACGCCCCCCTTTCATATTATACCGAATAAAGAAGACATGACATAGGGTCGGAGGGCGAGAGCGGGGAGTGCGTGTTGCTCAAGAGGATAGCAGAAGAGTCTGCGCGTCGCTGCCCTGGATACCATGAGGCTGAGGCCAGGGCGCGGCGCGTTGGCCCGCGGGTCGCAAGGCTCACGCCTCTCCGCTCTCGGTTGCAAGGCCGCCCCTCTCCGCTTTGCCATGCCAGCCCCCGCTCATTCCCACCCCACACAGCTCGTAAGCACGCACGCATGCAGGCACGCAGGCGGGCAGGCAGGCGGGCAGGCGGGCAGGCAGGCGATTCCGGTGCGGAGGCAGCCTCGGCACAGTCGTCGCAGGAGAAAGTCAACGTGCGCGCCGTGGGAGCGTTTTAATAGCATCCTTACCGGTGGTCGATCGTAACTCCACCGTTGTCCACGTAGTGCATCCCATCTCTAGGAGTGAGCCATCTTGTAGTATAGAAAACACCGGTTTTCTTTAAGTACCACCCTTTTCTCATCAGCAAGACTTAGCTTTAGCTTCCAAACTATTTTAGAAAATTGATTCGTTGTTCACTATTACTTTTTTCCTAATTTATCTTTGCTTCTTTTCACAAATAGTTTTAACATTTGAAATTACGTAACTAATTGATGTCTGCGGGTACATTAACTGCCAAAATTGTGAGTCCCGTTAGTGTAGTGTATGTTTCATTCCGAGAATGTTCATCCCATGATTGATGATGGGATCAGGCGTCGACCTACACTTCGATTTGCGAGGGATTTCCCTTTCCAGTTATCTCCCCCAACGAGTCACCGCTCCAGCCAGGACAAACTCTAAGGAACCCGACAAGTGGTAGTGCAGGGAATGTAAATGTGTGAGAGTGTGTGTGAATGTGTTTATGTGAGTGAGGGTAGATGATAGAACAAGGAAGAAGAAGATGAAAACATCGCACGCGGTCCCTGGCCCGTTTGTTAGGGTACTGCTCCGGCATTCACCTGGTTTTCATCGGAGGAACCGCGGAAAATTTCCGATTAGAGCAGCAGGCCGCTGGAATTCTTCTCTAGACAGCTACCTAGGTAATGTAGAAAATCCGCCAATATCAGGACTCGAACCCTAGGACCTCTCGGTCCGAGGTCGCTGGAGACAAACTGTAATCTCTGAACTAACTCAACTGGTGAAATTACGCAAAAAATGACATAATTGTGGTAATTTCTTCCAAGCAAGCGCATGCCTTCGGTATCGCCAAATAAAATTATTTGGTATCGTTACGGTTGTCTGTTACGGTTATTATATTGGCAGAAGTTTGACGCGCAGCGTTGTTCAGAGCTGGACATATTTTGGGACGTTACGTACGATTGCATTTAAGAGAATGGGCTGATTGGCATTTGAAAGAGGTTTCAGCAGAAACATTAAAATACTTAGATTTAATGTTACACTGTGAATGCAAAATTCATTATGAGAACGTTATATTCAGAAAGGGTGTACCTATTTGTTGCAATGTTTCATTCACATTTTTTATCCCGTCCTGATATTTTATACAAGAATATTTCAAAGAAAGGAAGGATTGTCATAATATTTTTACTTTTTGAGTTTTCAGACTGATGATCGAAGCGGTGGACGTTTAAGTTACTGCTTATTGTTTCAATACACAAGTAGATAGGCTACCATCCGTTGATCTTGACACAGGCGCACAAAAAAAGTTGCCAGACCCAAAGACTTAGACACATGTTTCTCCATGTATTTCGACGTGCTGAATCCGAAGCCAGAAGTGTGCCGTCACCCTCCCAAATTTTTTAAATCGAAAAAAAGTGACATTGATTTTTTTGTTTTCGGGGGTTGTTGTCACATCCAAAGACTTGAAACATGTTTCTTTCTGTATTTGGACGTGCTAAATCCGAATCTGGAACCAGAATTGCACCATCACATGTGTCACGTCTTTGGGTCTGACAACTTTTTTGTTACTGTGTAATCATTCATTTTAACAACGTTTAGGAAAGCCAAGAATCAGTTCTATGTATTTAGTCTCCGACACTCTCTTAGGGACGTAATTCTCATGAAGGTTGTCATACACTGGGCCATGTGGCTAAAACCCTACCTGTGAATGAATTTTTTTAAATGAATAATAAAAGTCTTGAAATTTCACTGTTTGAAGTAGGGGCACAAGTTACCATAAGGTACAATACATCAACTTCCTTGGCAATTTCTCGAATCGAGATCGTCGCAATTGTCTAGAATGGCACCCCTTTGAAGTGGACGGCTTCTAAAAGTTTTCCAGCAAGTGGCTGCGTGTGTTAGTAGGCCAGGTTCTCCGTTTTATGCGCTCATTGTTATCTGCAGCTTGTGCTGTTGGAAGTTGAATTGGGAGTCGTAGAGTGGGACGATGCATTACGCCGCCAACGAACGTGTGGACTAGCTTGATGAGTAGCGCGTATTTTCAAAGTCATAGTGAAAAATCGCTTCTGCTCAGAATATGGTAATCTTTTGTACTTATTCTGATGGAAAAGCATTTTACGAGGAAAACCTATTCCAGCAATGAACATTTCTTGCGAGACACGAAATCAGAAGATGAGGTAAAAAAAGTCTAGCCTTGCAGTTAATAGAGTCTTGTCTTCAGAGATAGCGCTAATTATCATATGAAGAGAGGCTCTCAGGGCGAAGTTGGCGGAGGGTGCATCAGAATACTAATGGACTAATGAACTAATGCATTGCTTTAAATAGTGCTGGACAACACGGGTTACCGGAAGGCATTTTTCGGTCTTTTCGTTTTTCTCATTGTATCATAAATTTACTCCGTCTCACACTAACCACATTCAACATCCTTTATTTGGAGGGGACTATCTTAAAACATATTCCACTTTGTGTCCACTGAATGTTATGTAGCCATTGTTGTAAACAAAGACATTTAAAGAGTTCTATGTTCTTTCGCCATTTCACATATATAAATTTGGGTAAAGGATAAAAATTGTGAAAGAACCTCTTACAAGGCACTTACAAGATACAAGGCTGCGAAGTGTCTCATTCGATTATTTACTAAGGATCTCAGAAAAATGTGAGAAATCCTCTGAAAGTTTTACGTTTTTGGCTGAAAAACCGACCTTGAGCTTGTAGTATGCTTCATTACCGCGTTTAAACGCTGTTTTCTTTTTGCTGCAACGCATAAATACTTCAATATCTAGCATAGTGCAATTCAATGGATGATACAGCATTGTTCTATTTCATAATGTGTGTTCGCATATGTAACTCATCTAGCACTTAAATTCTTAAGACTAAATATGTTTTTATTAATATATGATGTAAAAGCGAAATATAAGTGTTATTTGTGATACTTGTTCCACTTTGTATTGTTATATTTCGACTGAACATTATATAACTGTGAAATACTGTTTGAACGATTACAGTTGTATAGCATTACATGTTACCAATTGTACAGTGTGATTCAATGATGTTCCTCAATCTCTTTCAGCTCTCATATATGCTATAAAACCGTATTGCTATGTAGCATTGTCTACTAATTACACAATGTTATGTCTCAGTCTGATGTAACTTTGACAGGCAAGAATTAAGCTGTGTAATTCAGAAAACTCGGGCTTTATTATGAGTACGCGGGTGGTTGGCCAAGACCCGATGTAGCGCCATCAGAGGGGAAAAAATTGTATTTTTAGTGTAGCGCCTAGAAGATTGTGAGCATTTGCTACTACAGGTCATTAATTGCTGTTTCTACAGGCCAATATTTTTTCACCTTCTTCTATCATAGCTTTTAGTTTCTCTGGATGGAGAGATGCAGCGTCTTTATCAGCCGATCACCGCTTCCACTTTCTACAATGCTATGCTAATTACAGCGACTTTTGTTTCGGATGAACCAATCGTCACTAGCTTTAAACATTTCATTTCTAGCCACTTCCTCAGCTTCTCCAATTAATCTCTAAAAAAAACTTAGCAAGAGAACACACCATGTTGTAATCAACGGGTCAATTTTTCACACTTACTTGATTATCACACCATAATTTTAACGTTGTATCAGTCTCAGCAAATTTACAGTGACGTTTTCAAATGATGCTTGAATTCAAATTGAGCATTTCTCACAGCTTCAAGATTTTTTCTAAACATTTTATAATGGTACTGTTGATTTATAAAACTGTCGATTCCGGAAGATGAGATTACTTTGCCAATTCCCAAATTTTTATTTTTGTATCGTAATTGATAATGGTAAGTTTACATCTTAAAGGTAATGGTTTTGTTTCCTTGCTTGATGCAAAAGAATCCGTTCTACTTGATTTGGATGATACAGTAGAATGGATTTTTACTATTGTAGAATTTCTCCGATTAATTTGGCTGACGTCGTGGTTCCTCGAATTTGTAACGGATCTTTTACTTTACGAAAGTTCTTTACATAAAATTTCTTGAACATACTCAAATTTTGTTTTGAGAAAATTGCGTCAATTTTTTATTTAAATTGTTTGCTCGAATTGAGGAGGCTCACTTAATAATTCGGCAGAGGTCCGATTTTTATTACGTATGGGATTTCGAAAAATTGGAAATTGTTTTTTTCGAACCTCACATCTTCAGTATTGAAACCAGAAATGTTTTTAATGCAATATATTCCTCAATACTAGATTCTCAGTCATTGCATTTACACTTTTCCATAATGTTAATCGCTTTCGCGTAATCTTGAGTTAAGTGTTTGAATCACCGCAATATTAAGAATTCATTACAGCATTATAAATATAGTGCTTATGAGACTCGCTTAGATAGATCGGAGAACGCCTCTTTAACAAGTGATCCTAGTCTTGACGTTTGAACAACTGCTTGGGTAAATATTTTTTTAAACATAGGGAAATAATAGAGCACAATACTCTGACTTTAATAAAAGAAAGACACTTTCATTTAAACTTTTAGGTTTACAACAAAAAACGAATTTTTTTATCCTCCCGCTCTTTGTTTGGTTAAGAGTTGATGCCTGAAGTTTGTGGGATAGAAGTTGCAATAAAATATTACATAACCGTTACCAATAAAATGAGCAAGTATGTACTGTTGTAGCACGTAATATTTGCAGCAGGACTAGTTTACCTGATAGATTAGAATTTGTCGGACGGATAAAATTGAAAAATAATATCTTCTGAAGTTAAAACGTGATGTGCTAAAACAGCACATACTTTCTCGTTTGAAACTGTTTCTAATATCGTATTGCAACTCATAACCTAGTAATGTTCCATCCATCTCTTGAAACACTCTACAGCGAAAGCAGTGCGGGAGGTTCAAATTTATAGTTTTCGAAAGTAAATATGTTTGCATGCTTTGGATGGTAAGCATGCTTTGGTCTGTTCCAGAGAAAAGAAGAAGTGAGTCAATGGAAACAACCCGTGTAATTGAATTCCATATTAATTAAACTCGGGATAATGCAGGTTCGATTGTATATTTTTTTACTTATTTCTCGAGTAATTTCTTGATCGTGGCACGAATAGTGGCAGAGCAAGGTGCGATTCAGTATTCCTGGGCAATAAGGCAATTCTGCTTCCAACCTTTCTATTGAATTGATACATAAGATTGTTCAGGATACCGCCCATTTCAAGGTTGTGCTGCTGCGGCTAACAGGTTGCAGGTCATTGCTCAGTTTGCGGGTTCAGTCATTCCACTTAAAAATTAGCCTACTATCGCTACACTATGGGGTTGAACGTCACCGGCCATCTATTACTGTTTGTGTTGATGTCGCCAACCATGATATTCCATTTGCTTGCTCTTCTCGAAAGGCTTTCCACTAAATTCTGATTCACTGAAGGCGACTTTTTTCATTTGTTTTGAACGTCAGTTTTGTAAATGTTTTCATAAACAACTTCGTTCGTTGTGCCATCTACAAAATCTAATGATCGGAGCGCAAACCATGAGAACCCCCAGATAACCAAATCACTCTCGCCAAATTTGTGTCGTCTCGTCATATTGAGGTAAATATCGATTGTCAGTCTTCCGCAAGATTTAACACACTCAGGCACAAGAGTGCCACATAATATAGCATGACTCATCACTCCGTAACACCTTCAGCTGCTCCACAAACCGATGACATTGTTTGCCCACTAAGCGACTTCGTGGATTAGTTCTGGCGATGAGGAACTTCTTGAAGAGCAGCACGGCTCTGAAATGCGAATCCTATTCCATCTCGACGGATCGTTGTTATTGACTGATGTGTCTGGCATAGCACGAAGTCCTATGCAACAGATAACTAGGTTGTCTGACGATGGTTGGTATCGTGCCTTTCAAAATTAGACGGTTCATATCAATTAATGTCATACGAAAATTAACGACGCGATTTACGAAAACGATCGTAGGTGGCAGTTATTTCACTTTTTCACTTCACTTCCATGTAGTATTGCTAATGACGTTTTCTTAATGTTGTAATATCAGTTCGATCGGGGCATCACAAGAATGATGGCATTAGCTGAAAGATAAAATTAACCTTGATAACAATAAGCGGCATCCACTGAATTTCCTTATACCATACTGTATTATATTTTTCGTTATAAATATTGGAATAAAATTGTCAAATTAACGTGGTAGTTCCCCAATGCGTATAATTTACATATCAGGAGGAAATATTTTAGCCACATTGTTGTTTAGATAATTATTCTCTTTATTGTCTTGTATGTTTCTGAAATTTTTTACTGTTTCGATTGTTCGTGTGGAAGCAGTATTACACAAAAGGTGATATTATGTTGAACGTTCAACAATTCCTAAACAATAATAGACGTATCCTTCAAGAAATTATAAATGTCATGTTGGAATATTATGGAAAAGGAAAAGCAGAGGTTTTTGATCTTAATATGAACTTTTAAACTGTAACACGCTTATTCAGATGTGGCGAATTACTATCCTTTACAGTGATATACAAGCTACCTTGACTTTTTCAGGATAAGTTAAAAGGCTCACAAAACTATATTCTTTGTATTTACTTGCTTGTAAAAGGTCATTGGGATTATTCTTTTTTAAGCCTTTCTTTAGTGGTTGGGTTTTATTGATAATGGCTGTGTAGTAAAACCCAGTAAAACATCTTTGTTTCCGAGAGAGGTGGCCTGTCAGTGGCCTGAAAGTGCAGGGCTGTCTTCGCTGCCATCCGTCGCCACCGAAACGGAACGGAGTGACGATATCTCCGGCTGGTCGTGCACGGGGCGAAACTCTCCTGGCAGAGGGGCCACTGCGGAGACACTCCCGCTGGGGGCGCGCGTGCCAGGACACGGCTCGGAGGCACGTACGCGCACGGCACTGTCGCAGCACGCGCCTCCGGTGGCCTGCACTTCGCGCGCCGACACGCGTGTACCTGCCCCCGCCCCGCCCCGCCCCACGCTCCGCTCGTCGTGTGTCGGCCGCGACCCACTGCCCACGCATTGGGCCGCCGGTCGCCGGGAGCCTTCCAGACTGCTGTCCTCTCCGAAAATAAACGAAAAGACATTGTGGATTCTCGCAGAACGGCGTAAAGAATAACTGCAAAGGAAGTTTTTTGCCAAAAAATTGTAACGTTGTAGGATAGGTTCTGCCTCCTAAAATCGTGCCCGCCGGAATAGATGGCTCCCCTCTCCACTGTTTTAGTAGGTAGAACAGTATAAGCAATACGGTGAACACATTTTTGGCCTTTATTTACGGGCGGTCGGGACGACCTAGCCGTATGGAAGACTTGAATATCTTCAGATAACTTATTTGCTTCTTGCAGCAAAAGAGTATTCAAAAAGCGACAACTGAACATCATTGTACGCTTGTGTAAACATTATCGGCAGCAGTAGAACGACAGGGGCACGACGTTTTCCTTGTGTGAAGTGAAAATTTAAAAAAATATATTTTCATTCTCTGATGGGGCAACCCTCTCACATCATTCATCACTCCATCCTTCCATCACTGCACAACAACCTTCTCACATCATTCTCATTATACATTATGATTGTATGACATAGTAGTCTGTTTCATCAATCATTTTCACTGACTAGAAAGCAGCACCACAATAAGAAAATCGTTGGGTAAGAAAGCCTGTATATTGTAGAGTTTATTGTCGTGACGCACAAAGCAAATTTGCACCCGCAATATCTTGAAAAACGTTCGAAGATTTGCGTTGAAACAAAAATATACTACTTTGTTGATTCAGTCATCAGCCAGAGTGGGGACAGGATAGAGAAGAAGGAAAATCGGGTGATCGGCGGCCCGGTGTAGAAAATGCTTCGCGGGTATGTGATCAGGGAAATGGCCGATCACAGTAATCCACCTGCAAACTCGATCGACGTAGAGGGCACAAATTCACTGGTGTCTAACACTTCAAACTTCCGGCATCAGTGCGGGATCGAATCCTCAAACATCCAGTTGCCTGCGCTCTCAATCGTCACGTTTTGCAATGACCGGCGCTGGTAATCACGACATTCAATCTAATGGTTCTTAATATTAGTTTGTCAACAAATGCACGTTTATCTATATTTTTATTGTAGTACTGAGATTGTAGTAGTCATTCTTTAGTTTCATTATCATTACTTTTCGAAAAGTCTGTCAGCTAACCAACTTTTTTCTTCTGTTTTTTTTCCTCACGCTTACGAACACTGTAAGTAAAGAATTATGGTTAACAGAATGAGTGTTTTTTTAAATAAACTATGGATCTCATACTAAAATATGAGGTGCATTTAAATGTATTTTCAGCTTGTCGTTAACTAACATCGTAGGGTCGAAAAGTGGAACATAATTATCGAAAAACAGCATTCAATGAAAATCACACCTGCGCCATTTTTATAAGTCTAGTTGGCTCCATTCGAGAAAAAAATAACGAAAATAATTGAACTCGTTTTGAGCAAATATTATTTTAATTGCCTTTATTTCAAGAAAAGTTACGCGAAAATTACACATATTTTCGAAAACATTTTCACGATCTTATTTAAAGGTATATTTTTTGAACATATTCATTAAGATCAAAATTATACCATCCATATTGTAATTTGTCATGTTCATTTTTTGCAATTTTTCAAAATACAGATTCATACAATCTTCATCCGAAAATCGGACTTGCATAGTTTTAATAAACGTGCTTTATTCGAGAAATAAATGTAAAGAAAAACATTAAGCCAGTTTTGAGAAAATAATTGTTTAAAAATTGCATGATGAATTAACCGATTTGTATTCTTCAGAAAAATGTAGTAACCTTATCTGTCCGTGAAGAACAGATTTAATTAAGGGAAAAACTATAATTATTGTAATTGTACAGTGACGCCGAAAAAATGTGAACATTAGCAATTTTGGAAAATACGCGGTTCAGTGATAATGAAACTTGCGCCATTTTAAGTACCTTTTGTTCTATCCGAGGGTGAAAAATGGGGAGCCATTTTGTAGAAAATTTTGAAAATGTGTTTGAGACTTCGTCTGAATTACCCTCAAAAATCAAAATATTCGTTTCAAATGCAGAGAGCGTCGAGTTTGTCAGTCGCAAGATCAATCTGGGAGTATTACTTTTGGAGAAAATCATGTGAGTGGTTTATATTATTAGGAGCTAGGGTTGACCGGACGGACAGATGGAGGGACGGTCGGATGGACGCACAGAGACGTTGTGCCGTCTACCAATTTTCCGGTATCAAGGGGCCACAAATCGTGGAATTCGACTACACAGTGTGCTTGAGGAAGTTTTGATTGATTGATTAGTGATTCCGGGCGCGTCAACTACTAAATTAATTCGTCCCGTAAGTGTGCACGTTTTATCGCAAGATGTCTCGGAGATCTTCCCCAGTTAGATGGCAAGATGGCTGGTCTCCCGATAGGTGTGGTGGTGTAGTACTATTGTTTAATGGGCATTGTCTCATGTAAATTTTAAATATCATTTGATATAAAAAGTGAAGATGGGACTCATAGCAACTGTGTATCTTGAATGTATGGAAATAAAGGTTATGTTTATTAAATATATCAAAAGGTGGAATATTGTATTTTATAAAAAATAAATATAGTATGCGTTAAACAGAATACTGAAGTGATAAAAAAATAATATCCGTAGAAAAAATGCGAATAATGTTTATTCATATATTTATGAATAAACATCACTCGCAATATTACAAACTAACCAATTACTAGCAGAGCGTGGTTTGCTTCATGGTATTTCTGGCTATACAAGCATGTAGCATTTAAATCATCATATTCTTACCATTTCTTCAATTCAGTTTTTAAATGTTTAGCATTTTCATTTTCTTTGCTTCATCTTCTAATATTATTTTTACTTTCTCGATTACATACATATATACGGCGTAATATACGTAGTATAAAGCTTTATCGATATGTATAGATATATAATGCTGCGGAAAATCGATTTCGAGATTTCAACGGAAATACACGTTTTGGGGTTCCCTGATACCGAAAAAGTGTATTTTTCAAAACGTCCGTCCGTCAGTCTGTCCGTCTGTCCTTCTATCCTTATGTCTGTCTGTCCGTCTGTGAACACTACTAGTGCCTAAAGCACATGTACGATCTTTTCCAAATTGAAGAAACCCCTGTCCATCTGGCTCTAGTTGAAGTTTTGAAATTTTGAAAAACATTCCTTTAAATTTGGGGTTACTTTACATAAAGGCCCCCGGACATTTTCAAAATTTTCTGAAAAACGCCTCCAAATGTTTTCTTTAAATTTCTTGTATGAATAGAGTAAAATACAGTTATGAAGATGGCATGGGTCCGATTTTCACGGTTAACTCTGAATTTTTGAAAATTTTAAAAGTTTGAATTTTTTCGGCGTCTTCCTACAACTATAAAATTGAAGATAGAGATGTTTCCTTCAAATAACATTTGTTGTCCACAGATAGTTCTTTCATTAAGGTCAAGTACATTTTTTTGAAATTTTTAGTAGTTTTCGTGCGTACAATATTTGCAATTTAAAAAAATAACAAAACCCAAATTGTCTCAAAAACGGCTCCAATTTTTTCTTTACATTTTTGGTATCGGTAGTGCCAAATCTACCCTACACGATGCCATAAACGCCATATTGCTCTATTCTTTTGTTTTTTCAAATTACAAATTACAAAAATGTCATTTCTTTGACTTGTCTTTCACGTCGCTAATATTTACATTAGAGGCGATATCTTCACATTATATTTACGGGCAAATGTGCTTTAAATAATGTAAAAAGTTTCTCGAAAACTCAATAGTTTTCTATTGAAATGAGTGCAAATTTCCGCATTTTCAGAAACACTCAAACGTCATTTTCTGAACCTCATCCAACAGATAGTGCCAAATGCACTGTTTAATATAATGTGAAGTTCATTTTTTTGTATTCTTTTGTTTTTTCAAAAATTACAAAAACGTATTTTTTTAAAATATCTCTCACGCCCTTTACATGCACATTTCCATTGCTTTGTATAGATTATTGCATTTGCGAGTGAACGCGATTCAAATGACTTCAAATGAACTTTTTTCGAAAACTGAATAGATTCCTGTGAAAAAGAGCTTCAAATTTTGCATTTACAGTAATGCTTAATCGTCATTTTCTTTAAAACGGCTTCAAATTTTTCAATGAAAATTTGTATATAGGAGGAATTTTACTCTTCTTTATTATTCTTAAGTAATAATTCTGTTCTGCTATTAGAAAACCGGAAAGTTGAGAAAATGTCAAAAACATGTACTTTTGGTGACCATTGATGGCAGCTGGTCAGAGAATAAAGCAAGACCTTAAAGTCAGTCCACTCCAAGGAAATTAGAAAACTTTACTACAAGAAAGTCTGTGCCGATCTGTAGCACCTCTAGTTTCCATTAATTTTGTCCCTTTCAATTCACTTTCTAAACGATTTGACCACATGAATAATTGTTATCATCTAATTTTTCTATATAAGTAAAATTCTTATTCATTTTATTTGCTCTAGATTGTTTAAATGTTTGGGATTAGTTTAGTCCAAGTTTAAATGTTAAAATTCAGGGGAAATATGTTGTAGTATAGTTTAAAGAAAGGTGAGTAATATTTATTTTATAAATATATTACAAACCAACATAGTGAACGAGTAAGTAAGGGTAAGGGAAGGACAAAGAAGAGGACGGAAATATCACAGGCGGTCCGTTTGTTAGGGTACTGATCCGGCATTCGCCTGGCGGTGATAGGAGATTCCACGAAAATACCTATCGATGAGAGTAGTCGGCCGCTAAAATTTTCGTCCAGACAGCGACTGTACCTGACCTAGCTAGTGTTGGAAAACCTACCACCGTCGAGACCCGAACCCTAGGACCTCTTGGTCAGAGGTACGGCAGTGACATCAGTTGATGCCCTGATCCACCTTTGCTGGTACTTGAGGAAGTAATATTTATATATACTAATAATATTTATCCGATTTTTTAATACAAGAGCTCCAGA
This sequence comes from Teleogryllus occipitalis, assembly GCA_011170035.1. Taxonomy (NCBI): domain Eukaryota; kingdom Metazoa; phylum Arthropoda; class Insecta; order Orthoptera; family Gryllidae; genus Teleogryllus; species Teleogryllus occipitalis. Next base: position 152,610 of record BLKR01002281.1, on the reverse strand, counting down.
GTACGATTTTTTTCTAACGAAAAATTGCAGCTTTCCGCTGCAGCATGAACAATACTTTCTCTTTATTATGTATGCGCGTAGTATGGCGACAAAGTAAAATTGTGAAATGCTTATTTTAATTTTTATTTTGTCGCCCATTTTAATAAGAATGTCAATGACATATTGTAATTTATGAAATGTTGAATAACAATGAATATTGTAATAAGAATGACAGTGACATGTTGTAATAATGACATGTTGTAATTTACTTGTTATATGCATTGAAATTGTATTTAGCGTTGACACAGACTGTGCAATTCTGTCCATATACTCATATTAGTTTTTTATCCCCTGCAAATCATGTGCAATGTTTGTGCGATTATATACCAGGTGACACTGATTTGATATTTCAATTTGTATCATGCCGTCAATAGAGGATATCAGTCATACTAACTTTATGAAATCTAAGATATATGTTTTTGTATACTTGATCCTACGCTGTATATTGAAGTAATCCAATAATCATTGCGTCCATTTGATATTGTAATTTTTTTTAATATCTTGAGCTCCGAGATAGGTGTGTATTTCCCTGCAATAGTACCCTTTTTTATAAGCGAAATTGACGCAGGCCGGATATTAATATTTATATCTCATCTTTTACTATAGACACATGGAACACGTGTGAATTCCTCCACGGAGTCTACTTATCGTAACTGGATTGAAATGACAGGAAATTGTATATTCAATCTTATTTCAAGAGTCCCTGACGTTGATTAGATCATTGTCTGTAATCTTGTAACGGGTGACCCACTCTGTCTGCCACTACATCTGGAGCTAATTGCATATTTATTAAAGAGCACGTGCAATAGGAGCGTTGGAAGAATAGGTCACCTTTAAACTGTTAGGTCCTATTGTGACTTGTAAAGAAAAGTTTCAATTGATCTCACTCTCCACGAACTAAAGGAAAAATATCCTTCACATTTTTGGAGTAGTTGTGACGAACTCTTCTCGAAGTTTAAGTTACTAAGTTTGGTTTAAAAGGGGTACATGAATGTTTCCTTTTTGAAATATTTTTGGGATTGTCTCAATTCTTGCAGAGTGGGAATCTTGAAGTCCTTGAGTTTGAGTGACATGGAATGCAGTTTTTGAATGAGGAAATCACCCTCGGAAAGCACATTAGGCGAGATGTGATATGATTAGTTGTAAAGTACTCCCAAGTGGAGAGTGTTAACAATAGGGCTGTTTGCCACTGACAAACTTCGACCGAGTGCAATTGCAGAGTGCTCCATTGTATGAAGGGCTAGAGAATTGCCCACTTAAATAAGAAAATAAACGCTTTAAACGGCTGATCTCTGATACACAAGCCCACAAGAGACACTTAACTGAGAATCGCACTACAGTACGTTACCGATGTGCGATTGTTTCCTCCTTGGTCACATCATATGCGTATATTAATGCCAGTTATTCTATCATGGCCTAATGCCCTAAATCGTGGATCAATTTAGACTGCAACGTGACAAGAGTACTGACGGCTGATGTGTCCTTCTCTAACATTGAGGCGCTGATACCGAACAGTTCTGAACACTTCTTGTGAATGAAGAGCTGTTTGGAGAGGACGCAACTGAAATGGTTGCACTCGCGAAACACTCGACCAGATCCAGTGACGCTGCCAAACTGAGGAAAGTCGAATCATTACCACAATTTGTTTATAGATTTGTGACGTTCAGAAGCCATGCCATTTAGTCAAAGGCTTAATAATAATAATAATAATAATAATAATAATAATAATAATAATAATAATAATAATAATACCAATAATAATAATAGTAATAATAATAATAATAATAATAATAATAATAATAATAATAAAATTGTTTCAAGCACCGGAGTCATCCCTAGGAGTCTGATTTGGAGCCTTAAGCAACTGGGTTTGAATGAAGACCTGTACAAACTCAAGCAGGAGGCAGTTGTTATTTCAAAAAGAATAGTACGGAAATTCATGAGAAATAATGTATTAGAAATTATTTTAAAAAAATAGATGTATTGTGCTTTGATTTTGTATATCTGTGCAATTCATTCAAATGTGCCAATAAGGTGAGAAAATAATAATAATAATAATAATAATAATAATAATAATAATAATAATAATAATAACTGTAACATATCGGTTTTGACGTGGATGGCCTTATATTGTATGCTGAGAATAAAGCGATTCTATTTCAAAAGCTATCTGTATTTGATAAATAAATTCACCAATGACATCCGCTTGTAATTTAGGCTTGACAGATTTGCAAAACCCCGCTTAAATAAAGGCAAAGTGGTAACAACAGAGCGTATTCAAGTTGTCATGAAAACTGCGATTCAAGATCTTGAGTTAAACAAAACCTACAAATATCTAGGGACTGAAATATATGACATCTCTAACAACGCGATGAAAGAGAAAATTTGAAACGAGTAACACAAATGAGTAAAACTCCCCCTGCAGTGCGTTCTGAACTCGCAGAATAACTTTTCCGCAATAGGTACTTTGGCGGTGCCTATACCCGAGTACAGCTTCGAACTGGTGGACTGGAAGGAGCAAGAAATTAAAACCATAAACCGAAAAACCAGAACGCTGCTTACAGTGCAACACCACCCGCGAGCTGATGTTCACGGACTTCACCCAGACAAGGACAGAGAGAGGACTCGTACAAATTGGAGCATCCTGCGCACCTAATGCTTTAGTCAGAATGGGAAGCATATGGTCAGTCATCAAGGTGAACCACTTATGAGTCTGTCATTAAATCTGACCAAAAGTATGGGAATACAGGCATTATAAATGAAACAAGAAGAATTGCGAAGAAAACTGTGGGAAATAAAAACAAAACACAATGAACGTCTAATGTTACTTGCCATGAAATGCGAGACAAAAAATGCCCAAGAAATATTGGAGAGGCAATTCACTCTATGAAAAATCGCTGTAAAGATTTGACAATTTATAGATCAATAAAGAAACAATCGTTTAAGTGGCTTAAAAGGAGCAGAATGAAGCTAGAATCGTTAATGACAGACTCATAAGTGTTTCACCTTGATGACTGATCATAAGCTTCCCATTCTGACTAAAGCATTAGGTGCGCAGGATGCTCCAATTTGTACGAGTCCTCTCTCTGTCCTTGTCTGGGCGAAGTCCGTGGACATCAGCTCAACAAGTGTTTTTTTTGGGGGGCGGGGTTACTATTACAGACATCATACAGTGATTTTCTCATAGAAAAATACTTTTAGGTACTAATTTAGCATTCAAAATTTTTATGAAACATTTATATGAAAATTGTAGAAAATCCCTATGAAGATTGGTTTGGTTTGGTATTTTCGTGTTTCCGGGCGCGTCAACTGCTTTGGTCATTAGTCCCGTTAGTGTAGTGCATGTTTTTTTCTCGGGAGATGGCGGTGATCTTCCCCCGCTGAATGGCGAGATCCGGCGCCGACCTACCGTCGGCTAGTGGGGTTTCCCCCTAACCAGGACTCTCCCACCAGCGGGGCACCGCCCCAGCCGGGACAAGCTCTAGCTCCCGACCGGTCTCCCGGAATATGTGGTAGTGTAGTGCATGTTAGTGTAAGTGTGTGTGTAAGGGGAGAGGATAGGACAAGGAAGTGGAAGGACAGATCGCGCGCGGTCCGTGGCCCGTTTGGTAGGGTACTGCTCCGGCATTCGCCTGGTGTTGATCGGAGAAACCACGGAACACTACCGATCAGAGAAGCCGGCCGCTAGAATTCTCCTCCAGACAGCAGCTGAATTCGACCTAGCTGAAAAGCTAGTGTCGAAAATCCTGCCGCCGTCAGGACTCGAATCTAGGACCTCCCGGTTAGAGGCGCTGCAGTGACATCAGTTGATGCACTGAGCTACCGCTACCGGTAGAGTATTTTTCACATAACGGAATTAAAACCACTCCACCATTTCTAATAATAATAATAATAATAATAATTATTATTATTATTATTATTATTATTATTATTATTATTATTATCTAGTATTCCCTTGACACTAAATGTTTATGTTGGTAACACGAACTGCGCCGCTTTTCGTAAAGAGGCTCCTTAATTGTTCCAAAGGCGCTTTAATTGCGATGCCTTGAGCGTGGGGAACAGACCGGAAAACTGGTACGGTCCCATTTCTGGAATTCCCGACACCTACTGTTGACGCGGTTCGGACTTCCGGTTGCACGTCAGTGCTTTCGTCAAAAGAATTAAGTCATGATGGGGAACTAGGGTGCATATTACTGCATCTGATGATTTTGCTTGCAATGCAGAAAACTAGATTTCGAGAAAAAGGTTCCTTTTTTCCAAAATGTGTTTTCAATGTGTTTTCGTCATGGAAAATAGAAGATTTTTATCGAATGGCATTATTAAGTCACCAAACCAGCCATTTACATTTCACATAACGTGGATTATAAAAATTCAATGGAATAGATTCCTGAGGAGAAACTATATTTTGAAAAATATTCATTGTAAGGGATATTTAAATAAATGACCTGGGCTTTGATGTTGCTCTCCTTCCGCTGTAATCGTGAAAGCCTTTCAGCCCTGACGCGTGCCTGGAGTGCTCTTGCTTAAGGCAGTCCCTTCGTCGTTCGTAGCCTGGCTCCCACGGGCTGCTCTGACGGAGCCTCTAGCCGCCCCCGCCCTGCTCCGCCCTCTCCCCGCCCTCTCCCCGCCCTCTCCCCGCCCTCTCCCCGACCTCGTCTCCGCCCCCGTCCCTGTCTCCACCTCCGTCCCCGTCTCCTCCCCCGGCCCCAATGTCATCGTCACCGCCACCGTCACCGTCACCGCCGCAATGCAAGGCTTCCGCCGCTCGCCTGATTAGAGTGGGCGTCGCGGGTGCGCTTGCCAAGATAGGACACGTATCTTGGAGGAGCAGCAGAAGCAGCGAACAATTTCCACACTGGGGCTAATAAGTGGAATTGCCCGCATGGTGTCCTATGAATTGGAACTCGTTTCTAGCCTCTACGAATGTGCGACTCAGCGCAATATGCACAGATCCAGGTCAATTTTCAAATTGGGATTCTTGATTTTATTATTATTATTATTATTATTATTATTATTATTATTATTATTATTATTATTATTATTATTATTATTACTATTATTATTATTATTACTATTATTATTATTATTACTATTATTATTATTATTTTATCTATATGGAATTTAGACTACATAGGACTAACTCGGCATTTGCTTTCTGGATGGTTAGTTCACTAGAAAAATCATCATCCAGTTGGCGTCCTGCACCCAGGAGAACATATTCGAACCAAGTTAAAGAACCACTAAAATTATGAAAATAATAAGAGTTTGCACAGTGTTCGCTTGTGTAGTGAGAAAAATGATAATAATCCGTCAATATTCAATTGTTCTGAAAATTCTAAAGGACGGATAAAAAATTGTTTGACAGATTTAATGAAAACTATGTCATCCGATATTTTCCAATTTGAAAAAGGTTGGATATACAAAAACTTACAGACGGATGCCTTAAAAGTGTATTTACTGGCCAGTGTTCCTTGCCAGTTATCAGACGACAGTGTCGTCAATTTTGTGTAAACACTTACTATTTAACACAGTGTCGTCCGATAACGGGCATGAAACATTGCCCATGGGGCCATGAGGCTCCTTTAAGGTGATAATTAACGACATCTCGGGCAAATATATATTGCAAAAACTGCAGTATAGGAAACGTTTCTACTGGCTTTCAACGACTAATAAATATAAGATAAGTATCGCGATTTTATTAATTCGGTTGCACTCACAAGGAATTATTAAGAAAATACATCAAAAATCGTTTGTTTGTTTTTTCATTTAGAAGGAAGAACACGGGGAAGGAAATTGAAGACTTTAGAGTTATATCGCAAAAATGAAAATCGCTGGAAATGGAATAAAAAGTTGAAATAAATAAGGGAAAACGGCAATTTTGTTAGTATGAATATTGGAATCGTGTCATGTATTGTCAACAGTTCACTAGTCGAGAAATGTTCCACTTTAATCGGAAGCAAGAGGTATTATAGAAGTTTGAGAGAGAAATGTGTGCAAAAGTAAACCGATATGTGCATTTTAATTAGGGAAGAAAACTTTATTAAAATTTTATTGATTTTTTTATAGATTATGAAAAACATTACATCGATAAAGAGATGAGTGGCATTAGATGTACAATAGGACTGAGTTCAAGATTGAGTCCTAAAGAGCATAACGAAAGCAGCTATCGTTCAGTTTATTGTTATTGTTTTATTACTTTCTTTCCCGATGTCAAATACTAAGGTCATTAGTCCCGTAGGTGTAGTGTATGTTATACCCTGTGAGTTTATATCTCCCTCGCTGGAACGGGAGATCGAACTCCCACATCCACGTCGTCCTGCGGGGTTTCCCCCTCAAGGTACCTGCGCCAGTGAGGGACCGCTCCTGGAGGGATCAAGTGGGAGCTCCCGATTGGGAGCGTGGGCTTCCGCGGCCGGAGTCAGCAGCTTCTTGGCTAATCGGGAGACGCTGCTACCTATGCACAGGTGCCAACGTTTCGGCGCCATTGTGCGGCCTTCCTCGGCATTTCGCCCTGAGGAAGGTCACAGAATGGCGACCTGTGTCTCGGACTCCTCATCTCCCGGACAGCCTAGTAACTATAAGGTCCCGATTGGTCTCCAGACACATGTCGTAGTGTAGTGCATGTAAGTGTAAGTGTGTGTGTGTTAAGGAGAGAGGATGCGTCGAGGATGAGGAAGGGATGATTTAGCTTGGTCTGTTCCACGTTTGTTAGGACATTTCTCCCGCATTCACTTGGTATTGATAAAAAACAGGGAACAGCTGGCCGTTAGAGTTCGGTTGCAAACGGCGGTTGCATTCGACCTGGCTGGTTAGCTAGTGCCGAAAATTCACTACCTTGGGGACTCGAACAACAAGATCTCCCTGGCAGAGACACGAGTGGCAGCAGTCTCTAACCTTTCTATTGTTAAATACTATGGATTTGTGAGAATTTCCTATCCTCTCTCTCTCTCTCTCTGTCTCTCTCTCGCTCACTAACTCACTCACTCACGCTCACTCACTCACACTCACTTCCTCACACTCACTCACTCACACTCACACACACAATCACATTCACATTCACATTCACACTCACATTCACACTCACTCACTCGCTCATTCGCTCATTTATTCACACACAACACACACTCACGGAATATTTTTAAATCGCAAACGAAACCTTGTTCCCCTGGCGCTCTTGTGTGAAAACTACGTGTGATGGTAGTTGCCATGCCACCGTGCCCATTGCGTCGGCCGTGGCCCAAGCGCGCGCAGGGGGTTGCGGAGAGGCGCGTGTTCGGGCACCGACCTGCGCCCTCGTGGCCGCGCCACGCCACGCCACGCCACGCCACGCCGCGCCGGAGGCAACCGACGGCTGATCACACGGCCCGCCCAGGGCCAGCCGGTCCCCGCCCCGCCCGCTCACTCGCGCCACTGCCTGCCGCCCGCCCGCGCGCCGCCTCTGCCAAGTGCCGCGTGACGTCAAGAGCGTTCGCCGCGCGGCACTTGGCTGCGACGTCGCCGGCCGGATGTGGCCATAAGCAAATGTGATTGGGCTGCAGCCGCGTGGTCCGGGGGCGGTGGACGGGCGGGCGGGGTGTGCGGCGAGTGGGGGCGGTGGCGACGCGAAGGGAACGCACAGCTCGGAGGGTGCAGAGGGCGCCGAGGGCGCAGCGAGGCGGACGCGGACGCGGCAGAGGCCCAGGCCCAGGCGAGCGCCTCGTGACAGTCGCGGGACGCCCGGCGTCGCCCTCTGGTGCTCGCTGGGATCAGATGCTCCCGCCTACCGGACGAGGGCGAGCAGAATGACGGATTACTTCTCGGGAGCGGTGCAACTACTACACTATGCATTATCGACACTTGCCCAAGAGCTTCGTTTGCACGGTATGTATCTTGGCGAATACAGATGAACACATCATTTATCTATCTGACGATGTTTGCAGCATACGCATTTAACATGAAGTTTGTAGAATAAGCAATTGCGGATATTTTCATGCCCTCTGGAAGAGCATTTCTCAATTTCCTTTATGAATTCTTTGACAAATTTGATGAGATAATGTTGATTTTCTTTATGATATAACATACTTTTCTGCGTTTTGATCTGCTGGGAAATGCTGCTCATCCCGATTGTGAAGAGGGCAAGCATTTCGTTTTCTGACAGGTTTGAGGACAATTCACGCAATTGTTCCATACAAGACGTAGACTTATATCTTATTTTATGGCTGATGGGAATATAACATGTTTTATAAGGAATTTCATCTTTAAAGTAAAAACGCATTTTTTTTTCTATTGCAGTATTTAATGTCATAAGGGAGCACTAGCGAAAATATGCATGCATGTCTTCACACAACTACTCTTCAGGTACTTTCGTATTGGGCAGGTAGCACGCAGAAGCGCAGCAACAGATTGTGTCCCCGGAGCTGCCTGTAGAGGATGCTGTGCTTCAAAGAAGAATGAAACGCACAGCGGTGGTGACAGAGGGGAGGTTTATTCTGTTGCGCTCTTCCGCTGGAGGCATGATGGCGACGCCTCAAAGAAAACTAGAGACAGCTGGCAGAGGATCTCGGTGGATGTTATGGACCAACGAACCCTCTTGCATTGAGTAACACAGGCCTGTGCACGAAAGTGCTCAAAGGAGCTGCGTTCGACTCTCCGGTCGCGGTGGAGAGGGAAGGAAGGGTTCCAAAGACATAAGAAATGGAGACAAATGTACATTTTCCGCATTAACGGTAAAAACAATAACAGATAAATTAGAGCAATTTCGTGTTATCTTCACGAGTTGTGTGAATAACTTTAAGAAGCATGAATTACGATCGTGCGCTGCGCCTGCAGCTTGCCACCAAGGTCAAAATGCGAACTCTTGTTTCCTCGGTCGTGAGCATTGGCGGACTCTCGCCTCTTGAGCTGCGCCCCTAGAGCTGCACCCCCTGAGCTGCACCCCCCCGCTGCGCCCCTTGAGCTTCGCACCCTGACCCGCGTTCCCTGATCTATGCCCCCTGAACAGCATCTCTTGACCTGCGACTCTGAGCTACGCCCTCTGAGCTGCGCCCCCTGAGCTGCGCCCCCTGAGCTTCGCCCCCGGAGCAGTGCCCCCTGAGCTGCGCCCCCTAAGCTGCGTTTCCTGAGCTGCACCTCCTGAGCTGCGCTCCCTGAACTGCAATCCCTGAGCCGCGCCCCGTGAGCCACGCCTCCTGAGTCCGACCCCTGAGCTGAGTCCCTTGATCTATGCTCCATGAGCTACACCTCCTGAGCTACGTACGCCCCCTCCCCGAACTTCGTCCACTGAGCTGGTCAGTACAGGCGGTGCGGATTCTCTTCTGACTTCACATACCCGACTGGGAACTTTCCAATATTCTCCTAATTTAGAAATCAATGTCTCGTGTTGTTACATTCCGCCTGATGCGTTACAGTTTACGGCGTTTGACCAAGTGCAGAAAGAAGTGTAAAGGTTATTGTGAAATTTATAATGTGTGTGTGTGTGTGTGATATTTACTTGTGAATTGAAATGTATTAGGGAGGAATTTTATTGTTCTAACTTCCAACTTGTCTTTGATGTTTTCAAAATAGAGCAATTTTTCAAATAGATTTTTGAGGCATCAAACAAAATTTGTTTATTTTTAAACTCGATTAAAGTGCTGCTTTAATCACACGTTTTCCTATACTAAAGTAGGTCGTTATGTTCACCGGGATTAATGTGGCACTTTCATCCTGGAGCATTAACGTTTCAACGAAAAGTAAACAAATCAGAAATGACAATGCGAAAAAAACGAAATATTTATTATTTAATTTATTTATTAATATATACCATATTTACCTGATACTTCTTTATTTGTTTGTACATTTACTGTACAATGATTTAAATGATTGGAGTTGATTCATGGAATATTTATTTTGTGTTCTGAGTTCATCTTAACGCAAGTGAACATCGCGGTACTTGTCGCAGCTGTTTTCTAAATCACACGATTTTTTTCAGGATCTCCGATTTTATTTGTAATAGATTCCTCAAAGTACTCTTCTACAACCGAGTTGGATTTCCATCCCCCATGTCTTTTAAAAAAATTAACAAATGAGTCCCAGCGTCCGCCAGGAAACTATCAGGTGGTCGTCGTTTTCAGTTCCTAGTGTACGTATTCTCATTTGGCAGGTTTAAAATGTTGCTATCATCATAAGCATTTTTCCAAAAGAATATTTTCTTACTGGTTGAACGGTGCCTTTCTGGTTGCGAAAACGTTTGCATTGCTTGAAAAAAATGCTTATTGTGGTGGTAGGTGCACCTAAAGAAGTATTTTCTTAATATCTGCAATAATTCAACACTATTTTCTTAATTAACATTAGTGAACATTCGTTCCAAATGTGTTTTGGTGTCAGGAATTTTAACTACAAAAACAGAACTTCTGTCCTGCCCATCGTAAACGCTCATGTAGTACAATTAAAACATTCAGCACCCACCAGCGACTCCCATTATCATTAAAAACTGCGGAAGAAAGCGTCTAAGGGACTTTGAAGATACGTCTAAGGGAATAATATATGAAAGAGCAGAAATTCTGGCTTTCAACAATAACAATTCGTCATCACGAGCTTCTTTTATAAATTTGTAGAATTCATGCTTTGAAAGGATTTTAGATTTTCTTGGCTTGTAGCCTTCATTCTGCCGCTTCAGAAATGCAACCAATTTACTATATCGGTAAATAGTATTATTTATTCAATCATCAAACACTTATCGTTAAGAATGTTTCCGAGATAAATACGTTTTTACTTTCTTTGACTATTAATGTTTTCTTTAATACGTGAAGTTACTTTCTGCATAGAATCGAAACTCCAAAGTGATAAAGGCTTGTAGGATTTTGATATATTAATAAAATAGGCGAGTACAATTTTTTGACCAAGATATCTCACTTCCGTGTCATTTCTCCAGCTGCTGAAATTTTCGTATTCTTTCTCGTAAAAGAGCTTGTTTTATTTCAGGCAATAATTTCGCCGCTGCAAATTCTGCTTCCCTTATGACATCAAGAACATGCGTCTTATCGTCAGAGTCTTGATACTTCTTGCTTTGTATTTGAATATGCCTCCATTCTCCAATGCACAATACAAACCAACTAACCACGGCCACCTTGAGTACTGAAAATGACAGCCAGATGGTCGCCGCTCTAATAGCCTACTCAAGGTGGCCGTGTCATGTAACATAGAGTTTGAAACTGAACAAAAAATAATGAAATATGGTTTGAAAATAAAAGTTTGTATATTATATATATTAACTGAACTTTATTCACTAGGGAGAATCATGTCCCGAGCGCTATCGCGGTTAATCGCGTTCAACCTCAACGGTTAGTTATGTAGTTACACTAATGCAATCATATGGTTTCTCCATGCTACATATCCTACTGAGCGAATCGTAGTTGCTTCTCTGTTTTTTAACTCTGTACTGGTCGCGCGCAGATTGTCAGTTCGGACGGATTTTTTTCCTTTAAATATCTTTGATCTTAGGAATAACGTAATTTCGGCATCTTCCAACAAACAGTTGTTTTAAACAATTATTACAGTTCTTATTCGTTAGTTTTAAACAATTATTTCGTTTTAGTTTTATCAGAGCTGTGATGTCGGAGTTAACAGCGATTACGGACAACCAGACTTGCGCGACTACTCATGTTACATCTTTTGCTCAGAATGTTTTATGAGGAAAAGGATGGATATTCGAGATGAAATGTGTAAATTGGTGAGTGTGATGTACCGTTTTTTTTTATTCTCGCACGATTTGTTAAAATATGTTTGAGGAAAATTTTGCCAAAATGTTGTATAAACTTTGAAACCCGTCTCCAGGTATTTACGTGACAACTTTGGTCTTCCATTGTTATTAATTTTTCATTAAAATATGTTCTTATTCTCTAGAGCTTTTAAAGTAGATTCATTTCATATCTAGGCTTATTTGACTAATCTAATTTGCATGTACCTGTGTTTGGCTACGTGCAGACACAGTCCGCCGCGACTACTGACATTTTAAAATATGGCGCGACTATCATAAGGTTAACAATTAATGGACGGATTGTACGTCATGCTAATTCCAGATTGTTATACGAGCGGGTCCTCAGTACTAGAATTAATATGGATACAGAAGTTACCCCTTATCGAAAAAATAATGTATTACATCATTAAAAGCTGTTTTGGTTCTCGTGTTTTGTATCACATATTTAATATCGTTTTTTACAAACATTCTGCTTCATAGTGGAAAACTTATATAATTAACATTTTCAATTACAATTTTATATGTTCAGATACGGTAAACAAACTTCTAAGCTGCCCCCTCTCGTTTAAAAAGAATTCATTCCTGTCGCTCACCCACCGTGTTTTCTCCTATTTCATTATAAAATATTCAAACTTCTGAACCAAAAATGGAAATACGGGAGATGGTGCTGTTCTTTGAAGGAAGTGGCCATGACCGGAGGGCATCCTGAATCTCTTCCAGAAAATGTGCGAGGTGGACATTCCAGTGAAGTTGAGTCTTGCCACGGGAGTGCTTGGACCTGTCCTTGACACCAGTTTGCCACAGGTAGTCTCTGACGCATTGGGCGTTGCAGCTTGAACCACCGACTGCACATGTGCGCTCGTTGCGGTCAACACTTGCACTAACCTGCAACGACGTTTGCTCGGTCGGTATTCGCTACATCGTAAGTTCCCTTGCTTTATTTGTAGGGGAAAAAAATGATAAAATTCTATTTTTCATAATTACTTAGTTATGTATTACTTGGAAATACTTGTCTGAGTTTTCTGGCTTCTATGGAGTAACCGATATATTGGGAGATTTATGAATCTCTAAAAACCGCGTTTTATAAGAGTACAAAAGAACTTAGCTATAAACACAGTAATTGTATTGAATTTTCTTCGTCACATAAATCAAAAAATGATAAATGCTCGTTAAGAACATTATGTACCCCAATATTGTCAGTTGAATCAATGATTATTTCAGCAATCTAATACTTTCATGTTTGCACTTAATACTTTTGACATATTTTGTCGAGGTCAGGTAGAAGAAAAAAGTTTATGAAGTACTATATTACGAATAATTTATTACCTAACAGACGAAAAACACTCCTATAGAACTTTTCGGTTTTTTATATTTTTTTAAAGAATGAATCAGGTTACTATTTGCCTAGATATTGTGATAGGAATTCGCAATGATACATGCATGCCTGGCTAATTCAACATGGGAACCAGGAAAAGGAAATGTTTTAATATATCTGTACGTTCGCCACACGGCCACTTGTGGGGAATTCGTGCCGAGCAGTGACTGAAATTGAATTCGTGTGGTTTATTGTTGTTCTCGCAGAAGCGTCCAGAAGCGGGGAGTGGCGACTTGCCCCAGACCCCGACTCTGAAGTGGGACCCCGAACATTTTTTCTCATCCAAAAGAAATTAAAAAAAAAAGTGTTTACTTTTAATTCAAATCAAGAGCTGAAAGTTCTCTTCCTTCCTTCCTTCCTTCCTTCCATCGTTTCTCTTCCTTGGTGAACTGAATTATTTATTGATGGAATGGGAAGGAACTTTTGTACGAAATAGGGGGTCCCTGTGGATCTACTGTCCCAGACCTCTTGTTTTCTCTAGCCAGCCCTGTTTACTCGCATTTCATTTTCCGAACATCATCGTACTTGCTTCATAGGACTTCGAATTTTGGAGTAATTAAATACGTGTGGGCAGCGATCTATGTTTAATCGTTGCAGACATCCGTTTAGCGTGTACTACCTCAACCATCAATACTGAAGAGTAGTATTGCTTTTGCCGTTTAGAAATGGTTAATGAGTCTAATATCCGTAAAATCTTATGAAGATACCGTGCAAACATAAAACTTATATTATTGTGAAGAATTTATTATGCTTCGTTAGAGTTTACCATGTCGCCTACTCATTATTTAATAATTAAAATTATTAATGGTATTAAATTGATGTGATACTGTTATATTTAAATGCAGATCTTGCAAATAGCGGCGACATCGTCTGGACACCCGTCAGCTCCACGACCACTCGCCACCAGCCGCAAGCCGGCGCCCTGGCCCGTCGCCTCTCGCCCCGTTGTCTTCACCCTACTTCCAGTGCCGCGCCGCCCGCGCCTCCGCCCGCACCCGCTCGCGGCCCGTGCTCTGCAGCGTTACCCAACGCTGTGATGTAACTGGCGGCGAAAAAGTGAATATCTCCCGCAGAGAGAGGATACGGTCGCCGCAAGGTTGTCGTTTTTATATCCTTGAACTTGGCCACTCGCTGGGCCAACTTTCTAAGGGCCAGATGATGCCGAATGGTTGGCCCCTGGTATGGTTTCCGCAGAGATTCAGAAAGCAAGACGGCATCTTACTGTGGCCTTGTATTTTTTACATTTTTAGTACAGTAGTGAAATTAACGGAAATCAATTATTCGTATGTTGAAACGATTATGAACGTATTAAACGCAACTCATGTTACTGTGATGAAAACTTTCCCCTATTCTCAATATTATTAGTGGAGCAGGGATTACTGAAATATACGGATGAATGACGATAAGTAGTTGCTTGTATATCCGGCATTTTGTCAACATGACGAAGCGCGTAGCGTATAAAGTTGCAAAGGGTGCTATGCAATGTTGCCAGTTCAATGCTTTTCATAATACTGCATTGTTATATTGTCTTAACACAGCAAACAGAAGTGAAAGCAACTCTTAACGGTCGGCGTCCGTTACAAACAATCGTAAGAAATGATTTCTAGTCAACGATGGGGAAAGGAAATAAATACGCCTATTTAGAAATCACAAAAAAATCACACAAAAAAAACAACAACTTAGTTATGTGATTTTTCTTATAAGACGGTGGTATTGCAAAAAGTATTGAATAACGCACGGCCAATAACACAAAAAACTTGGAGTTAAATAACATATAACGTATGCAAATAACTTGGTAACAAAGTACTTGGTGGTACTAAACCTCGCCTATCGCCTCGGTTTACAAACTTCAACAGCGTCATTTATTTGCTCTATATCTGCCTAATGATTTTAATGTATGTGTATTTGGCATTTTGGGTCGATTGTCCGACTTCGCTGGCCAGCTAACGGTGACCCCCATGCCTGGGCCTAGTTTAATTCACACGGAGGGGAAGGGGGTAAGAGAGACATGTGGCGAACATAACGTATTCCTTTTACTGGAACTAGCAAAGTAAGCCTGCCTGAGCACACATCTTCGTCACACAGCTACACAAACTGAGACGACAGTAAAGGAAAGCTACAATTCTATTTTTCACTCGACCGGGAATACGAACCTGACGTCCCGCAACGGGTAGCTAGCACGCTGCCCACTAGCCACCTTCGAGCTATGATGTTAATAATTGCATATATTTTTCTTCTCACTCTCACTGGATCTCGTAGGGCCTAATGCTTTGGCGGAAGTCGCGCGCGAAATATATTTGCGTTTGAGCGATTCCTTGGTTAGATCATTCTCTGAATGTTGTGTCCGTCTTTTGTTTCCAATCGTTTCTATTTTGCTTTTTTACGTGTTTTCTCCTGCGATGTTGTGAGTGGTCGTAGTGCAGATTTTCAGGATATTAATAAATTACTGAAGTGCCAAACTGTTTCAAGAAATAAGTTTAATTGAAGACGGCAGACAAAATCTATTATTTCAAAAGTAGTACGTTATTGTGTTTCCAATTCTCAAATGTCCCTCGTAAGACAACTTCACTCATCACAGCAATATACAGGATGAGTCACGTAACCTTAGCACCTCCTGTAACTTTTGAACGGTTCAAGTTATTGCAATGCAGTTTTCACGAAAGTGCTCGAGGGAATGGGATTAATTGATAAATGTATTTATTTATATTTTATAACTTGTATTTTACGAGATATTTGAGGTAACTTTGTTTTTTTCAAATGGAACAATACATATTTTTTCAGTATATCATGACGAGCGTGAAAAGAGGAATTCAATATATACATATTGTCATATGTTAGATAAGCATTTTTTTGAGTAATTTGGTTTTTTTTGCGTCTCAGTTTTAACGGATATTTTGAATGTAACTGCCCATCATGCAAGGCCACGCAGGGCTCCACCAGCAAACGCGCCCTCGGGGAAAGGAAGCTGATTTTAGTATTTTATAATACCAAACATGTTCCAAATATTCACAAAACTTTTGCAATTTATTCCTGAATTCTGCTTTCCATCCCTCCACATTTTCATATTTTTTGTCTTTCGTTGATTGAAGGAATTGAAGGATTGAAAAGAAAGGTTTCTCATAAGTATGTATTGTAATTGTTTATTTCTTCAACTCAATTAAAGAGGTTTTATATCGCAGGATATTAACGGAATCTTGAAACAAAACACAATAAGGATAAATAATTAAGACTGTACAAAGAATATTGCACATTTTGAGCAAACAATTTCAACGTTAATAAGCATATAATAACAACCTTAGTGAGAGAAGCATAGGGATAGTTATTATCATTACCTTCGTTCATTTTTTTCATAAGGTGTTATTATATTCTTATTACAAAACAACTATTTGATGAAAATATGCATTTTTCTTTGTACAATCTTAATAATTTATACTTATAGTGTTTAGTTTCCAAGGTCCTATTAATATCCTGTGGAATGACACCCCTTTAAATGAAGTTGGAATAACAATCTTATTTCAATACATACTACATATGACAAATCCGTATTTTAAATCCTTAATACAAAAAAATCTGAAAATGCGGAAGGATGGAAACCAGAGTTTAGGAAAAATCCGCAACAGTTTTGTGAATAGTTGGAATATGTTTCGTATCTTCAAATACTAAGATTCTTTCCCTTCTCCAAGTACGCTTTTACTGGTGGAGCGCTGCGTGGCCTTGGGTGGCGGGCAGTTACATTCAAAATATCTGTTAAATATAAGTCGCAAAAAATAAAAATTACTCAAAAAATGCTTATCTAACATATAACAATATGTATATCATTGAATACGTCTTTTTAAGCTCGTCATGATATACTGAAAAATATGTATAATTCCATTTGAAAAAACAAAGTTACCTCCAATATCTCGTAAAACACAGGTGGTAAATTATAAATAGATACACGTGTCAATTAGCCCCATTCCCTCATGTACTTTCGTCAAAACTGCATTGCAATAACTTGAACCGTTCGAAAGTTACAGGAGGTGCTAAAGTTACGTGACTTACCTATATATATATATATATATATATATATATATATATATATATATATATATATATATATATATATATATAGAGAGAGAGAGAGAGAGAGATAGATAGATATATATTGGGTATGTGTGTCTGTGATTTCAAAATAACTGCCTCTTTGTAAATCATGTGCTTATTTAAATCATGTGAAAACCAATCCAATTGTTCTTACGATTGTGTTTCTCTGGGTTAAGCTCTGGAACTGCTAAACTCATTTCGAAGCGAATTTTAATGGACGGGAGAGTGTTGTGGGTATAAATTAGACTTTTTTCTTCAAATTATTACTCTCTTATACGAAGAAGTATACTTGTGTGTTTTATTTTCATACAAATCTACAATTGTATCCCGACACTTGACTTTCAAAACAAGAGAAAAGTTACTGTTCGCATAAAATTTCGTAAAAATTACCCCTTCCTTAGCTGTACCAGCAAACTTTAGGTGCGTACTCTTTCAGTTTTTCGCGAATATTCCGAAATGTTTTTGTGCAAATTTCGTCCTAAATGAGGCGCGGCTCGTCATTAAAGGCTGTAAGGCGGATCCTCTTCTATAGAAATCGTCCCCAAAAGAAATTTAAAAATATATTTATAAATGTATTTATTAATTATTAATGGCTTCCTGAGTTACATTATGTAACAATCATATCCATAGTTTTGTTTATGAGTTCGATAACGGTCGTCCGTAAGGCATTTGAAGCTGTTCATAGGGAAGACAAAAGCGTTAGGCTCCCACTTCATTCCGCCATAAGGTCTGTGTAAAACGACGAGGCGTGACGTCATGCATTCACAGCATAGGCTTACCGGCGGACGAAGACTGCGGCCAGACAGCCTTCAAGGGTGGGGTGTAGGGTCTGAATAAAGGCGTGCTCACCAGATAGCATTACTATGCAGCTCAGCGAGGAGCATTGAGCATCAACTAGTTTTCCCAATATTGTAGGAGCGCTTCTGTGTTATGCGTGTATGTGCAAATATTAATTGTAGAAATACAACACATGCAATTGTAGCCTTCCCCATTTAGAAAACCACGAGCCGCGACTGTTCTAAAAGCTTTTAATTATTCCACGTAGCACCATGACGCACCGTTAGTAATTGCAGGTCAAAATTGGTAGTGGACGTTTGCCGGGAGTACGCAACAATGCATGTTTACATCTGGCCCAAGTAACGATATTCGTAGCGTCCATGGCAGGGAAGGCCGCGCGGGAGTGGGGCCAGGCGAGGCAGGGCAGGACAAGGTCGGAGGGAAGGAGCAGCGTGGGTTTGGACTGGGCAGCGCTGGGCAAACGAGGGCGGGCAAACACGATAAATAGAATTAATTCAATTTCCTGTCTAATAGACGATTGTGATAAATAAATACCCGGGCAAAGTGGATAGTCTGCTGCTTATAAATAAATTGTTGAGATCCCGTCGGAAATAAAAATCGTTCTCGATAAAAATCAAATTTCTTTCCCAAATTAAAAAGAAAACGATTCCTTCCGTTACAATAATGTCAAAGAAATACATGCTCGGGGCTTACATGCTCTAGTATATTTATCTACGACGATGTGGTAATGTTTGATTAATGCAGTAATATAAATCCTCTAATATATTTTAATTTGACACTAGTGGATTTGAAAGTATTAGAGCTAACTTCACATCGGTTTTGAATTGTTATCTACCCAACTGCTTTTTCACTGTCCTGAAGAGATAGAAATCTCCGGGTTGGAGATCCGGCGTGTCGAAAGGATGGTCGAGAATGTCTCTGCGACCTGGGATGGACGAGAATGTCGAGCGAACTGGGAACTCCGCAGCATGCCACAGGCAACGTTAACTGTACTTGGACATGTATTGCCGTACCTAGAGAGTATTCCTGACGACAGAAATCCAATCATTTTCTGCAAAATATGTCAACACGAATTTTGTATGGAAACAAATTACTGTAAAAGTTCCGATTTTTACTTTCTCGCTATGGAGTACAGGGAAAGTAAAGTAATGCCGCCCAGAAAAACGGAGAATTTTCGGCAGAAAATCTCCTATTACAGGACCCTGGTAACGAAAAAGTGGATAAATCCAGCTGCTAAATTTAGAAAAAAATCCTCTAACATGAGGTGTAGCCACAATCCATGTTTTGTGTGTCCTTCATACCGAAAAATCGAATGACGGCGAAACGTCTGTTTGTGTGTCTGTCTGTCCGTCTGTGAACAAAGCTAGCGGCTAAACCGTTTTCCCCATTTTCTCCAAAATTGCTATTTCCCTACTGATCTGACTGATGCCACGGCCTCTTGAATTTGAAACCGCTATTTTAATTTCGGCGGGTATTTTACATGAAGCCCCTGGGACATTTTTCCAAATTTTCAAAAAATGACGCATACGTATTTTATTAAATTTTGTTGTTCAATAGTGCGAAGAACGTGTAAGGGAACGATGCAGGTCTCATGTTCGTTGAAAACATTGATTTTTCGAAAATTGAGAAGTTCAAAATTTTTTCGGCGTCTTCCTACAACTGAAATATGAAAGATAGAGATTTTTCTTGTAATGAAATCTGCTCCTTAAAGATAGATTTTGATGTAAGGTCAAATGTTCACAATTTCTCGAAAATTTGGTACTTTTCGTGTAAGCAAGAGAATGATGTCCGTACATATTCGTGAACAAATCAAAAAGTACTGTGGGGTTACGTGTAGCATTACATAACTTTCTCTATACTACGTATCTTACTCTGTATATACGTATGTATACGAGAAAGTAAAAAGGAAAGTAGGTAATGAAAGATGTAAAAAAATAAAATTAATATTTTAGAAACCAATGAACTTTAAGGGCTCAGCAGGACTCAGTAGGATTGAAGGGCTCAGTAGAACAAGGGCCTATACCTCATTGACATAGTTTTGAGATAATGAGGGTTTTACCTGAACTTCTCTCATTGAACATTGAACGTTTTAAAACTTTTAAACACAGTACACTTGCATATAAGTCCATACTGGTTGTAAATAACATATTACACTAAAAGAATAATATTTGAAGTTTTGCTTAATGCTAATAACTAAATTTGACAAAAAATGTGGGATAGTCCCTTGTTCTACTGAGTCCTTCAATTCACTCTTCGGTTGGGTTGAAGGACTCAGGAGAATACGGGGCTACAAGAATGGAGGCAAGATGAACCAAGCCAACAAGAATATGACCGAGGGAGTTGACCACAAGATTGTTGCTGTCAATCAAACAGCTCTGATCCAAACAATTATCGTTCCTAAGTATTTGGATGTCCAGCATGAGAAGTTTTGGACCTACGATCTAGGTCTGTATTTCTTGTCCTTACACGAAAATGGTTTAAGGAAAGGGACCAAATCCACTCTCTATAAAGCATTCAAACCAATATTAAACAAGCAGTTCAGTGTGCAAGTCTAATATGTCATCGACGACGGGTTTTATTGCACAGGGTTTTGTACAATATGTCATAATTTATTGAGACTACATGTTTAATGGGCCATGTAGTCATAGATGTGTACAAAAACATTATGATCTATAAATATTACTATATACAGTATACACCAGCGTGCTTAAAACAATAATAATTCCTGTTGCAATTAAATAACACCTTTAATTGGCCCATAAGTTTCCCATCATTTTCTTCTATTCATTACAATTATGTTGAATGAGTAAAGTATTAGCATTAGTTTTTGATATCTATTCTGATGGCGTAGAAGTTGGTACAAGGTGCAGAGAGAATTAAAAATTCTATAAAACTTGTATTTGCTGACATAGTTTGTCGACGCAATGATGCCTACGTCCAAAGAAAATTTCCTTACTAACTGAAATAAAACACTATTAATAGCAATGCTGACTACAAAATTTTCATCAGCAAAAATGACATGAAAACAAGCGAGGTAAGTCGCAGATATCCTCGTGAATACAGCATTATTCTAGGTACCCACACATGAGACCGTGATTGTAGTAGGTGAGAATGTAAATGAGTTGGTAATATGAATATGCCTCTGTATGTATGAAAATGTATTCTTTTTTAAACTTGGAAAATACGACGTTTCTGCAGCTACATTTTTCCCAATAAGTGAATTATTTGCGGATATAATTATTTTCTTAAATGCAGTGAGTGATCGCGAAACCACCTCGGCATTGTTCAAGCAAGAGAAAATGAATTTTCAGACTTTGCTCAAGAATTATAATCGTGCTGACTACAGAAGTATTCAAGAACTCCAACGTAACTCAGGAGATAGTTGATACCGATGGACGTTTTCTAGTATCAACATTCGGCTGCAGTGGTAAGAATGAACCTTTACTCAACCAATAGATATAGCATATGCTACATCAAATCTTCTTTCAAGTACAATGCAAAAATTGGTGCACTACTACAAGTTGCATCGCTACAACTCTCTTTAAGAATCTATCATCAGATCTAGAAATGGGGTGATGTCGAAAACAATCCAAAAGTCTGGAGTTTGAAAATAACCAAAAATGGTCTTGTACTTGTGACAACATTGCTTTATTGAAGCTGGTTTCCTACAAATGCTCCAAGAACTTACAGAGAAAGTGGCCTCAAGAAGCAGGGCTGAAAATGTCCTAACTTTTATGCGAGAAGAGTTGCGACAATAAGGCAGTCGTTTCTAAAGATATCTGGTGGATGAGTTGGTATTAAAGAACGAACTGGATCTGGAGAACGTCAAGGATTTTCCAAATCTTAAACCTGGCGAACTAGTGGAAGAGGACCTGGTTATTCTGCAAGGTACGAGCAAATCCCAATTATTAAGAAACAATATATTATACAGTACTGATAGTATAAAATACCCGATAATTCCATTTGTATGTAGCACATATCGATGAAAACCAAGGCATTCGGCGGATTTTCAGCACAAAAAATTCATTGCCGGGCCCTGACAACGAGAAAGTGAATAAATCCAGTTGCTAAATTAAGGAAAAAATCCTCTAACACGTGATGTAGCCAGAATTCCTGTTTTGTGGGTCCTTGTTGCCTAAAAACCAATTGAAAGCAAAACGTCCGTTCGTCCGTCCGTCCGTCCGTTCGTCCGTCCGTCCGTCCGTCCGTCCGTCCGTCCGTCCGTCCGTCCGTCCGTCCGTCCGTCCGTCCGTCTGTGAACACTTCTAGCGCCTAAACCGTGGTAGGATTTTTTCAAAATTCAAGAAACCCCTGTCGATCTCGCTCTAGTTGAAGCTTTGAGATGTTGAAAAACATTCTTTAAAATTGGGGATACTTTACATGAAGCACACTGAACATTTTCAAAATTTTCTCAAAAAACGGTTCCAAATTTTCCTTGAAATTTCTTGTAAGAATAGAGTAAAATACACTTATAAATGTGGCATAGGTCCGATTTTCACGGTTAACTCTGAATTTTCAAAAATTGTAGAAGTTTGAATTTTTTCGGCGTCTTCCGACAACTACAAAATTGAAGATACAGATTTTTCCTTCAAATGATATTTATTGTCCATAAATAGTTCTTTCTTTAAGGTCATGTAGGTTTTTTGAAAATTTTAAGTTTTCGTGTAATAATACGTGCAATATTTGCAATTTTATAAACAAGATTTTCTCAAAAACGGCTCCAAATTTTTTGTTTAAATTTTTGTTAGCGGTAGTGCCCAACGAACCCTATACGATGACATAAACTGTCAATGAATGTATGCTAACTTTGCTGTATTGCTCTATTCTTTTGTTTTTCAAAAATTACAAATATGTAATTTTCAACAGTTTTCTGTTAAAATAAGCTCAAAATTCCGCATTTTCATAGTAGCTCAAACGCCATTTTCTCAATAACAACTCCAAATTTTTTCTTCAAACTTTTCCCATGTATAGTGGTAATGATACTGTTTAATATTACGTAAATTTCTTTTTGGTGTATTCTTTTATTTATTGAAAAACTACTCAAATGTATTTGTTTTAATATGTTTCACGCCCGTAATATGCACATTTCCATCGATTTGTATATATTATTGTATTTGTGAGTGGATGTGCTTCAAATGACTTTAAATAAAGTTTTTCGAAAACTCAAAAGATTCCTGTGAAAAAGAGCTTCAAATTTCGCATTTACAGTAATGCTTAATCGAATTTTCGATTTGAAATTTTTCAATGAAAAATTTCTATTTAGGACGAAGTTTTACTCTACTTTAATATTATTTAAGTAATATTTCAGTTGTGCTATTAGAAAAGCAAAAAGTTGAGAAAATGTCAAAAACATGTACTTTGAGTGACGATCGATGGCAGCTGGACAGAGAATGGAGCAAGGTCTTCAAGCCAGTACACACCAAGGAAATTAGAAAAAGTTTTTACGAGAAAGTCTGTGCGATTCTCTAGTACCTCTGATATCAATTATTTGATTGAGATAAAGTGGGATTATTCTCGTTTTCACGCAGTTGTTACTTGCAATAAATTTCGGGGGATGCTCTACTGGGTGTACCGTTTATTTGAGATAAGAATAGGACATTAAAAATAGGTAATTTCATCGTCTTTTATTTCTTATAGGGACCGTCATTAACGAGAAATGGATAGTTCTCGAGTTATTATGAAGAAACTGTAAGAAGTCGGATTTTAGCACGTTTTTTTTATAAAAGAAGCATGTTTTCAGGCATAATTCGTGTTCAGTGATCCGAAAAACATACAGGAACCAAATATGAAAACCCTGCAAACCTTCCCTTATTTTGCACCATTTCACTGGACTTTAAACACATAAATTGATGAAAACCCAAGCAGCTCCTGCCCATGTGAGAGGTAGCAGTGGTCAAAGGCGGATCCAGTTTGTCATTGGGGGAAGGAGGGGAGGCGTGAAAGAGTTTTGTTAAATAATAAACACATTTGTTTTTATATTGTATGCTATTTTTGTAGTGTGTATATAAAAGTATAGTTTTATTTTTTAAATATTTTCATAATTATGACAAATATATTTAAATCAATTTTGCCAATTAAAGGAAGGTAACAAATGAAAACTCTAGGCCTTTTTTTAGGGGGGGGCATGGCCCCCATACCCCCCCCACCTCGTTGGATTGACCACAGGCAGTGGTATAACTAGATACATAGGAATTCTGAAAACAAATGCAAAAATAATGAAACAGTTGCGATTTTAGCTGAAAAATGAAAAAATTTGATTATGTTGATCCGCAATTTTTCATATCTGATGATATGAGTACATTTTCACACTCGGTGTATCACTGCTTACCGTCGTAGCGGCCGTCATGCGACGAGCAAGAAAGCAGATTCTTCAGTTTTCACGTGTGTCGTTTCAGAGCAGCTATTTTTTGCTGCTCCAGGACCGTATTTTCCACAAGCCTACAGCAGCAGTTTTGCTGCTGCTGCTGCAGGCCACTAGTTAAAAACTAATGGGCACGCGGTACATGCAAAACATGTTGTCCTGAGCTTATAGATATGACGTAGATATTTTCCAAGCCGTGATTAATGCATTGGTCTACAGATGGAGCAAATGCTTGAACATGCAGGGTGAATATATTTTGAAGTTATGAGTACTAGTGCCTCGTAATTTGTATAAGTGTTTAATGTGTGTGTTTAAGTATAATATGTATACATTTTTGATGCTGCGGGATAAATTGTGTCCGTGAGAGTTCTCGTTACCTTCCTAGCCGTTATATCACTTGTTCATGCTTGTTAATCGTTGCTAGTTGTTCGTCGATGCTCGTGGCTGTGGTGTCTATGGGTAGTTGATTTGCGTTAACCTTAATATAACTAAAGAACATCTTAAGTTTGGATTGGTATATGGAGTTAAATAGAGCTCTGTCTCTTTCTTGCACGTTTGTTATCCCATTCTTTTCTCCTTGTTTAATAGCATTGTTGATTGTACTTGCGAAAAAAAATTAAAAATTGCAAATCGCAAAAAAAGCAAAGTGTTGGTAATGTTTGAAACATTTTTATGAATTGAGATTTTTTAAAGAGCGTATTATTATGAAATGGCAATGTCGAGTCCATTTGTGAGTTTTAAAGCGGCGAGCAAGGCGAGCGTGGGAGCATGCCTCACAGCCGGGGCGTCGTCATCACTAGTGGCGCAACTAAGACTTCCTTGGAGGAGACGGCAGGATTTATACAGGCAATACAACCTTGATTTCAACATCTATAGTGGGGCAACATGAAATGCATATACAATTATACAATATATTTTCTCATTGTTTATTTATAATAGCGGAACAAATTAATTCGTAATATTTAACTTAAATGGTATCAACAAAATAATATAAAGAATCAAAAATATATTTATTTTACATTCTCGTCTTACTTCATAAGAATAGAAAGTCTTAATTCATAAGAATAGATTTTTCGTCAGAAAAGTCTTATTTCCTGGCCCTGGTAACGAAAAAAATTTAAATCATGTTCCTATCTGAAGTAAATCACTTCGTCTATCACGTTGTGTATTAAGAATCCATGTTTTGTGGATTCTGAATACCAAACAATTGATTGACAGCAATACATCAGCAATCTGAACGGTATAGATTCTGCATTAACCACAAACGACTTTTTCCAAGATTCATATTCCCCGACCAATTGAACGATTTTGCGATTTTGAAACAGATATTATTCTGGAAGAGTACGTTACATGGAGATATAACATTTAAAATTTTTTCTAAGAAATGCCTCCATATTTTTTATTAAACCTTGACCTCGGATAGCATAATGAACGCTTAAACGAAGGAGCAGGTTTCATTATCGTTGAAATTGCAAAATTTAAAAGTTTTCCGTCGTCTTCCTACACTACAATATTGAAGATAGAGATTATTTCCTCAAGAAATCTGTTGCTCGAAGAAAAATCTTGAAATAAGATCATGTACAATTTTTCGAAAATACGTTAGTAGTTTTTGCGTAATTTTGTGTAAAATATAGACAATTTGTAGACATTTTGAATCATTATTTTCACAATTTTTTTCATTAAATTTTCTCCTCGTATGTATCAAACGACGTTATGAAGAGTGCTGGTAGTCTCATTTTCGGTGAACTCTCTATATTTTCGAAAATTGCAATACAATAACATTGCAAAACTACAATATTGAAGTTAGAGATTTTTCTCTTAAATAAAATCTGTTCTAAAAATTAAATCTTTAAAAGAGGACATTAGAAAAATTAAAAAACGAATAGTTTTCGCATAATTTCTGCTTGAAGTTAATGCAATTTGTAAAAACAATTCTCAAAAACCGCTCAAATTTTTTTCTATTAAATCTTTTTCACAGATAGAACGAGGGACTCTTAAAATAATGTGCATGTCTCATTTTGTTGAACTCTCCGAATATTCGAAAATTGCAGAAATTAGAAACATCGCGAGAAAGTGTGTGCTCTAGTTTCTTTTTAAATGACTAAAAAGTTTAATTGTGTGTTATTGGGTTCTGGGAGAGGGGGTGCTGGAACACCGTGCATCCTCCCCTCTCTCCGTCGATGTGTCACTGGTCATTCCTCTTCTGTTTGACATTCAGTATTTTTGTTTTCTCCTGCTAATGATTCTGTGAGGAGTGCGCAACGGAAATTCTAAATGTGTGTCGTGGATTTCTCCCTTTATTGTTTGAATAGGTTTTCAGACAGCCTTTTTCTGAGCAAGGAGTTTTTATAAATAACAAAGAGGTGAAATTCTGAATGAAGAATTGTCCATTTCAGGGTTTTGTGTTATTCCCTAATACCATGTAGGTGTGTTAATGAGAGTCTGTTGGGAGACGACACAGCCATATGGTCTCCACGTGTAAAGATATTATATTTTATTAAAATGTACTTTACCGTTTTCTCTGTTATTGGTTTTCAATAGGAACTCAAGTTTTAATCATTTCTTCGACTTTAGTTCTATTACAAAACATGAGAGACATGAGTTTTGAAATAATCTGAAAATAACGATTTTTTAAAATAAATTGTCGTTGATAAAGTTGACAAAAAGTATTTATAAATTGTCATTTTAACATGTCATTGCTTTTATTACAAATGTGTTGACTTTTAAAAGTGGTGCCTTACAACGCAGAATGAAATTGCTCTATAAAATCAATAGAATATTGCTGATGGTCTTCAGTCAAATATTATAAGATCTGGAAAGAAATGGATGCTATTATTATAATTATATGAATATTGAGGTACATATAATTTTCTCGTTCATCTGTGATTAGGGAACTTCCTAATATACTAATCAGATAACCAGTGTTTCCCTGTGAGGTCTTTCAAAATTCCTCGCTAATGAGTTCATTTGCAAGAGAGGGCGTGTTTTCGAGACTGTCTTTCGTGACCTCCATGTCATGACGAGATGTGTTACTTAAAGTAATCCGGTACATGTGCGAACTCATCTCTTGTCCGACAGGTGAGCTATACGAAAGACATTCTGATTGCTTCCAATTCTTCATACCTCTCGTGTCCTTTATTTGTCACTGAGACTCCTAATTCTCAACATACTGTCGCAACAAGGTTTGATAGTAGCGAAATGGGAAATGTAATATGACATGGAGCAGTAATAAATTAGACACAATGTCATAGGCCGATTGGGATGAGTAGCAGCGCAGAGAAAGCTGGATGAAAGACATTAAGAAAGCTTCATGGCATTTCGTCTCAGTTTGAATAATAGGGTAAAAATTGTTAGTTGGGGTAGTTCTTTATTTCGTAAGAAAAAATTAAATGAATTTCCACAGATTGTAAAGTGTCTGGACTTAGAATAATAGTATTAGGTTTATCATTGAAATATGTTCTTGTCATGAGGGAGGTATTATTGATACACAGTTAATTTATGATTCTTTCCTGAGACTTATTGGCTTATAGCAAGCGTTATGGTTAGATGGGGCGAATGAATAATACGGTGGTAATGGTGAGTGCGATATTTATGGAGCTATGAGTAAGCCAAGGAAAGAGGAACATTTTTAGAAAACTTCAGAGAATCCGTTTTATTTGTTATCAATTCATAAGCACAGACGGAATCTGGCGCTCCAACTTCGATACTTAAGTGGTGGTGTGCCGCTTTGCTAAGACTCGTTGTTTTGAATTGCACAGCCACGCCTCGTCATGGGAAGCACCGACAGAGCATCGGCGCAGTAGGTGTTGCAGAATATATGAAGGAAAAAAGCAAGGAAGTCCTCGGCGGAGACATCTGATGACATGATGGTGATTCTCTCATAAATATCATACATTTCTTTTACTTCCTATTGTGCACTTGGTGGTTAAAGAAAATTATTTAATGTTGCAAGAAAGTGTTGATTTTTTTACAGAAAAACAGTTTTAAAGACCTCTGATATCAAACGAGTGGATTTTACTTGCTTCTATGCAAAGTAAATTACTTTCTCGTAAGAGTCACTTTATGTCAAGTGGTCTAGAACTCCCTGCGCGCCTTTCTCGAATTTTAATGAAATTGTGTGTGCCGAGTCACATGTGATGCAAAGGAACATTTGTAAAGATGTGGCTTCATAGGTGAAATAGTTTTTGAGATTTAGCGGCTTGTTTGATCCTGTGCCACGTCTTTGAACAGTACAAATATAATATTTTTGCAACTTCTGGATACAATATTTCCTTCTCCGATATTGCTCAACAAATGAAACTGAGCTTACATATTCATCATTGCCTGCTCTATTAAATGAAACGAATGCCAGTTTTGCCTTTATTCCATCATTCTGAGTCGTTTGTATTTGAAGCTGATTTTTTTCATTGGTCTCTGGTAATTTTCATTATCATCATCAATACCCACCTACATTGGCAATATCTTTAAATTTTCTCTAACTTAGGGCTTCGTAGGCTAGCGATAGCAAATGAATTCGCTTATCTAGAGACTTAAAAATAGTATTCAATATATATTTATATACGTTTTAAATTGTTTCTTAAAAGTATTTTTCTATAAGTGGGGGTTGAATGTACAGAATATTGGGACTTTTTGATGACTCCTTCTTATGATTCTCAAGCAGACGTTTGCAGATCACATTTGATTGCAAGTAATATTTTCTTAACATGTTTCTTTAGATTCGAGACACTTCTTTCAAAGTATTTTACGGATTGGATGTTTGGGGTCAAATGCTCAAAGAGCATGCCAACGAGATGTTGCTCTGGAATCCAAGAAACGTCTTGCCCGTCTGGTCAATAAAATTAATGAACAGGGTCATGGGGATACATGAATTGTATCAAATTTGTAACTTCAATAACATTTCTGATGCACTACAGTTTGTCATATATTCAGGAACACACCAAAGAACAGGAAACATCTAAAAAAGTTCCAAATTTTGAAAAGTTATCACAATAAATTTTCAAACGCCGGATTCATTTCTAATTTTGAGTTTTGCTAATCACATTTATTAGTACAAACTCGCTAGTACTGCTGCTCTTTTGCCATCTGTCTTCGGACTACGGAATGGGGTTGCTAATTCAAATTCTTCCACTGGAGACAATAATAATAAAACGGCGTAGGGTGGTGGCGACCCCATCGCCCGCAGTGCCTAGCCGGAGGGTAGGGACTGCGCAATCAGCCCGGTTTCCTCTACCTAAAAAAGAGGCGCTAACCGCTGTCCTAACCTAGACATCCTTTCATATTCCTTCCTCCCCTTCCACCGGGAGTAAGTGGGTGGATTGAGTAGCTCACTTTCTGCCGTTACCTAAACCCTAGGCATTTCCATCTGGAAAGGCTCCTAACCCTTTCCTTCCTTACCCCTCGTCTCCCAAAGTCCAACCCTACGTCAGAGCGCACGTCATCTCAAGCCACGTGGGAGTCGGGCTATGTCGATTAAAAGCGACGAACAGGGCAATGGCACATAATACCTGGCCGTAGGTATAAAAGGCGCGCCCATCTGTGATGGAGAAACGAAACTTGAGAAGCCTCGGAAAAGAGCCGCTGCCTGGGGAACGCCAGGGCACCTCTGGAGCCATCGATGGAGGTGACAGTGTGCGAACCGATGGTGGCAGGATGCTGACGGGGCGGGCACCTGCCGGGGAACCCGAAGAACCTACAGCCTACCACCGAATACTCACTATCTCCAGCAGAACCAGCAATTGATGTTTCAATGGAAACTCAGCCACTGACCACTCTTGCTGGTAAGCTAAGGCAGAAAACGAAATGGACTGAAGAAGTGAATGAATATATGGTTTACTGCTACCTGAAAATAACTAAACTGGAATCCGACTTAACAGCTTATAGACAACCATTGTACCAAATGGTTATTGGCAAATACCCAGAACTTTCCTCAAAGACCGTCCAAAATATTGTTGATCAAAAACGTTCTATACTAGTCAACAAGCGACTCCGAGAATCGCAAATATACAAACTAAAGGAAAAAATAAAACAAGATTAGGTACTGCATCAATTGGGAACGGAAGAAAATCAAAATCCAACAGATTTCACTTCTTCTAGTTATGGGAACGATAAAATCAACCTCAGCGAAACCCCATCATTTGACAACAAAAATGAACTTGAGAACTTGGACAAACAACACTGCGAGGAATCGTATGCCGAATTTTATGGATCTGACCCTTTCTAAAGATCGAAAATGCCAAAACTTCAATTAAGGGTTAAAACAAATCGCATTTTAAGCGAAGTCGATAGAATTCTCCAGTTTGAAACAAAGAACATGCACAATATAGAATTACTGCATAACTGTGTGTTCATTGGTGCTGTCACAGTACTTAAAGCTAATGGCCAGAACCTAATTTTAATGAGTGATAAGAAGCAAGTTCAGCTTGTGCAGCCTCCTTGGAAACGGCGACTTCAACGCCAAATTGAAACATTGCGTAAGAGCATTGGTAGACTTTCTCAAACACTCAAAGACAACTGTAGTGCCAAGATTAAAAGAGAAGTAGAGAAAATTATGTTCAAATATAAAAATGAAGGAAACTAGACAATCATCACGGTACTTGATCAACTAAAACAAACTCTTTCTATTAAAAGTAACAGGCTAAGAAGGTACCGTGAAAGCAACCTTCGTAAGAAACAAAATAAACTCTTGCAAATAAATGAAAAACAGTTCTACCGCTCTATCCAGATGGATAATGCTCAAGGACCGAACCAAGGTGAGATGCTAGATGCGCAAGAAGTGAATAGGTATTGGAGAGACATATGGACACAAAGTAAGCACCACAATTTCAATGCTGATTGGATACAAACTGTTAAAGATGAGTGCGAAGACATACCCATGATGAATGACCATTGTATAAACATTGAAGATGTTAAGAGTTGTAAAAAAAAACTTTGAATTGGAAGGGAACCGGCAGAGATAATATACATAATTTCTGGTGTAAGAACTTTCCTAGCTTTCACGAAACAATGGCAGGGTTATTCACAAAAGCCCTGAATAATCCAGAAGCCCTACCATCATTTTTAATTTATGGATTAACTTATCTTATCCCCAAATCCAAAATCCTCAGCTCTGATCCGGGGAAATATAGGTCTTTTACTTCCTTACCAACTTTATACAAACTACTAACTTCCATAATAACAGATAAGATCTATCGGCACCTTGAAGACAATGACATCCTGGCTGAAGAGCAAAAAGGCTGCAAGAAGGGATCACGGGGCTGCAAGGAACATCTCATTATAGATGCGGCAGTCTGTGGATATGTGAAGAAAAGAGGAGGGACGTTATATACAGCGTATATTGATTATCAAAAAGACTTCGACAGCTTACCCTCCTGGCTAATTGATGTGCTTGATATGTGCAAAATAGCCGCATTGGTTGTATCGTTTCTAAAAGCACAGATGCAAAGGTGGACAACCAGATTGCACATTTGCACGCAAAATAATTATGGCAATGCAGGAGACATACATATTAAACAAGGTCTATTCCAAGGAGACTCTCTTAGCGCTCTGTGGTTCTGCAGTGCTATGAATCCCCTATCGACTTTGTTAAATGATCAAATGGGCTACAAAATCAACAGCAAAATCGATCATGTACGCTTATCCCACCTGCTATACATGGACGACTTAAAATTATTCAGAACCACAAGAAAAAAGCTTAATCATTTGCTTGACACTACTGCAAAGTTTAGCAATGATATTGGAATGCATTTTGGCGTTTAGAAATGTAAATTAAATGCACTGCGGATAGGAAAGTGGCAACATCAGATGGATTACACTCTTGGAGAAGGAAATGCCAAACAAGAACGAATTCATGCCATGAATCCCGAGGAATATTACAAATATCTTGGATATTTACAAAGATCTAATGTTGACCAAAAAATTAAAAAACATAACATTGCCCAGGAATTTAATACTCGTATGAGTAAAATTCTGAAAACTAAACTCAGTGCTGGCTGGAAAATTAAGGCTATAAATATCTACGTAATTCCAGTGCTGACCTACAGCTTTGGTATTGTCAGATAGACACAAACCGAACTATATGCATTTAATACAATTTTCACAGTACTTTGTACCAGATGTAGATGTCACCACCCTAAAAGCGCAGTTGAGAGAATCCACCTACCTAGGTCTTTAGGAGGAAGAGGTGTCATAGATATTGTGAACCTTCATCACCAACAACTGGAGAGACTGCGTCAGTACTTCCACGAAAAAGCTAATGGAAGCAAGATACATCAGCTTGTAACATACATTGACCGGAAAATCACACCATTGAATTTCACTGATGAAAAAATGAATCTACAAAAGCAAATACCGACCAATGAAATGAAAATCTGCAACTGGAAAGAGAAGCAACTTCATGGGCGCTACCCATACCAGATAGAGGGAGAATTGATGGACCGTAAGTCGTCAATTAAATGGCTGTGCTTGGGAGACCTTTTTGCTGAAACAGAGGGTTTCATGGTAGCTATTCAGGACCAAGTAGTATCAACTAAAAACTACCGTAAATGTATCCTGAAAGACACTAACGCTCGTGATGACAAATGTCGGGTATGTGGAGAACATAGAGAAAATATAGACCACATTATCAGTGGATGCAGCTCTCTAGCAACCTCAGAATATACAAAACGACATGACGTTTGTAAAGTGGTTTATCAGCAACTATGCCACAATAATAACCTTTTGACGGGTAACCGAACACCATACTATAAGTACACACCCGAACCAGTCATTGACACAATCACAAAATGTACTGGAACAGGTCCATCATAACAGATAGGTCTGTATCATCTAATAAATCGGACATTGTATGGCATGACAAGAAAAACAAAAAGGTATATCTGATTGATGTCGCGGTCCCGCTAGTTCACAACATCCCAAAGAAAATTCTAAAATATCAACCTCTGGCAAATTATATAAAGGAAATATGGAGCGACTTGGAAATGGTGACGATTGTACCAATAATTCTAGGTGCCGCTGGTGAAATTCCTAAGTTCCTGCATGAATCCCTGGCTGAACTGCAACTGAAGAAGGGGTTATACATCCAGCTGCAAAAGATTGTCATACTAGAACATGTAACATCGTGAGGAAGTTTCTGAACATCGATGGTTGATCCAGTGCTGATTATAACAGGTGGAACATGGATCTCTTGTTCATGGTAACCGAGATGCACGAGTGGAAACAAGTTAAAATGTGATAGTGATAATAATAATGAATATGAATATCATAGAACAATGCAAAACTTAGCGTCAAATGCAAATGTCATAAAAGTATGCAATTTGGATAGTTAAATATAACACTCCGCTATTGTCAGGTCTTTAACTTCGTTTCTAACTTAGGTAACCAAGGTACACAAGCATTGGTAAATAAATTCAGTATTTTTGGGACTTGAAAATTGGCTCTTTCTATTGAGGTATGTTTGAAACCATTGCAAAAACGTACTTTTCTTCATAAGTGAGTTGAAAATTCACTATTTTGGAGGTTTTTGGTTGGTGCCAGAAAATCACATACTTTATCGTATTATTGTAGCTTTTGCAATTTTCGAAAATTCAGAGAGTTCAACGAACATGACCTGCGTCATTTTTAAGCGTTCATTGTTCTATTCGAGGAAAAATTGTAAGGAAAACATTTGGGGTCTATTTTGTTAAAATATTTTTTATAAATTCCGTAATTCAAGGAAATTTACGCAAAAAGGACTCTTGTTTAAAAAATTATACTTGACTTTATTTAAAGAACTAATATTTTAGAACTGAGTTCATTGATATTGTATTGTTGCACCGTTAATTTTATACAAAAATGAACATTGCAACTACAATTCTTTTTCAAAAATACGCACCGAAAAAGAATTGCCGAAATTGGGCTCAACGCCATTTTTAAGCGTCCTTTGCTCTATTGAAGAAATAATGTAAAGAACATATTTAGACCCATTTTGGAGAAAATAGTGGTTTAAAAATTGTCCATATTTCAAGCAAAATTGCGCGAAAACGTCTCATAATTTCGAAAAATTGTATAGAATGTAATTTAAAAATGTCTTTGAAGAAGGTTTTATTAAGGAAAAAATTCTATCTTCAATATTGATGCTGTAAGAAGACTTTCGCAATTTTCGAAAATCCAGAAAATTCAATGAAAATGAGAGCTGCGCCATTTTTAAAAGCGTTCTCTGTTCCGAAAACAATTAATCCAAAAATGTTGAGCCATTCTTGAGAAAATTTTGAAAACATTAATATTTTATGTAAACCCCGAACGCAAAATATCCGAAGCACCCCGAAATCAAAATATACGTTCCAAATTCGCAGAGCCTGACTGACAGATTGACGGACGGACGGATAGACGGACTGGTGGGTCCACAAAAACGTGGATTCTGATTAAACAACGTGTTAGACGAAGTAATTTACTAGATTTAGGAGCAAGATTTATCCGTTTTTAAATTTTTTTTATATCATGGCCCAACAATACGAGTTTTTCAGACGACGAATTGGCACTTACAGCTGCAGCATTTCACTACTTTCTCTTGACTATGTAGTACGTAGTAGGGCAGAAAGTAACTAAGACGACTCCAACACACACTGAAAACGAAAAAAGGCTGCAATACAGCGTTTGGACAAAATTGAAAACTTCTTCAGAATCACCAGACATCTATCCCCAAGAAAATTTATGAGCAGTTATGAGTAAAGAACTCACGAAGGGTAATGATCTTCCAGGAAGGAGTTCTTCGAGTATATTCAAGATCAAGAGCGTAAACATCATTGAAAATCGTTGGCACTCTAAGCCCAGTGGGCCCCGTGCAATAATCATGGCTAGTGATGGGCGCACAAAATATTATTAATGATTTGCACGACACGAGTCCAGAAAGGTGTATGAATATTTTTGGTTAGTATGAGGATGTATGAAGATACACTGCTTATCTTTACAATAAATAGACATTGTGAGGTGAATTAATACTGTTATGAATACCCATCGCGGGTATTTGTTTGCGGGTTGGAAATACTTTTGTAGTTTCAACTAATATTATAATATTATATAACCGTTACAAATAATATGGAATAGTGTTTCAGTGAGAATGTATGTGCTCTTGAAGTATCTCTTTTCTGAAGCTAGAACAGCCTATGCAAGGATCTTTCCTGTCTATCGTAGGAATTTTAGTAATTTATGTTGTACCAGAATTAGAAATCACTGCTACAAATTATGATAGTTGTGATGTATTATAATATAACTATGGTGAAAGTAGGGGTGTCAGATTCCTGAGAACCCGCTTAATGATTCACCCTCATTCAGCATGTGTCCGTTGGCGTAGAAAGGGCATTCCGGGAGGTAGAAGGCAGCTGTTCGAGTCCTGCACCACGGGAGGTGCTCTGCACTGGCGAACTGTTGACAGGCAAATCTCTGCACTGAACACTCCGCAACCCAGGCGCCGCAATGAGACGCATCGCATCGCGCCGCGCCGCGCTGCGCGGAGCCGAGCCGCCCGCGCCAGACGGCGCTCTGACCTTGAGAGCGTTCGCGGTAGGAACAGGTTCTCTTTCTCTCTGAGGCTCTCGTACTATTCTTCGGAGGCGCAGCACCTCACCTCGCCTCACGTCGCCTCTCCTCCCCGCGTCACCCTCTCTTCCCCGTGCCTCCGCTACCTTGCACCGCCTTGCACCTCCGCGCGCCTCCTTGCGGACGGACGACGGCGTCCGACGACTCACTGAGCGCTCGGGGCGCCGGTGCGCCTCGAACCCCGGTCACGTGGCGCGGCCGTGCCGCTGCCTGCGCCGCCGGCCGCGGCCTCGAGGGCCAGCGCGCGTCTCCCGCCGCCCGCGCTTCCGCCTCGGCTTTCGGCAGAGGAGGCCTTGAGATGTGCAAAGCCGCCTTTGGCCGGGGAAACCTCTCGCCGTTGCAGTTATCACACGACCTACCTCATGTACAAAGAGTTACGGTTCGTCTCTTGAGTTTTTGGACGCGCTCAAGGCGAACTCATTAGGGGCGAAAACAATGGCGTGGAACAGTCTCGTGCTTCCAGCTTTTGTACGCGAGAACACATAGCATCGGGTACATTCCTAGGAGAAGATCTAATAACGATCGAATTGTCACCCTAATAATATTGAAATATCCAAAGTGTGTAATCAAAATGATAATGAAAATTAAACACAACCTTAGCAGTTAAACACTTAATAGTAAAATAGTTTTATCTATTTATTAATATCAAGTTTTGTACTAATAATTATTGGGGCCCAATCCACCGGGGACCCCCAAGTGCAGGCTTGTTCTGCTGATGCTTTAATCCACCCCCGAGAACGTTGCTGTAGCAATTGATCGAACCATTTCGAAGGCACTACAAATGGAGAATAAAGGTTTCAAGTGTCAGAAACGTGCAGAGAAAATACATTAACTAAGACATATTATGCTTTTTCCGATTAGCTTTGAGTTTACGTGTAACGTTTGCATGAATATCTGGTTCGTGTCTAAAAAATATTTTTGTTACTGTTCTTAATTTAGGATATACTAAGATAAGCCATTATGCTTATTTTTATTACGTCCCTTCTTCAACGTATAAAATTAGAGAACACTTGTTATATATTTGAAAGTATATCCTCAGAACATTACACCAATATTGGAAGAGGTCTGAGCATAGGCTTGCGTACGGAGGTGGGTGCAGAGGGGCGCTCCCTGAAAATTTGAAAGGGGTCCCCACCGCTCGACGAAATAAAACATTTTATATATTCAAATACATTCAAATCTTGATTTACTTCTTTATAACCTGAGATTTTGGGGGATTGTGTTTTATTTATTATATAATATATGCCACATGTAAATAAAGTTTAACAGATAAGGGGGTCAGAAATGTAGTTGCCATCCCTCTTTTTTGCGCACGTCTCTGGGTCGAGTTAAGGAGTCTTATCTCGGAAAAGAATTTGAAAAGCAAGCAAGAAATTAAACAAGTAATTAATTAAGTAAATAAAATGTCTTTTAATTAGTAATTAGATAGTCACTGTTCCCATTTATTCCCCAAGAACATTCTTCTCCCATATTTGGTTCTAAATCTCTTTAAAGACTTTTTTTATTTATTTTTTAATTTATTTATTGAGTGATTGGAAATTACACAGATCAGTACTAAATTACTATCTCATGTGCATTTGCTGGCTTACATTGTAGCTTATACTAAACTTAACACTAAAAACTTAAAACTAAACTACCTTACTAGAGGTGTAGGAAACTACAAGAGCCCCTACTATGAACAATTAGCAGAGAAAATGTTCAAGAACGCTTCGGAAGGAAATCTATTTTTAATTCTAGTAGGGAAGTCATTTATAGTGGCCAGGTTGTAGTGGACGGCTCGGTTTATTGTATTTAGGTTGGAGTAAAAATTATTGGAAAGATGGGCAATATGTTTGATGATCGGTGATATATTCAGTTCTTTATGAAGTTGGGCGTTAGAGATGAACCATGGGGCATGTGTTGCTAATCTGAGGAATCTATTTTGTGCGATTTGAAGTTTACTAATGTTAGAAATAAATGCATTGGTCCAGATGGGACATGCGTAGCGCATTAATGGTCTGACTATTGCTTTATAAATTGTAATGGCATTTGTTAGGGATAGCAGGCTTTTGGAGTTGATAAGGAATTTTAGTTGAGCTATTTTAATTTTTGCTTGTTGTTGTTTTAGTGTTGTGTGTTTTCCAGTTGAGTCTTGTGTCGAAGTTCATTCCGAGGTATTTTACTGATTGGTTTTGTGGTGTCCATGGAATTGTGTGTTTATTAATGTGTAGTGGTGGTGGGTGAGAAAATGGACTTAGAATGTTTTGGCAGTTGATTTAGTTGGGTTGAGTTTGATTTTCCACAATGTTGACCACTGGTCTATTTCATTTAGGTGATTTTGTATCCTATCGGTAATGGTCTTAAGTGAGTGGCTGGATTTGTAGATTGCGGTATCGTCGGCGAATTGTGCTAATTGGGTGTGTATTGTAGTGGGTATGTCAGTTGTGTATATGTTGAATAGTGTGGGTGAGAGTGGTGAACCTTGTGGAAGGCCTGCTATTATTTTTCGGGGGTTGGAGATGTGATTTTCTACGGAAACTGTAAAGGATCTATCAGTTAGAAAACTTTTGATGAAGTTTACTAAGAAGATTCCCATTGTTCGGAGTTTGTATAATAGTCCTTCGTGCCATACTCGATGAAACGCCTGTGAAATGTCAAGAAATGAAACTATTGTGTGATGTTTGTTTTGAAATGCTGTGTGGATATTTTCTGAGAGTCTGAGTAGTTGGTGTGCAGTTCATACATGACTTATAAAGCCAAACTTGTGTAATCGAATAATTTGGGTTGATTGAAGGTAGCTATTTAACCTTTTTAGAATTAGTTTCTCGAGAATTTTTGAAAGTGTGGTTAATAAACTTATCGGTATGTAGTTTTCTACACTGCTATGATTTTTATATGGTTTTGGAATGGGTATTATGATTGAGTTTTTCCATACTATAGGGTAATATCCAATTCTTTTTATTGAGTTATATATGTTGTTTATATAGGCTATAGTTGAGAATGGGAGGTTTTTTAGGATCTTATTAGTGATTTTTTTTGTGACCAGGGGCTTTTTTGTGGAAGTTTTTTAATTATGTTCTTTAAAGCCTTAAGACCTCCTGACTTCGTAGGAGGCCGGAGGGCGGGGGTTTAAGATTTGGATCCGGAGTAGACATTTCTTTGCTCATTGTGGAACTTAACTAGCGTCTTGTCCCTTTGTTCTGGGTATTTACGTTTAGGAGTACTTGAGTCTAATCCATAGGGATAGTAATAATCCTCAACGGTTTATTCCGCTAATTAGAACAGTGCTGGATATGCTGAATTGTTATTAATTTTCAGGAATTCATTCCCATTAATTTTCAACGACTAGGTATTTTAGGGGCTTTGATGAGAAACAAAGCAGGTGACCATTCTCATGGTATAGATGTCATTGCCCCACTCGCGTGATTCAGTAATCTAAGATTTGCGCCGATAAAAATATAATTTAGTTTCCCCATCCAACTATTTACTCCAAAGGGGCACTGCCCCAACCGTATCGAGCTCTAAGCTCTCGAATGGTCTCAAGACACGTGTGGTGGTGTAGTGAGTGTGTGTGTTTCTGTGTAAGGGGAGCGTTGAGGACAAGAATGAGGAAGGAAAAATTGCATAGGGTCTACGGCTCGTTTGTGGCTCCGACATTCGCCAGGTATTGATCCGAGAAACCATGGCAAACTATTAATCAGAGCAGCCAACCGGTAGAATTCTCCTCCATACAGAGCCTGAATTCGACCAAGTTACCTATCTGTGACGTAATTACGCCTCTGTTAGGACTCGAACCCTACGACCTCCCGATCAGAGACACTACAGTGGCAACAGCTGTTGACATGAGCATTCTTAGCCGGTCGCGTGTTTCTGAAAAATTAACGTGATTTGATTCAGAATTATGTGAATACTTTGAAATCAATACATAAAATATCTTAAATATGCTAATGCTAATATCACGAAAAGAATGCATCAAGAAAAATATCTACTTTTGAAAGTGATGTAAAGGAGGTTCGAAAAAAAGTTGAACTTTTGCTGTTTTCAAAATATTCAGATATTTTAATGAAGATCAAATATTTACCATATTAGCAAACGCATTGTGATCTATTTACACAAGAAATTTAAAGAAAAAATCTGGATATGTTTTTGAGTATATTTTTAAAAGGAGAATGTGCGTCATATAAACAACCTTCCAAAATTAAAACATCCGTTTTAAATTCGCCGTGCCTAAATTTAAGTCAGACTGGTGGGAGAATATCAATTTGGGAAAAACTCCTATGTGTCGTTCAGGCGCACTATTTCATTATTTCATATATCTGTGAATCCTTATCAGAACATCATTACGTTACCTGGCATCATAGGTACCACGGTGTACCCTTTGAAGTAAAGTATGAATCATTCAAATCGGGGTACATTTGCAAAAGTTATGTCTGAACAAAAAGATTAAAAATAAGATTCACGAATTCTAGAATCTTCCCCTTTCTAAGCTGGGTAAAAAACATACAATACTCTCGCACTTGTTTTTACGACGTTTTTACAAAAGTGTGTTTACTTGCCTTCAGTAGTATATAGTATCAATGCAGAGTTGATCAATTTCTCTATGTTGCCTCATGTACTATCCGGTAGTTTCAATGTATTGTATCAATTTTAAATTTTTATTTGGTTTTTGAGAAATTAAAAAAAGATTGATATTCCGCGTGGCTGTTAGTGTGAGGATTCTAATTTAATTCGTAGATATTTTAGAAAGTATTTATGTGTTTTAACTCTCCCCACGCAAGTGCCAAATGCATACACTCAATTTTACTTTTCGCTATTAAGTCAATGTAAGTTATCGACCGGTGTAATTACTCCTTATCGACACGGCTTGATAGACCATTGCAAACTGACAAATTATCGCCTTAGTGATTTCGTCGCTTCCTCCCGATAAAGTCTCATCCTCCTTGAAGCAAAGTGATGACTAGAGGTGGCATTTTATGGACAATCACAAGTGTGATTTACTGCGTGGAGAATGTTTGTCACATTCTATTCTTGCGACGATATGTTGCATGTTAAACTTTGATGAGTAATGAAATTGAGTGACCAAATATTTTTTGGTTTCATTTACTGAATAATTAAAAGTTAAATACTCAATGTGTACACGAAATAATGTTTTTGATGCAGGGAGGAAATAAATTGTGTTATTTAATTGATTTTTTACTCTGATTTTATGCTGTGTTTTACAAACGTAGGCTGTGGAAAGAGGTAATCACGTCATTATTTTGATGAATAATAAATAGAGCATTTTCAATACTTAAAAAGGAATAAAAATGTTACCAAATTACGTTAAAACACTAAATTAATTCTTCAGATTTTTACTTTCTCGCCTTACGAAGTTCTTCGTAAGAAGAGAAAATTATGTAATCGTGTGCCGGAAAGCGGCGAATTTGTTTATTTTCTTTCCATTATCAGAGTTTCCAGTCAATAGTCCTTTTTCGGGCCAAATTTGAATGCTATCTCTTTAGTATTTTTTCTTTCTTTATTTAAAGTTGCATTGACTCAATGGTCATTAGCGACTTTAATATATACATTTTTTAGTGTTACAGTGTTTACATACACTGTTTTCACACATTTTTGGCTATAACATTTATTATTTTTTATTCATAAACAGATTACTTATTCAAGAAAATTGATACATAGAAACTTGCATTATAGAAAACTGTAACAAAGTATGACTCACTAAAATGTACAAGAAGAAAGATACAAAATACCAATAAAACACAAGACCATGAAAGTCATTACATGATACTGAAATGTAGTAACAAGAATAACACCATTTGTTCAGAGTAAAAGTATTAGAAAACGTAGTAGCCATTCATGTATTAATCAGTTAAATTTTGGCCTTGAAATCTGAAAGTGAAATAACAAAATAATAAATTTTCATTCAAAACTTATTTCCTAATCCCAGGACTCTGCATTGTGTCATTATTTCCCATGGTTGTGTTCATTACGTTCGGTGCAAAATAGGAGATGGACGCAAGGATCGTAGAATTGAATCGCCGGAGTCGTTTGAACGCAGTTTTGTTCCCCTGAGTATGTACAATACTAAAGATACATATTGACTTTCGAATTGTATTGCATTACTTTCCTGTGGAAGTGTATTTCGTAAATATTAAAGTTAATGATCCATGTTGGATGTGTTTGATCTGAATTTGAGCTTGAGATTATTTGTCATTGCAGAACTAATTAATGCATTCGTAATTTTTTTTTTCGGAAATATAAATTTCCCCTTTCACTGTGTCCTACAAATTCTGTTAATATGAAAACTTTTTAATGCGCGTTTTTTGAAATTACATACCGCTGTAGCGTGAAGTTTTTATATTATACCTGAACACCGTTTCACCCGTATTGTAGATTTGGCCTGGGGTGAAGCATTTGAATCTGCTGAGATTCTTATGTCTGTTCATCATGCCTCTAATCCAGTCGTCTCTATTAATTGTTTTTGTTGAATATTTCCAGGTTCTAACATTCTTATAGCATATCCATAAACTAAGCATGGTATTTATGCGTAAAGCATAGGTCATCCAATTATTTATGAGGGAAATTTAAACAAGATATTCAGCTACATTTTTCCTGGTCCATTATAAGAACCCGGTGGCTTTCGTAACGTACATTGTAGTTACAATTCAGGGCACCACCCTTTGTAATCATTACGTGGTAAAACAGGGACGTGTGCTTTATTTCGGGCACTCGAGAGCGGCAAAAATGTAGTTGAACGCAGGTGTAGTACATTTCTCTTTTTAGGTACATGTTATTCCGTATAAATCCATTAGCAGTAATGAAACCGTGGCATTACGTGACATTCCGTGACATTCATGTGAGAGATGGAAGACAATTATTCTTTTCTGTCACAACATTATTCTTTACAGATATTTATAGTCAGTCATTATAGTATTTACATATATTTCTAGTCAAGACATTATTCTTTTCTGTCAACAAACTAGTGGTGCTGGAACAACATATAGTTTCTTGTATTATTTATAACGGTTAAGTAGGGTAACATTGCAAGTTGCTTGTTACTAGTAGCAAGCAAGTAGTACTCTAGCAATCTCTTACAAAACAATATTTGGCAAAAGAAGCTCAGGCATTTGGAATTTTTCCAATTTTAGATGTTTTAATGAAAATAGGCAATCGTTTAAAGAAAAATTAGGAGTCATTTTTGAGAAAACTGAAAAATGTCCTACGGTATTCATGCTAAGTACCTTCCCTCCCGCACATATTAAAAAGAAACACTTCCAAATTCGCAAAGTTTCAAGATCGGCCTCATCAATCGAGAAATATCTCGTTTCGGAAAAATCTTCCGTATGGTTTAGGGACTCGTATTGTTCAGTTGGAGGGAGAGGCAGTTAGGCTGACAGGCAGACAGATTTGCAGACAGACAGACAGGCAGGCAGGCACGCAGGCAGACAGGTGACGACATTTTGAAAAGTAACCCTTTTCCGTATCAGATCCCCCCCCCTTCAAAAAAAGTATTTCCGTTAAAACCTCGGCATCGATTTTCGTCAGCATTACATAACGTTATACTCGTGTTACGTAACCATATACTACTTAATTTATACTGCACAAGTTTGTGAGAAAATAAAACAGACAAAGCTATTCTGTGCTATTTTGAAAAAATAGGGGAAGGAATGATATATGAAGAGGTTCAGGAGAATAAAACCATATCAGCACTTAGGCGTCCTTCACACGCTCAAATACAGCTTAATTCCTCCAAAAATATGTCAGAATATATCCTATTCTTGTTAAACCGGGTATATTTCCACCTTCCGACAAATTTGGTATTAATAAAAACACCTTTTAATTTAATTTTATTATAGTAAATTTGTCTGAAGATGGAACTACATCTGTTCTCAAAACATCCTTGTAATGAACTTGTAATATGAAGAAATAATTTATCCTTGACTGTCTTTATTATTAAGGAAACATAAAAATCAATAATACTGTCACAGACAATTAAGTATATTGAAGAGAAATTTCAGATTGTTTCAAGCTGTTTCTCGTCATATTTGATTAACGTCCGAGTATGTTTTCTTATGTAATTGGAAGAAAAGAAGTAATCAGAATAGGGGAAATTTTAAAAACAATATTACGTTTAGAAGACTGTTAGACTTACAGATATATTTTTTTTTTAATCTTTGCTGAATTTATGATATTGTCTGCAGTGCCCACAGTTTTCGTGAATATTTTCTCTAACTTATTTTATTTATCCTGTAACTTAATACTTGATGTATATTATTAAATAATTTTCATTGTTCAATAAGTAGATTAGTTGTTAAGGTACGGTTTAATACATACGACACTGAAAGAAAATGAAGAAAACTTGCTGTAAAGTTATTATGTAACTGAACTGATAGTTGAAAAGTAGATAAGTGTGCTCGTCCTTTATTTATATTATTATATAGAGAAATGTGTCCTTTCTAATTAAGGACAGACAGTCAATAACTATTAAGTTAATAGAAGAAATTATATTTTCTTTTGATATAATTGATATTTCTTAAACAGTTTTATTTTGAAGATCACGCATTATACGACGTTTCGGGAGTTTGATTTTTACGAATATCAAGTTTGAATTTTTTTGCATAGTAAATGTATCATAGAACTGCCAAAGATAGCATCTCAGCTCCGATCCAGGGCTTGCGAGGAATACGTTAAACTTCTCGAGGGATTTCGAGTATTGTAAAGTAATTTATTTCGAAAGAACTGTATTTCCTTGAAGGATCCTGCTTTGTTTCCGTAAATGAAACGCAGAAGATGAGTTGCGTAAATTCAGGGAAATTGTTATTGAAATTTGCTCAAATCATGTCAACCTGCGTACAGCTTATGT
Organism: Teleogryllus occipitalis; assembly: GCA_011170035.1. Classification (NCBI taxonomy): domain Eukaryota; kingdom Metazoa; phylum Arthropoda; class Insecta; order Orthoptera; family Gryllidae; genus Teleogryllus; species Teleogryllus occipitalis. Next base: position 107,825 of record BLKR01002281.1, on the reverse strand, counting down.
GTTTGTTATGCGCGCGCGTGTGTTGTGCTTGTGTAGTCACGAATGTGTAATTTAGTTCTTCGTTGCCTGTATTGTTCTCGTATCTCCCACATGTGGTCCATGATTGTGACCTTGCTGATGAATTATACAATGCGAGTTTCAGCAAGCAGAGTTTAAGTCCCCCATTATAATGACATCGTCATGCCAGATGCCTGACAGGACACACGTTAGCTTTTCCCTTTATGTTTATCTATTCTCGTTTGCAGATACTGCATTTTGAAGGGTATCACAACTCATGTATTTGAAAGGAAGAAATATTGTCTGGGAAATGGTGAGGTGTGGTAATTATGGAATCTTGAAACTGCAAACCTATATGCTCTCGTGCGATGATAAACCGACACAAACACACACCATTAGGATTTGATGATGCAGAATACATTTCCTGGGTAGACAGGTTTCGTGTAAGTGTGATTATTATGTGAAGTTAATTTTAGTACCAGGCTCTCGCTTCTGACAACCGATTCCATTATGAAATCTGAAATACTCATCATCCGTTTTAACTATCTCTTGTTGGGTGCAGGCTCCCATCGAAACAGTATTCAAGATGACCAAAAAGGAGATGTCAGTCGCTGGTAATGGCAATTTACAAATGCTGAAGGAATGGTATCTTTCCCAAATTTCAAATTCCCACTAATAAGATATTAGATGGCTTTTTATTTTCACACATTGTGGCCCTTCGTATGATTTTTATTGCTATTATTGACTTGACGGCGATGGCATTTGCGGTCTGACCAAAAGATATTGTGTCCGATCGGTGCTTAAAACGTTTTCACAACTTTTTGACGGTGCTTTTCACGCCTGACTTGATATAAGATAGATATTGTAGAAAATATAACCGGCTGAGATAACTCAAAGCAGCAACCTGTTGCCCCTGCATTGCATCTGACTGGGAGGTCCTAGGAGTCCAGTCTCAACGGCGACATATTTTCGACTTTTGCTAGATAATTATGTCGAATTCAGCCGATGTCTGGAGAAGAATTCTAGCGGCCGGCTGCTTTGATCGGTAGTTTTCCGTGGTTTCTCTAATCAATGCCTGCCGAATGCCGGGCAATATCTTGACAAACGGGCCATGGACCGCCCGAGATCTTTTCTTCCTCATCCTTGTGACATCCTCTCCCTTTACATACTTGAACTTATGTGCCTGCCGCACGCGTGTCAGGACATCAATCGGAAGCATAGAACTTATGTCGGATGTGGCGGTGCCCCTATGGCGGAGATACGACGAGAGAGAACCTCCGCAAGCCGACGTATAGGTCGTTAAAACTCACGTTATAGCTGGGAAGAAAGACCTCCACCTCGCCGCATACAACATGCACTACACTTACGAGATAAATGATCGTAGCCTTTGACGCGGTCGAAAGCACGAAAAAATCAATCAATAGAAAATATATGAATGTTCCTCTCCACGCGCGGGTGTGCGAGGCAGCCGGCCGGCCGGCGCGGCGGGGCGCCGTGTCGCCAGGAGAACTCGAGGAAGTCGCCTTCCCGGAAGTAATTGCGGGCTCGTGGCGCCTTCTGTGGAAGGCGGGTGCGACCGTGCCTGTCACCGCGCAGGACCCGCTTCTCCGATTTGTGGAGGAAGCTCTGCAACGTTCACGAGCGTCTCTTTCCTCCAGACACCTCAAAATATGATTCTATACGGCTTTCCTTCAGACACTGGAATCGCACCGCACACAGCACACGAAAGATAATTTGGCGTTTTTATTTTGTTTTCTGAGGTGAACCTTAATTTCAAGTTGCTCAAGTCTCTCCTTATATTATATATTTTAGTAAAGAAGTTGCTAAATTTCTATTTTACATCATATTAAGCTAGAGCTTGCAATCCTCTTCATCAGGATGAAGCATAGGATGAGGTAGTCAACTATTGCTTATCGCAGAACTTTCTTCTTCTTATAATAATAATAATTATAATAATAATAATTAATTATTATTATAATTAAAAAGTTATTAACTACCGTTTGCTTTACAACTACCGTTAGTCATATCTTGATTGCTGAAAATGAACAGTATACGTATAAATATTTAAACTAACGATAAAAAGTAAATACAAGTATCAGTGCAAATATAAAACAATGTAACATAAAAATATCTCAATAATACGTTATATTAAATTTAATTTTATAAAAAAAAACTAGTTTCATTGATTTTGATGTAACACACATCGTATTTTGACTGCATGAAAGCGAAAATACGCATTTACAGGCAGAAAGGCGTAAAGGCACAGCAGCTCTTCGCTTGGATGAATTAGTACACAGAAACGTCTGTTTGAAAAACGAAGTGAAATAGGCCGGTCCATGAGGTGAGCGGGGAGAGATATCTCAAACGGGAAACTGTGTCCCGCTGACCCACTTGCGATCCCACGGGATTCGGTATGCTGCGATCGACTGTGGCGATACATACACTAACATGCTCTACACTTACACACATGTCGCGAGATTAGTCTAGAGCTTGGAGCTTGTTTCGTCCGGGGCGGTACCCCGCTGGCAGATATAGGAGAAGGGAATCTCTGGAACCTAACGTGCAGGTCGGCGCCGCACGTCACGATCTAGAATTGAACATTGTCACTTCCCGTGGTATAACATGCACATCACTTACGAGATTCCCCGTCAAAGTTGATTTGTAAAATAATAAATTATTTATTTTTATCCACTTATCTGCACGTCACTTTATTAAATTCTTTTTTTCTTCGAGTGTCTTTTTTCAGCACAGGGCATGCCGATTTCTGCTATCAGCGCCGCGTATTCACAATGTCCCTTATGGGGACACATTAACCATTTTACTCTAGACACACTTGTGGGCTTCTCGGTCTGTCGTCAGCAGACTTACAAGGTCTTCAGCGACAACACACATACATGAAAGAAGAGTCAAACAACTATGCCCCGCGGCGGGAGTCGAACACGCGTCCCTTCCGACCGAGGCGCTGAGTCGGCACACGCTCTAGCCACCTCGACCATTCATGTCGGCCCCTGTATTAATTTCTTGCTTGCTTAATACCTTATAACTACTGTTGGCTATTGCGTAGATTGACTCATTGATTACTAGGGATTCCGGGCTCGTCAACTGCTAAGGTCATTAGTCCCGCATGTTTTTGTTCGAAATGTGGATGGCCAAATCCGGCACCGACATACCGTCAGCTAGCCGGGTTTTCCCTAACCAAGTATCTCCCACCAGCGGGGCACTCACCCCCACCGGAATAAGCTCTAAACTCCCGACTGCTCTCCCGGCATGTGTTGTAGTATAGTGCATATAACTACGTAAGGGGTGAGGATAGCACGCGGTCCGTGGCCCGTTTAATAGGGTACTGCTCCGGCATTCGCCTGGTAATGGTCGGAGAAACCACGGAAAACTGCCGATGAGAGCATCCAGCCGCTAGAATTATCCTCCAGACAGCGACTAAACTGGACCTAGTTATCTGGCTAGTGTCGAAAATCCTGTCGCCGTCGCGACTTGAACCCTATGACCTTCCAGTCAGAGGTACTGCAGTGACACTATTGGGTAGAGTCAGCTGTACTTATGCCGGTAAATAATTCCTATCAACTAGTATTTCCCAACAACTACTACTACGTTTTTACATATATTTATTTTCGAATTCCTGCTCCGGAAATGAGTATCAGTTATACTTGGCCGGCAAATGACATCAAATATATATATAATGTATTTTGACTTGCAATGCACGAACTCGATATTAAAACTTGGCTTTCAAATGCAATTTTCACGACATACACGCGATTTTATGACCAATGCATTTCGACGCCGAGTGAATGACGGCTTCCGAACGGAGCCAACGCGCTGCGCCCGCGAGGGCCTTCCGACCCGCGAGGCTCGAGGTTATGCTTACGAGATGCGCCCTTCGCGTTAGTTTATAATAACACTCTTTCATAGAAACACTATATGTAATTCATAGGGAATAATCTATATTACTAATTTCGGATATACTTATAAATTTACTGAAAAGTTTAAAGAATCTGAACAAGTGAATGGGGTTTATGTTCCCGTTACATGTCCAGACACTTGGGTAAAAGCCAGAAACAAAGAAAAAGTTAAAATTTTCTCTGAAAAATCCGGATATGATATTTGGTTGTGTTATTACGCCTTTTCGTACGCTGTGGGTACCAATTGAATTCTCATATTCAGTGATACCACTTCATATTTTGTGTATGTCTTTGTGTGTGTATCTTTTTTATTTATTTTATGACAAGAACAGTTAAAACTGTGTGTGACGTGCGGGAGAAGAGGATTCTGTGCACGTTTTCAAAATTCTGTGATCCCATTCCTAAGCCATATACTAATTGAATTTTGAATACACAAAAAAATGGATTGTTAACTAAAGTATTCGCTCTGATGTAATGAAATCTATTTTCAAGGGCAAATCAGCAATAAATTTGGGCTCTTATCCCTCATCATGTCCTTCGTCAAGGAATAATACTTCCTGCCGCGACAACATGGAGAACAATAATTTGAATAACTACATTCCCACTGAATTCTAGAAGATGTGCACAGATAATGAAGTTACATTTATGTCCAGAAGCAAAACAAGGGGCCATTTCGCAATTTACTCAAAGGATCTGGACGAAAAACCTGATCGAGATGGGGTCATTGACGCAGAGTCTGTGGTACACGTCTTGTTATAGGTTGTTTAGAATTATACAGTCCACATGGTAAATAATACATTAAGTATCACTGTTAAAATTAATGTTACTTTCCGTGTGATGCTAAGTATAGTTTCTAATTGTATAGAAACATTTATGCAACAGAAACGATTTCACTTGGGATTTAAACTTTTCTATCGAATTTAATCGTTTAATGTCATTTGGTAAAATGTTGTAAAATAATGTACATGTGTTGTATGTGGATTGTTTGTAATGAGCTGTTGACGCTGTTACCTGATGGATACGATTACTACGTCGAGGTTTATAGTTATAGACATCGGCGTTTTCTGAAAATATATTCCCGCCCTTAAGCAAGTCATTTTTGACAAAAAACACTGATTCGTAAATCAACAGAAAAGGTAATGGTAAAATTCCTAGATTAATAAAGAGAGGCTTACAAGAATCACGTTTGTGGGATTTGGTTATTATTCGTACAATTCGTTTTTGTAATCTAAAAGTCTGGGAGCTATAAGATGTATTTCCCCATAATATTATGCCATATCTCAGGCGGGAATGAACATTTGCGAAATATACACAACGAGCAGTATGAAGGCTGACTGGATTTGAAAGAATTCTGAACGTGTAGCAAAATGAACTTAATTTTGTGTTCAATTCATTTCAATGAACGTTCCATTTTAGGTTTGACTGAACCTGAGAACGAAAATGTGGATAAATGCTAAATTTAGAAAAAAAATTAACATGCCATGTAGCCAGTATCCATGTTTGGTGGTCCTTGATAACGAAAAATCGAATGACGACAAAACGTCTGTCCGCCCGTCTGTCTGTACGGCCCTTTGCGTATATGTCGCGAATGTTCATTCTCGCCTGAGATATGGCATAATATTCTGGAGAAACACATTCTACAGCTACAAGACTTTTATATTACATAAAAGAACTGTACGAATAATAAGCAAATCTCACCAACGTGGTTTTTGTAAGACTCTCTTTATAAAGGAACGACTTCAACCGTTGTGTTGCCTCTTATTTACGAATCTGTAGTTCTTGTCAAAAATGGTTTACACAAGGGTGGGAACATTTTTAGCCAATACTGATATTTATAAGTCTACTTAGTAATTATATTCATGAGGTGTCAGAATTCCTCCACTCCAAAAAATGTACTTATATTATGCATATTTGCACATTGTTTTATTACACGGTAGCGAATACTTTCTTATGAATTCTTGCCAGAAACACTTGATATATTCATAGTTCAACTTAATATGTTTATGAGTTAGGGTATGGATCGCAGAGCTCAAGAAAACCTGCACAGATTACACTTTTCTTCGTAGTACGTCACACCCACCTTTTTTCTGTTTTTGACGTTAAGTGAATAAGCAAATTAATACAGAATTGTAAGTTCCAGAGTACAGAAATTTCCCTGTCTAAGATACGAAGCACAATTTACAGTACAGTGCGCAGAAACTTCCGCCTTAGCCGTCCGGAAAACGTTTTTTGGGGTGGGTGGGAGGTGGTGAATGAAAGCATTGCCATGTCCTTATATATGTATCGGGTTTCCTGAGGTGTCAGACCCTTTCCGTCTGTCAGACCCCTTGATGTCTACAAAACTGTAGACATGAACAGGGTAAGCGAAGAGCCATTCAGCGCGTCTCGGACTGATGGACTCGCCTGGTGGAGAACTGGCAATTTTCCCCCTATCCTTTCAATGTAACCAAAAAACTGTCTAAACTTTTAAGTCTATTTAAAGGATTAGAGACACCGCACTAAGGTTGCGATGAATCATTTTGCTACCCGTCTATTACTTCATCAAAACGGTTTTCAATACATTGGAACCAGGTCGAACAGTATCTGCCTGCCAATGGGAATCCGAGCACGTTTTAAATTGAGCTGTGTCCGTTTGGCACGGCATTGCTCATCACTTTACTGACGCGTGTTTGTACTATGCTCATGTTTTCCTTGTTTATGCTTCATTCTTTCATTATCCTTCAGTTATTACTTCGAATGTTTACATATGGGTCTGTTTACATTCTTGATGATAGGGTCTGAGGTGTATATTCCATGCCAGTGGCGTGAGCTATTCAGTATTGACGATGCAATTCGTTAGAAAGAAATTTTCTTTAATTTGAGTGGGCCTTAAATTAATTTTATCAGGCCTGCTTTCAACGGAATGCATATTTTTATTTGGTGCTTCATGAATATGGTTAAATAATGATTTGCACATCTGTAATTTTTTGTCATACTCAGTGTCTTGTCAAGAGTCGAAATTTATACAGTATAGGCAGAGTCGTCGCAGGTGTTAAAAAATCACGTGAGTTACCAAAACCATTTCTTTACGGTTTTGGCCTCAGAAATATAGAAACTGTATTTTGTAATTTCCCCATTTAATACTAGCGTTCCTACGTTGTATTTCACTGTAATGTTGGACGCATTTCCGAGACTAGAAATGGCACTGTACACCACGCATGTCATTTTTGCAGCTGAAAGAACGCGATTTAGTTTCTGCACTGTACCCACCGCAGATACTGTTAAAACTTCATGCCGAGCCTACTCATTAAAAATAATGACGCAGTAGTTTAATTTTCCTACGAAACTTCAAATATTCTAATTATGAACCATTAGTGTTTGTCAACAGCGATACCGGCTTAGGTGGCTCAGGACAGCAACTGATATCACATCAGTACCTCTGACTGGGAAGAACTACGGTTTGAGTTCCGACGGGAGCAGGATTTTCGATAGCTTGGTCGAATTTAGCTGCTGTCTGGAGGAGAATTCTAGTGGTCGGCTTCTCTGATCGGTAGTTATCCGTGGTCTCTCCTATCAACGCCAAGGGATACCGGAGCTGTACCCTAACAAACGAGCCAAGGACCGATTCAATTTTTATTTGAATTTTTTCGCATAAATTTCGTGTTTGAAGGTAGTACGTGTTCTGCGTGGAGTAAAATTCGTTTCTATGAATAGCAGAATTGAGGGAAATCAGTTTATTTGATTCAAATAGCTATTACCCCGGATAATTTTAGGTAGCGTGGGTGGCACAGGGGAATGGAGCACTGGCGCACAAATAGGCGTTGTGTCCGGAGTGCGGGTTTGACTTCCACGTGAGACGTGGTCGTAGTATATTGAGGCTTGGTAGAGCTCTCCCACCCAAGTATCTCCCTTTTGAAATCGTGTTCCTTCCCCGGTCATAGATCCTCCCCCCTTCTAACTGGCTATGCAAGCCGAGATGGGTCTTTAGTGTATCTTCACAGAAACATAACCTTAGAACTGGCAGAGACGGCCTACGGGCCATTTCTGGCAGCCGAGGGGGGAGGGTCGCATCCCAAGGACGCAAAGAGGAAATTTGGGAAGGGCAACAGGCCGGAAGGGAACTCGCGAAGAACGGGAGGTTATGCTGGAATGGGTCGGAGAACGAAAGGACCGCCAAGTCAGAAGGGACCTGAAAACATAAATACCAAAAACAAAAAACAACAGCTAATATTTTTCACAAACAGCCGAAAGTCTACCCTTTCTAATAGGTCCTAAGTATGTTCTTGTCTGTCCGGGAGACGCCGCGTCCAAGGCACAGGTGCCGACATTTCGGCCGCCATTCTGCGACCTTCCTCATTACGCCCTCACATTACGCCCTGCGGAAGGTCGCAGAATGGCGGCCGAAACGTGTGCACCTGTGCCTTGGACGCGGCGTCTCTAGGACAGACAAGAACTTTCAGACTCCGGCCGCGGAAGTCCTACGCTCTCAGGTCCTAAGTAATTTAGTTTAGAAACTTTAAATTGTATTTTTGCCTTCAAAGGGAAATGATATAAATGATTAAATTTGTCGAAACATTCAAAATATAACTTTGACATTGTCGTATGGCTTTTATTAATGTTTTGATTGTTATATTGGCAAATCCTTATAATTTAAACATTTACTAGTTAAAACCCGTCAAAATTTGACGGTGAGATCTGAGATAAATGTAAAATACTGTGACCAGACTAATGTTCACAATACGTTGCATTGTTTGGATCTTAAGGGTATAACGAAGATATTCTGTGATGTAAGTTCCCAAAATTTTGAACACGTATGGCCCATGGGCAGGTGGCAATGCAATATCGGCGCCAAATTGCACAAAAGAAAGAGCACTATTCTACTGACGGATATTATTTCTAATTTTTTTTGATGTGTCATCATGTCCTATAAACAATTTTTATTTCTTCTGGCATATCGCTTGAAGGTAAACTTACTTTCCCATTTAAGCAACACAGAGTAAATCGTTTGCAGAATTTCTCTCACATGCGAAGTGCAAAGCAGAACAAAACTGACATTTCATGGACAACGACCCAGCAGAAAACGAAATGACCTCACTATCACGACACTTACGCTGACTTTCTCTTCCCCTGCGTCCAGTTAATGTACGTTTGCGTCTTTTGGGACGCGTGGGCAACGATTCGGAATTCGACATAACCTGTGAACAACTTCACTACTTCAGTACAACCGAGCAAAACACACTGTCCGAATGTTCTCTACAAAATACACCACAAAAGCAAATACATGCAAACTGTCAACGCCACAATGCAATAATTACACTGAAACAAAACCTTGATGAATTGTAAACAAATCTCAACAATCAAAACAAAACATCAAACAGCGCCACCATGAAGCATCTATCGACTCATATATATCGATTTTGAAACAGCCACCCTTTAGAAGAAAACAATTGACTATTGATAAGCGTACTATTAAAGAAATATTTAACTAATTTACACACTAAATGTTAGTGAATCAACACAAACATTATCTGATAACACATCTAGGGATCACATTCTTTCATTTAAAGGAAAAAATACTACAATCGGTTCAGTAGAAGCTCTAAACGAAGCCATGGCAAAATACCTTATTTTTTTAAATATATAGATTTGCAAGATAAAGACGATCGCAAGGGAATGTTTTTTACAGAAATATGCCGTTGTTTTGAAACACAAAACCCCCGGGTTACACGTTATAGCTATTTGATTCAATTCAAAACTTGTGTCTTTTACTAATGTACCCCATTTTTTTGAGTCGATTTTCCCCAAAAAATATGTAACTAAGTGAACTTATATTTTTTACTGAAATAAAGTAACTGAAAAACTTGCTGGATTTTAACCTCATGTTCTGCCATTTCTGTATTTATTTGCTGGGTTTAAAGGATATAGCGTTAAGCGTGTCAGATGATTTTGTTTTTTTAACACCGACGGGATGCATTTAATTTCATAACATAAGTTTCTGGTGTAATGAAGAGTAGACTATTGAACTTCAAACAAATAATCAAAATAGAGTTGGTGAACTGTCAAGTTACTTGTGGGTCATTCTTCTTCTGAGCAAACCGCCTATCTCCTACGACAAACAGGTCAATGCTTTGGTAGTCAAAATAGAAATTGCTGGAAATAAGTAAGTAATGCAATGTCTGGGAGAGAAGAAGAATGCTACACTTTCGCTTTTCCGCCGGGCCGCCGGCTCGTTGAGCGCACGTGAGCAGTGGGCGCTTCCCACGCTGCGCGGCGGCAGCTGGATTGCGATCGCTCCCAGCCTCATCGCCTGCGCGATATGACGTCATAGCATTTGGCTCGGCCACTTGCGCTCAGAGGCGCTCGCGGCCAGCGGAAAGAAGCGGCTAATCCCGTTGGCGCCAGGGTGGCCGCGACTCAGGCAAGCACCTGACCAAAAGGATGGAGAGCCCGGCGCCAAGAGCAAAGGGCGGAGGCGGTGCAGGTGCGCGAGAGCGGAGGCGAGTCGTGGGGTGATGCGCGTCTCTCAGGGAATGCAGATGGCCGGCAAATCCTTCGTTGCACATGGCCCGCAAACGGGAAAGAGAGTGTGCCCCGGCCAGCGAGCCTAGTGGCGGAGTGGCACACTGTCACGAGATCCCCTGGAATTATAAGCCAGCTGAGCAATCTGCCTGGCGGGATTCGAATACCAGTGGAATCTCCGTACTCCTGCACATGTTCTCCACCAACGCGGATGTGGTCGCAAGCTTCGGCTATGCGAGATGTGACTCTGGTCATGTGAGTTAGAAGCCAGTATTCGCACTCTGGGTTCTCGGAAGTCTAGTAGTAAGGTGACTTGCGTCAAGGGTTGGAGGCTGCGGAGTACAGCGTAAAAGTTCTTCAGGAGTTGTATATTATGTAGAAGAGTTATTGTTAATAAATCAGTAAATAGCAACTCCGTGTCTGTGAACTTAATCAACCTCGACGACGTCTCAGCGGTCTTTCGTGACGCGGGCGGCGCAGAAGGAGCCCTGCACACCTAACGCCGACGCGACACGACGCCATTCGGCGAATTAATCTTATTGCAGTGGGTGGCTTATTCTCACGGCTATTCCACTCTACACTGAAGGGTTGAGATCATTTTTGCTAGTGAAATATTGCAAATTAGCTTTTAGAGGGCGTCTGCAGCAGGAAAAATGGTCCTGAACAAAACCATACAAAATGGTGTACAACTATGATTTTACGTGAAATATCCAATAGAACTTTTTCTGTTCTGTCTTTAATGAACTTCGGATCTATTATATTTATTTTGACTCCACTTAAATCAGAACGTTATCTTTTTCTGAAAATACATTTATTCCTTGGTAATATTTCTCCAAAATGTTTCCGTTGGCTCACCAAAACATTCTCTCATTGGTTACAAATTCGGAATCTTCAAAATCCAAACGCGTACCACAGGAAGATCATTTTGTAGTACAAATTTCGCCGACGAGGATGTCGCAGCGACTTAAAAAGCATTGTGCAATAAATTGTTCAAGTAAATTGTACAAGTTGAAGTCTGCGTGTTCTCTGTTCACGTCACGTGTAAACGTGTTATCACCGCGAGGTTGTGGTGTGTTTGAGTGCTGGCCATCCGAACATCAATTGTTTATATCGATTGTTAAATATCTGTCATCATCGTTCGCCCTTCAATATCATCTATCATCTTCCATATAATGGAAGGCTTAGTCAAACCGCCATTGTGATCATCTTCCTAGGAGAGGGCGAGATATTCCTCCCTTACCTGCTCCCAGAAATGAACCAACTGATCATCACCCCGTACTATTGTGAAAAATATTTTAGATATCCTCATCAAAACAATATATTTTATGCTTCACGTTTCCATTTTAAAGAAATGAAGTGTTCGAGGATTAACGGAAAGGATTGAATGAATTTCGAGAGTATTCTGAGTTCAGTAAATGTAGTTCATCTCTTTCAACGTGAGCCTATTGTTGCCAGAGTTATTGTTAATAATAATATTGTCGTTATTGTGTGTCCATTTAGTATATATCAGAGAGTGTAAAAGTAATATTTGCAGTTTGTTAAAGGGAGACTTAGCGCGCTAATAGTGACGAATTCCATTCAGTTGTACGGCGGGTCATCGGAAGGACACAATTAGCCATTCTCCTCCTTGGATCTGAATGAACGCGCTTCCATCGCGAGTGGTGTTGTGGAGTTGGTGGACATTTCTGCAGCGCAGCGTCGCCTCGTGCATGCGAGGGGCGAGGCGCGGCGCGAGGCGCGGCGCGAGGCGGCGCGGCGGCTGCACCTGCGGCTCCACGTGCGGGGGCGTGGGTTGCGTTGGTGCGATCGCCCCCACTCCCTCTGCCTCTCCCTCCCCCTTTCCCGCCATCGCCTCTGCCTCCGCCGCCGCCACTGTTGCTGTCGCTGTTATCACTGCAAGTGGAAGATTGGGCGCAGCTGGCTGACTGTATGTGCTTCCGCGTCACGCGACGCACAACCCGCTCCGCTTAGTCCTCTTCGTCCTCTGCACGCAGCCCGCCCGCAGTCCCCAGTGTCCTCGCCGAACCCTCTGGCTCTGCTGTCTTCGCATTGGCCTTACCGACTGTGCTCTCGCCATAGCCGCCGTTGACGTCGTTACGTCGTCCTTCGAGGAAATCGTAGACGGCCGCTCCCATGATCAGAATACGAAATGGATGAAGATGAAGCTTGAGAACCGTCGCGAGAAATAGTTTTCAAATTGCACTTGCGATCTGATTTTCGACGAGTACGATGATCACTCTGAGGATCCCAAACAAATGATCGTTTTCAGTTTGTTTTCTCGTGTGTGTAGTTTCGGTTCCGCGAAAGAACTAAGGAATCCTTGAATTAAATTGGGGAAAACCTTGTTGTTCATTTGCATATGGAGATGAAGTTCCGTGATTATGCTAACCAAACACAGAGGTTTGTGCACCGTCTTGTAAATGCAATCGAAAAGATTGTTGACGTTTAGGTATAAGTAAAGTTACGTCACAAAATTTATGTCAGTTGATGTTTGTGTTATATTCTTGACATCAAGAAGTCAAATCCCAATTTTATTTTTTCATATGCTAGATGAGTCATATATTCGTAAACTTTGGTATTTTGAAATGGCTCTTTATAATGCTCATTGAAATATAGTTTGAAGCTATTGAGGTAGTGGGACTCCAATTACATGTATGCAGGTATCTCAACAACTGTGGTCCACCCCTATAGCTTCTAAACGGTTCACAATATCGAAATGCTGTTTTCGCTCAACAATGCAGAATATATGTGGCAAGGAATATGCCACAGATATATTGTTTGAAATATTATTAGATTTTGAGAAATTTAATCATCTTTGATTTTGCTCACTAAAAATGGATAGATCATGAAACGAGGAATATAATACAATGGTGTATCGTATGTTAATGTTTTTAAAGTAATTTCAGTATAAAATTGTACTTTCCCTTTGGGGAAGGTGCCCTGCGCGGCGCCAATACTGTTGCGGGGAGAGAAGTCTGAGAGGCACTGCAATGAAGGATGGAGGTGAAACTACAGGTATCCTTGGTCTTGTCACGACGCACAAAGGAACCAACATCAATATCAACGACCAGAATGAAAGTTTTTGCTTCATTGATTCATCAGAATTGAATTTTCCTTCTATGGTTGAAATCCCAAAGCATCGATTTATAGCGCGGTCAGTTCGTCGGTCTTTGGAAACACGACTGCATACATACAATGACGTCGAAGGAGGAACATACAACATAAGTGTAAATCATTTTCGTTCATATATGTAATCTGTTTTTCTCTAGTTATCTACGTCTCGTTTTCGTTTTGTAAAGGGTGCCCCCGGATAAGATGGTAAAAAGTAAATATTTTTGAAAGATTTCTTAGCCCCCGTCCCACCACTCTCAAAAATATTTTTTTGATGTTTTTCAAGACCCAAATTCAAACACACACAAAAATTTTGAAAAAGAAATAACCACAAATAATTTGTATTGTGTCTTTGAACCATGGAACAAGATCGAAAAAATCTCAAACGTTCCTCTTAAAACACAAATTGTTGTGAATTTTTTTCAGATTTTTTCCACAGTTGGGCTGCAGTTAAAAAAATAAAAACCATTTTCCCGTCTTTAAATCACCTTGACTTTAAATATACCTTGACAATGACTGCAACAGTTCTGTGCATTTATTTGAGTGTTTATTATACATATGTATACATTGTTTAGCACCCAGTAATATTTTGATTTTGGAATTTAATTACAAATTATCCTTTTTTTAAATCTTTCTAATCCTTTGCATAAGTATATCATACGCTAAGGAAATACTTTGGCAGTATATAAGAAACCATGTGTTTGAATTTGGGTGTCAGAAAATATAAAAAAATATTTTTCTTATAGTATAAATTGTCTTCTTATTTATCATATTTTTTGAGTCAGATAACATAGTGTTACGGTGCAGAAAATTAAAAAAAACACGTTTTTGGCTGTAGAGGGGTGAGCGTGGTAGGACGGGGGCTAAGAAACCTTTCAAAAATATAATTTTTATGTTAGAATTATAATGTTACCTCTCACGTCACTTTGTTTAGGGGAACATTTTACTATCTTATCCGGGGGTACCCTTTACAGTGAGAATGTGAGTAAATAATGTAAAATATCCACATACCTGTTATCTGATCAATTATGTGGAGATATAATAATGAAAATCTTCAACCATTCCTTGCATTTGAAGTGTTTTCAAATGCTGACATGTTCTTACAACCATTAGACATCGAGTGTAATTCTTGGTAAGTTTGAAAATGGCTTTCTTCCTTTTGCTACCAACTTATTTATATCGTTCATTTCAATGTTCGATGCTTTGAAATTTCAGTCAATGGAAGAAAAGTTCAATTCTGATGAATCAATGGAAAACATCTTTCATTTTCATCGTTAATATTGATTTTTGTTCCTCTGCCCATCTAGTCAAGACAACGGATTGCTGTAATTGCGCCTGTACCCTCACTGCCACCCATCTGTCTCCCCTCTCTGTGTAACTGTCTCGTTGCCCCGAAGGCTACCTTCCCCAAAGGCGACAGTTGCAAGGAATATTGCATGAATGTTTTAGGTTTGATTTAAAATCACATGTCAGAAAATATAATTTTATACTCAAACTACTATTAAAACATTAACCAATGATACATCATAGTATTCCTCTTTTTATAATATATCCAGTGCTAGTGAAAAAAACGTACTTCTATTTAAAAAATCAAAGATTAATAAATTTCTCAAAAAATAAAAATATTACGAACAATATCTTTGCAACATATTACTTGTCACATGATTTCGCATTGTTGGGCGAAAACTGCTTTTCGATATCATGAACAGTTTAGAAGTCTTGGGGATGCCCATAGTCAGTGGGACATCCTTTTGTAGTATACTCCTTGATCATTTGTACTCGGAACGTTCAGGACACACGATTTTTATGGAAATCGAGAAAATATTCTTGAAGTTTGCAATTGAGCGTCGAGTTCAGTGTCATTCAATAACTGGAAAAGTTATTGAACTTGAAAGTTATTACCTTCTGCTTTTCTTTTTTTTTAATTTTTTTTTTGCGACTCATATTTATTACAATATCTGAAGTCAACTGTCATTCCTCAAGTACCAGAAAACTACGTTTAAAAATGCCTAGTGGTGGTATCTATTTCAAGCACTGGTAAATATGTAGAAGTTACAGTAGAAGAGTACTGTATTTCTGCTTCCTTGTAAAACTCGCTTTCAATTTCTTCACCCTTTTATACATTTTCATTCTTTCGAGGATATGGAATCTATATCACTAAGGGGGTAGCCGAATAAAATATGCAAAAGAGCCACCGGAGATTAAAAAAATTGTTAAAATCGTATTTGAAGTACCCATATCTTGATTTGGGTGAAAGTGTACCTTATTTTTCTCTATGGCTTGTTTGAAGGCTTAAGACAGCATCAAGATGAGAACGCTGACCAATATCCAAATTTTGACAATGCTGGTGCGCAATTTGTGGGGTATGAGATCTTACATTATGCAACTATCTTCCCATAATACTTGGTTATTTTCGTCTTTATATAAAATTTATTATGTAATGTGCTTTCTGTAAGAAACCAGTATTCCTTATTTCTGTTGATGGGCTCTAGTGTATGAAGGGCATAGGGGAATAACAAGAATAGCCACACCAGCCACAACAAGTCTCCCGCTGTGCATAATGTTAATATCTCGATTTTGGTGAAAGTGTGCCTTATCTTGCTCTACATGTTTTGTTTGAGGGCTTGACGCAGTAACATGATGAATCGAAAATTGAGGGCTTGAGGCAGTAACAAGATGAACCAAAATCGAGATTTTAACATTTACGAATATCGCGAGGCTCGCTGGAGCTGATGTGATTTATTTTGTTATTGATACAAGCCCTTGATACAGCCCATATATATATATATATATATATATATATATATATATATATATATATATATATATATATATATATATACACACTACACTTTATTTGATGTGTTAAAGCATGTGGAAGTACTTCTAGTAGTATCAGTTTACAATATTTATACAATCGGGGTAGTCACTACCAAGGGTATAGCCACAGCATGTTACTGAAAGTGAAATGTTTATTTGAGTGTTTGCCATTAATCCTCATAACGACAACATATTGTGCATTGATGTTCTGTGACTCCTGAATTTGTTTCGTAGCGAGACGCAGTAGGCTCGTGCAGCGCGCAGAGGTCCGCCGTGAGAGGTGGCCCTGGGTCGGTTCGGGACGTGGCTCTACCTTCGCCGAGCGTTTTTGTTGTGTTTCGTAACTTCATTGCTGGTCTCGCAGAATAGGGCGAAACGAAAACACTCTTCCAAGGCCACAAGAAGAGCCTTACTGCGTCCTTCTTTGTCTTGAAAGGTTTCTTGAAAACTGTGCCGGAAAAGCGACACTTATTATGTTTCTTATAATATAATCGTTTTCACGACTTTTTTGCATTCCAGAATACTCATTGCGACCTCGTGCTTTTGTGGAAGTAATTTTGTTCTCTGCCCTTCGTGTCCCTGAGTGGCCCAGGTGCCAAAAAATAAGCGTCCAGAATGCAGATATCTCAACGATACGCGAAACCGGACTAATATGTCATATATTTTCCACTGGAAGGTGTAACAGAAGAACAGACTAGAAATATTTTAAATTAATCTTACGTAAATGAAGGACAGTGGCGCAAGGACACTTCGAAAACTAGCTCGGGCATTCATCCAATACATTGAGAACTAGTGATACAACATCACATACTTTCTCACATAATTTCTAAATTTCCAAACATTCAGAGAGTTCAACGGAAATGAGACCCGCGTCATTCTCTTAAGTGTCCCTTCTTTGATCCGTGAAAAACATTTAACGAAAAAATTTGGATCTGTTTTTGAGAAAATTGATTTTTTATAAATTCCATTAATTTCAAGTAGCAATAATGGGCAAACGACTAGTTTTTTCGGAAAAGTGTTCCATGACCTTTTTTAAATATCTTTTTTTTTCTTAATAGATTTTGTTTAAGGCAATAATCTCTATCATCTGCTTCGCAGTTTTGAAATATTCCCTTTTTGTACTTTTCGACAATACACAAAGTTTGCCGAAAAATACACTAGCGCCAATTTGTTTTACCGTCCTTTAATAAAATAAAGAAAAAATGAAAGAAAAATTTTAGAGTCAGGTTTTGAGAAAATATTTGTTTAAAAAATGTAAAAATTTCCTTTATTTCACACGCGAAAACTAATCATATTTTCGAAAAATTATTTATGACCTTATTTCAAGATGTCTTTGAAGAAAAAAATTCTATTTAGGAAAAATATTTCACCTTAAATATTGTAGTTGTAGGAAGACGCCAAAAAAATTGATTTTCTGCTATTTCCGGAAAATCAACTATATTAACGAAAATGTAATTGACGACACCTGCACCATTATGCACCATGATAACAGAGGATGAATTTTAATAAAAAAATTCGAGCCATTTTTTATAAAAGTTTTAAAATGTTGAGGTTTAAAATGTTTCTTATAAAGTACCCCCAAATTCGAATTATCCTATTCATATACTGATGACCTTGAGTTCATTTAAGTCGATTGAGAAATATCAATTTTGCAAAAACTCAGCTGAACAGTTTAGGTGCTAATGTTGACCATAGATGAATAGACAGACATTTGGCCATCAGTCGATTTTTCGGTATGAAGGACTCACACAAAATGGATTCTGACTACACAACGTGTAGTGAAGTGTTATATATTTGGTACCTCCTGCAGTTTTTGAACCGTTGTTATTGCAATGCAGTTTTCACAGAAGTACATGAGGGAATGGGGAATATACGTTAAACACGAGTCGCAAAAAAATTAAAATTACTCAAAAAATGCTTATCTAACATATCAATGTTACCTCAATATGTTTTTTGACGTAAAATAAATAAAATATGTCGAAAAATACAAAAGATAAAATAGAAGTGAATACATGTATTAATTAGCCCCACTCCCTCATGCATTTCCGTGAAAGCTCATTGCAAAAACTTCAACCGTTCAAAAAGTGCAGGATGTGCTAAAGTTACGTGACTCACCTGTATATCATTAAATTTGAGGTGAAATTAAATGTTTGAATGAAATTGGCTCTCTGCCAATTCAGTGTATTGTCCTTGATTCTGAGCCAAAAAAAAAAAAAAAAAAAAGATTCAGGGAAAAGTACCCAGGCTGAAATTCGACCACGAGCGTTACAGGTAACAAACCAAGAAACTTACCGCGACGCTGTATAATTGAGTGACAGAACCGCTCAGTTTCTGAAGCTGCAATGAATTGTTAATGTTGCGGTGATACTAGCACACTGCAACTCAAATTACATGAAAACTACTAATATAGTGATAATGGAGGATGAAATGATTTAAAAATCACATTCTGGAAAATATTCCATTAAGAAACTTATCTTGTAGTCAGTTAAGAAACTTAAGAAACTTATCTTTAAGTCAGTTATATTACCAACCATGTCCTACGCATGCGCAGTATGGGGTGGTGCTCCATCAACAAACTTAGTGTTCTCCAAAATAAATATCTGAGAATAACTCTTAATGCGCCATGGTTCATCCCCAACCGACAAATCCGACGGGAACTAAACATACCAGAATTTGAGGAGACAATAAAAAATCTTGCCAGCAATTTCTTCAACCACCTACCAAATGCTCCCTGCACAAGATTCAACCTAGGAAGAAACAATAGCAGTCCGCGAATCATATCAAGATTCCCGAAAGATAAACTTAGACCTCCTTAACTTGGCTTTCCCCTCGTACCTTTCCACCAGTATACCATCTCTAATCACAGAACAATAATCTAAAAAATAAAAACTTCAATAAAGTTCAGAAACCTACCGTGACTTAAGGATGGCCATATCCTAAGAAGCTATGTAATATTTTGTATTCTCAAAACCCTCGAAAGACATAATTGTCGAACGAGAAGTAATAAATTAAAAAAAAAAGAAGAAGAAACTTATCTGCGGTTTCAATAATGAATGCGTATGGTAGGGTTGAAGAGATGTAAACTTATGCAATTTTCGGACTTGCAGTGGTTTTAATGAAAATCGGACTTATGCGTATTATCGTATTAAGCGAACTTTAATGTATTAGAGCAAAAAAATTAAAGAAAACATTTTGAGTTTTTTTTAGAAATTCTTTTTAATATGTTTTTTACTTTGTCGCTGCTACTGCTAAGTATAAGTTGCTACACTAACATCCGTAAGCTGCTACTACTAAATATAAGTTGCTATGCTACGTAGTAAACATAAGTTGTGTCACGTCGCAGGAAAAAAGTGCCGATTTTTCTACCAAAAAAACAAACACGTTTAGTAAGTTTCTGTTACCGAAAAGTGGATTTTGCATGCTCCTTTTGCTTTCTCATACATGCAGTGAGAGAGAAGCCAAGATTTGTGGGTCCTGATAGAACCGTACAATTGTTTGTTGTTTTTTCTCTCTCCAATGCCTGAGCGTCTGTCTGTAGGTCTACCTGCCTGTCTGTGTCTCCGTGCGTCCAGTACCCCCAAAACGTGAATTTCCGTCAACACCTCGACATCCATTCTTTGCGCATTACAGCCTTTTTTCTATAGCCCGTTTACGAGCAAGTAGCCAGGAGCAGTGGAGCGGGAGCGCGCAGCGAGCGGCGTGTGACCGGCGCGTGGTGCGTGTTGCGTGTTGCAGGGGCGGACCATGCGGAACTCGTCGCTGCTGAAGTGGGCGCAGGCCGGGACGAGCGGCAAGAGCAGCTCGTCGGCGTCCAGCGCCTCCGGCAGCAGCGCCGTCAACGGCAGCGCGCAGGCCAACAGCGGCGCCGGCGCCGGCGCCAACGCCGCGGGCAAGGATGGTGAGTGGCTGCTTCTGGACTGGCAATCTGTATTGCACTCCAAATCTATAATGACCAAGATACAGCTATGGGAAGGATTACATCATTTTAATGACAAAACCATACAATACACTGATATACAGAGTGCTTTTTATCGTTCGCCGAAGATTCGGGCCTCGTCGCCCGGGCAGTCGTGGGCTCATTCGCTCGGCGAACCGCTCAGTCAACTTCCGTGCTCACACACGGGAGCTATAGCCGCGCTTATCTCGAATGCATTCTTGGCACCTCCGGAAGATATTCTGATTTACCTTTTGAAGTAAGTCTCGAGAAATTTCTGCCATTTTTTCTTCAATAGAGCGCCGGAGCTCTTCCTCCGAAAGCGGGTTTTATGCATACACCTGATCTTTCAAGTACCCCCAAAAGAAAAAGTCACAAGGAGGCAGATCTGGTGATCTAGGAAGCCACAAATAATTATTCGATGGTCACTATAAACATTATTTAAAAGTTAATTGATCGAACAGCAGTGTGAGTAGTTACCGAATCCTGTCGAAAGTAACCATCGACGCCTTAAAGATTTTCTTGGGGATTGTTGTAATCGGGCAGAGATTTCGCCCACTTTTTCTTCTGTCAGGACATGACGCTTTCGAAACTTTTGTTTGTCAATTAAAATTCCATGGATGCGAAATTTCTTTACAAGCTTCCAAATTGTCGACCGATGTGAAATATTCATTCAGAAAATTGACGGCGGCACTTACTGGCAGACTTAAGGACAACGAAGGGTAGTAAAGAAATATTCTCTGCTTCAAAGAAAATTTCGTGATCCTCAGTTGAAGGCTCTCGGGAGTCTGGTGTATCGGCCGGTCGCGCCGGATGAACGGGGCACTTGTTGACAAATCCCCGGGGAACGGAGGGCTCGATCGCTGAAGCAAGCGGCGCGTCATCTTCGACGAAAGATAAAACAAACAGCCGGTAGAAAGAAAATCCCTATAATGAGAATAAAAATTAATTAAAATAATATAATCATATAATCCAAGTACATGTATTGATACATATGTATACTATAAAATACTCGGTTGCCGATTCTCGTTCCCTTCCATCGCCTTGCGTTGCGTTGGCTGGCGCGTTCAGGCCAAACACAGGACTGTCAATCGTGTTCCGCGCCCTCGGATACTTTGCTCTTGTCGCTGTTTCGCGGTGATCATCTCGTGAGGAAAGCTCACGCTGCTCTGCTCGAAGAACGTTCTTCGTCAGAGGATTTACCGGGAGCGGTAGCTCAGTGCATCAACTGATGTCACTGCAGCGCCTCTGACCGGGAGGTCCTAGGTTCGAGTCCTGACGGCGGCAGGATTTTCGACACTAGCTTTTCAGATGGGTCGAATTCAGTCGTTGTCTGGAGGAGAATTCTAGCGGCCGGCTGCTCTGATCGGTAGTTTTCCGTGGTTTCTCCGATCAACACCAGGCGAATGCCGAAGCAGTACCCTACCAAACGGGCCACGGACTGCGCGCGATCTGTCCTTCCTCTTCCTTGTCCTATCCTCTCCCCTCACACACACACACACACACTTACACTAACATGCACTACACAACCACATATTCCGGGAGATCGGTCGGGAGTTTAGAGCTTGTCCCGGCTAGGGCGGTGCCCCGCTGGTGGGAGAGGCCTGGTTAGGGGGAAACCCCACTAGCCGACGGTAGGTCGGCGTCGGATCTCGCTATCCAGCGAAAAAAAATGCACTACACTAACGGGACTAATGACCAAAGTAGTTGACGCGCCCGGAAACACGAAAAAATCAATCAATCAGAGTCAGAGGATTTGGGGAGAGCCGAAACTTACTCAAGTTCCCCGGTTCCCATCGAACGGTTAAGTACCCGACACCAAATAATTCGCCCTGTTGAGTCGGATTGTTGCAGCGGAGCTCGCTCCCCAGCATCCGCTCGCGTCGACAAAACTCCCCGTGTCTGGGCCCCTGCGCGCCCCCGCCCTTCGCCTGTACCCTGCTTCTGTATTCACCGGGTTTCGAATCTGGCATTTAATATCATCAATTACGTCAGAAGGTTTTAAATGACTGGCTTAATGGAATATGGAACGATTTGCTGGGACCCTAAAGAAATTTACAACAGGGAATTCTGAATTGAATACATAAAAGAGCATGCAATTTTTTCCAAAGAGCTTTCCAGAGATATAGGAAGAAAGTAAAATGAAGTCATTAGAAATTGGGAGGGTTTTTTACCTAGACTTCGTACCATGTAAATAGCATATTGCGGTTATCTAGTGTCGAAAGATATCTCTAGCCGATTTGGTTTATCCATGTACTTAGTTAAGGGGATCACACGTACAAAATACAGTTGAGGGCTCAGAGAACAGATATTCGAAAATTCTTCCTCTACTTACAAGTGGAATAAGTTCTCTGAGACTGTCTTTTAACTGTATATAATAATTGTTTTAGTAGTTCATACTCTAAGCAGTTATATCTATTATTTATTATTACTGCAGTAAGGAACATTAACCAATTATTTGAACACATTAATAATGTTTAACAACACGATATTCTCTTTAAGTTTCAACCAAATTTCTTTCTCGAATAATATAAAACATTGAAGTGAATATTGTCTGGGTGAGTAGTGAATGAAAAAAAATACGTGTGTTGCAGAGTGCACTCGACTAAGTCGAGTCTCGAGTGATCGCCCAACTCACGCCAATCCACAAAGAATCATTTCACTATGCTCACTGCTTGGAACCGCTCTAAAATTCGGAGCAATGAGAAGGTTCAATTTGAGGTTGTAGTATATTCATGGTTAGGATTTGGGACTGTGCCCCGCTGCACCGCGGCCGCCGCCCCTGCGGCTCCCTGGGCGGTTGCGCCGCTTCGTGCTCCCCCGGCGTGAGAGGCGCCGTCGTGGGCCGCCACTGCGCCATCGTATTCCACGCGCGGTGTCACTTTATCACAAGACGTACTGAATAATATAAAGGCACTGAAACCTACCTCAAGCCTTCATCATTATTGCTAGAGAAAAATAGCTTTATTCAGATCGTTGTTTAGTTGAAGTTAGAATATGGGAAGCGTATTTCGGGCCTGTGTTTACTATTCGCAGTGGAGTGTGGTATGCTTTTAAGTATGCTTATGTTAACACCTTTTCATTTCCACTTCAGCTTCGAAATCCTTCAAAGTATTCAGAATGCGACAGTGTGCGGCGGGCAGAAGACAAGGGCCTGAATAGAACGCGGGTGGTTTATTTGTATGTTTCAGGTAAGCTGCGAAGTGTTAGGCACTGAAACAGTAAAAATATGAAATTTAAGTTCTGGAAAAGGCATTTAAATAGACACATAAAATTATAATATTGATATTTAATTAGATATTACAATTTATTTTCAACTAACAAAACAATCAGAGAAGGATTTAACAACAAGGAATGCAATGCATATGCAAGGAACAATAAATGATTGTCATAAAAAACTTTGGATACTTTTATTTGTAAACAAGGAATGCCATTAATCAAAATAACTTGTGTTTTATTATCACAATGAATAACTGTATTTTGCTTCAAATTCTCCAATGAAAACTGGATGTCAGATGTCTGCTGTCTGAAAGGATGCTCTTCAGGTGGACGAATCTCCTTCAGACTTATAAAAATATAAGAGCGGGATTAAACATGTTCACGATCACACGTGTTCCTCAGAGATCTCCACTCGCTCACGACGCCTCTGATCATGCTAAACGCATTCAAACGATTAGTTCCCTCTCTGATTTTACTCGACTTTCGAAATACGAAATACCCACGCTGTTGGCAAATAGTAACGTAGGATTATCGATTATTGTTCAACTTGTCTGCACTCTGATGGACAACACTGAAAAAAATTTACTCTGTATAATTCAATTTTCATTAAATAACAATGTCATATGATATTTATGTTCCTTAAAACAGGACAAATAGAGGAATTTATGCTAAATAGGCATATATTAGGCGAACAGACATCTGTAAACACTATGGAATTCGCGTATTATATTCCTAATGCCTCAAAATGGGTATGTAATGTAAACGATTGCTTTTTCAGTTAAAGGAATAAAATAGGCAAAACTCCGCTGCTTTGTTTCTCGGCAGGGTCCCAGTGGCGCGTAGCCCACACCACTCAAAGAATTGAAGACAGACGCGGGTACACTTTATGCAAATCCTGTGAAATAAATGTAATAAACATGACATTTATTTCGAAGTTGAGTTATTTAGATTGCAATGATATGTCGAAAATCGCATTGCGCGGATCGCATTGCATACGATCGGCTTACAAATAGCCTAAATTAATTTAAAATGTTCTGTGGCATTTCTTTTTCCCATTTTAACGGGCAATCTTTTGGTTGCAATATCGCAAAATGCAGTCGTCCGAGACGAAGTTCGCCTGAGTTTTTCGCAGCCCACGTCTGCAGCGAAGGACGAGAGCGGAGCCGCCAGGCACGGCGCCGGTTGTTGGATCGTCCGTAGCCCGCGAGTGAGTGGCAGTCAGCCACGCTGCCTTTTGCCGGCAGCATTGTTTGCCCTCAGCGTCGTGCCCGCTCAATCCGTCAGCTTCTTTAGGTGTCGCCGTCGTATTGCTCGTCCCCTCGGTAACGCGATAACCGGTTTTCGATCCCGTCACGGTTGTCTAATTGGCGTAAGTTTACTGTGTATGAAGGCAGTTTTCAAACACGTTTCGCAATGCCACTGTCCGCAAAGCGAATGCGTAAGAAGTGATCAAACTAAGTGAACTAATTCCGACGAAATGTCTTAGCAAGTCAACAATTTCAAAAATTGCAAGCTTGGAACTCTCTAGTCCTGAAGTACGTAACTATGTTTCTTAGTATTACACTTGTTTGTTACTTCCGTTCGTGGCTCACGTATGCTGCGACGTCGTTTCGCGTTCCCCCTCCGCCACCGACCATATCACTGGGCGATTGGCACATCTAATGCGACGTACTCCTTTCTTGGCTCGGCCAGGAGTTTCGTCGTTTTGGTTTTTCTAATTACGTAATCGTGACCTCTCCCATCGTTCTGTATTAAAAGTGCATAGTTTCAACTGTGATACGTGTCTTTGCTTTGTCCGCTTCAGTCAAATTTGTTTTATGTGATACCATTAGTGGATTTCATAAAAGCATATTTCTCTATTTCAGAGAACCCTCTAACAAAATGATAGGGTCTCTCAATTCAGACAACCCTCAAATGGAATGTTAATATTAATTATTGAAACACTAAATTAAGCTATCTTCATGTCACTCGTCGCTATTTTGCGAACGTAGTACATTCCCGCCTGACATGTTGCGTAATATTGTAGGATAGCACATAGTATATAATCCAGGTTTTAGATTGCAAAGAAAAGTGGTAGCAATAATAAGCAACATTATCGAAGTGATGCATGCAATTCTCTCTGTAATTAGCATGGAATCCTACCAATACCTGGCCTCTTCATTTACGATTCTTTCGATTTTGTAAACCTTACCTGCTTACAGGTGAGAATATACTTTAATGCATTCATTACATTTTGTGTTGAAAATTCCAAAAAGACTTAATACGAATGCAACAAGTATTGTAATCAGCTTCTGGATTAATGGTCTCCCTCTCACTAAGATATTCGTCCGTCTCTTTGATCCATTGGGCAAAAACTAAGAAGGCAGATTGCTTTGCTTCTCGACAGTCAATGCAGCTTCTTTATCTGCATGTTTTCTTGAACTCTGTTTTTGATACATATTGTAAGAGTGGGAGGTTTTGTTATTTATTCATTCATTCACTTTGCTTCAATCACATATTGAACATTTTTTCAAAAATGGCTCCCAATTTTTCATTAATCTTTGTCCAAGGATAGCGTAAAGAACTATTTTAAAATGTCGCCGATGTCACTTCCGTTAAGATCCTCTATTTTTCGAAAATTGCAAATGTTCAAAATTTGTTCGGTGTCTTTCTTGAAAAACGATCATGTAGTACAATTATTGAAAATAGTGGAGTAGTTTTTGCAGAATGTTGCATGAAATATAGGCAATTTTTAAACACTTATTTTCTTAAAAACGACTCCAAGTTTTTTCTTTAAATTTTCTCCTCATGAGTATCAAAGAGCAGTAAAAAAATTGGTGCTGGTGCGATTTTTGGCGAACTCTGCATTTTCGATCATTGCAAGAAAACATTGCTAAAGTAATATATTGATGATTGACATTGTTATCTGAAATGAAATCTGCCGCAGGTCTCGTTTTCGTCGAACTCTCTGAATTCTCAAAAATTGCAAAAGTTACAAATAATGCGAGAAAGCATGTTGTTCTAGCATTACTAATTTACTTTAAAGTTCTTCCATGGATGGAGCAATGGACGCTTAAAAAAAGCACAGATCTCTTTTCGGTGATCTCTCTGAGTGATCGAAAATTGCAAACTTAGAAATAATGCAAGAAAGTATCTGCTGCTATAGCCCCACTAGTTTTGTCACAAGGTTATAAGAGTTCTTCGTTGGTAAAATCGCCGATTTCCGGTGCCTGATTACAATACTTTCACTTCTTACGGTGTAAAGCGAGAAAGTACAAGGGAGGAGGTCTGATTTCTACATTGGATCAGTATTAATGGGGAACATTTCTTAAAAAATTGTGCAAGTTACTTTTTTTATTGGTCGTGTTTTACTTTCACCCCTACTACGTACTTGTATAGTAAAGATACAGTAGTGTAATGCTGCAAGTGGTGATTTTTCGTCATAAAAACTCATATTGTGGGACCCTCATATCAATAAGTAGTTAAATCTCTTTTCTGTTGGTAGTAAATAACTTCCTCTAGCACATTGTGTAGGTAGAAACCACGTTTTTTGGTCCTTCGTACCAAAACCTTGTTGATGGCAAAACATCTAGGTGCCCGTCTCTGTCTATCTGTTTATGGCCAACCTAGTGCCTAAATCATTCAACGCCTAAAATTGCTCCAAAAATGCTACAAAAATTGCTACAAAAATGTACTGACCTTTTTCCTCGGGTAGCGAAAAAAACGCTAGCAGAAAAAAATGACGGTCTCATATTTGTTGAAATTGCTGTATTTTTGAAAATTCCAATAGTTTAAATATTTTTTGGCAACTTCCAACAACTACAATATTTAAGATAGAGTTTTTTCTGTAATAAAACCTCTTCTTCAAAGCCTGATCTTTAAATAAAATGTACAATTTTTCGAAAATATAAGGAGATTTCGCATAATTTTGCGTGAAGTATAGGCAGTTTAAAAAAATATTTTCTCAAAAAAGACTCCATTAAAAAAAATATCTTTCAGAAAAGCGATACGCTTACAAAAATGGCATAGATGCGATTTTCGTTGCACTCACTGAATTTGTGAAAATTGACTAACAAAAATGCAAGAAGGTATGTTCTGTTGTAAAAACACTAATCTTCATTTCCCGGATACGCAAAGGAGCGTGACGAACATGATGCATCTGCCTCGAGTTTCCATTCGCTATGTCATGTCAATCATTGTGAATTATTATAAATTTTTCGTATATGTCGAATTTGGTTTCTATTTAATAGATTCACTCGCTAGCTTCAGTGACACAAATAAAATTCTGTAAATCCAGGGTTCTAGATTTTAATCAACAAGGATACCAGAGCAAACACGAAACACGGATTACGGACAGATTGCGTTCCTACTTTCAATTGCAGGCTGAACTATTATCATGATCTTCAAAATTCTGCCAGATATTTTCCAGATTATTTGATCGGGTTTAATGTTATTACCTTGATCTTGTGACTGAGCATTTTTCACAGTGCAGCGAGTTCGCAGAAGTCCCAGAACCTGATGCGTTGTGCTTGTTATAGTTATTGATAGAAGTGTGGAGCAGAAATATCCGTTTATCTTGGATAATTTCAATCCGTTTATTTAACTACTGTTGAACCTGTTTATGGCAAAAAAATATCCGTATCATCATCAAACAGAACTATTCTTCCGTTTCGGATCGCCGAGGGCTCATTCTTTACGTGCGGGAGGAAGACAAGGGCTTGCATTTGAACCTCGCAGAAACCCATGCGCAAATGGCAAAGGATCAGAAAGGTGAGTAAATAATATACTTTCGTAGTAATACGGTATTTCTGCTCTCTGACGTTGTGTAGGGTTCGAACATAACAAATCTAGAATAATACCATGAATTCCATTGGAGAGTAATTTTGAAAGTAAAATATTACCGATCCGTGACGTCAAAAGCTTTTGAAAGACCTAAATATATTACAATAAGTGTTTGATTTCGATCCATTGATGAAGCAGCATCTTTAAGAAAAGTAAATATGGTGATTTCTGTATATTTTGATTTTCTAAACCCATGTTGGAGTTCTGAAAGCACTTCGTACGTACTGAGAAAGGTTTCCATTCGTGATAAACATAAATGAAGGGCATGCAGATAAAAAACATTATAATGAGTCTAAGTAGAACAAGGGGCTTATCCCATACTGAACTAGTTCTGGGATATTGAGGATTTTCCTAGAACATTCATAAAATAACTCCGTAAATTTTTAAGGGGGTTCGGAATTCTCTATCCTGGCAATGTTAAATGTTTGAATCTAATTCTCAGACGCTATTGAAGTTAGGCTGGCGAAAATTTTACAGGTTACATATATATATATATAGAGAGAGAGAGAGATGTATATATATATATATATATATATATATATATATATATATATATATATATATATATATATATATATATCCCTGATAATAACACTGAAACAACGGTTATCAAAAATGTTTATTATTTTTGTAGATAAAGATATTTTCTCGTAATGGAATTTTTATTGCGTTTTCTAGTAAATAAAGTTTTGCAGAATGATAATACTAAAGGAATGAGAAAAAAAACATTGTTTCAGTAAATGTAGGAGACATGTATTAACAACTCAGTTGCTACTACGTTCAGTTTCCTTTTACAAATATAAGTGAAAAAAAGAGTATTAAAATATCAACTTTCGGGAAATGGGCTTTAAATATGTAACCCTCAAACACGCCAGCTCGATAACATGCCTCGTCAGAATAAATTTTTCCAATAACTACTTCCTTTTGAGCCTTTTTTAAGTTGGTTAGCTTCAAAACATAAAGTTTTTAATTTACTTTCTGCATGTCTTAGTCTGACAATACATTTTTGTAACTGTATGAAAGGTCTTCATATATAAATAATAATAAAAATATTTGTAAGAGTGATATCAACACAGCTCAAACGCCAATTTAAAGAGAAAATTATGAAGATTTATAAAAAATACCAAAAAAACAATTTTTTGACTGAAAATATTCGTTGTCCCAACTTTTAAACACAGTACACTTGCACATAAGTCCACATTACATTTAATTAACATGTTACACTAAAATAACATTTGAAGTTATATTTATTGCCAATATCTCAATTTCACAAAAATTGTGGGAGAGCCCCTTGTTCTCCTGAGCCCTTCAGTTCATTTTAATCGAAGCTCTCATTTCACTTTAATGTACACATTCTTCGTAAATAAAGAAAATTAAACATTTCACGAAAAGCAATATGAGGGAATAGAATTAACACGATTACAATTAACACAAGGGATTAGAACTATGATGTAAAACCCAACGAATTCTTTATTTCATGTCGAAGTCGAATTCTTTATATATGCTTCATGATTTCCACTACTGTTTCTAGAAATAAAAATTATTGTTATGAAAAAAAATAAGGAAGGCTGAAATTATGAAAGAGGAGGACATTTTGCATTAAAATCAAACAATTGTGCTCAATAGCACATACATTCTCTCATTATTTCTTACTCCGCTATATTAAACTACTACAAGAGCCTACCAGTGTTTTCAACCAACAATTTTTTTTCCGCACCTAGACTCGAACACATGTCCCCGGAGTCACGGCGAGTGCGCCGTGAGCCTTACCTCTACGCCATCCAAACTGTGTGGGTTTCGAACTCCGGCCGGCGTTTAAAAATGTAATTGTCTAAACCCAATATATTCAACTCGCAGTTTTCTAAAATTCAGAGTGATCAACGAAAATGAGACCTACATCATTGTTTTAAGCGTCCCTTGTTTTATACAGGGAAAAAATGTAACAAAAAAAAAGACCAGTTTTTGAAAAATAAAAATTTTATAATCTGCATTAATTTCAACTAGAAATTACGTGACAAATATTCATTTCTTTTAAAAAAAATTTATTGACCATTTTTAAAGAGCTGGATTTTAAGAACAGATTTTGTTTAGGGCAAAAATATCTATCTTTAAATTTGGAATAGGGTTTATTCACTTTTTCGTTACCAGGTCCCAACATTAAGAATTGTTATGTCGAAAATTCCCTGCTTTCTGGCACACGATTTTGGATTTCGTTGATTCGGTTGATTACACTGCGTAACATAGTTTTTTTTTTCAGGCTAATCAATATAATTTTTTAATTGGTTCTATCACAAAACCACGAAAAAACCTTATTTCCTTGTAAAATCTTACTTTTGTAGCCAGAACTAAAAGTTGAAATTCGCTTACTGTCATTATGTTAAGGTACACATTTTCGGGTTTAACTTTATTTAAAGTAAGAAATGAAACATTCTATTTTAAAACAGTACCAACCAAAATTCTACAAATTTTTGACAAGGAAACTAGAATTATGTAGTTTTGCAAGGTTTGCGAGAGTATGTCATATCACTCTCACGAATAAGTCCCTAAATATAGTCCCCCATCATGTGTTCATTGAAAGTTCCCTGGTCGCGGCGTTCAAAGTATTGCATATCCTGATGAAAGCACTCCCCTTGCTTCTGGGAATAGGCACCCACGTGCTCTTTGAAGCTATAATGGTGGACATCAAGAATATACACATACACATATATTGAGAGACATTTCTCCCCCATACGTCACATACAGTTTTTGACTGTTTTTGACTAAATAAATAAAGACATCCTGCAGCCCGAGTTGCTCTACTTTTAACCAGAGTCTCAATCAACAACATCATTAACAAAACTTATTTATGCTTCATTCGCCTTTGCTCTGAGATACTTGGGAAACTCTTTGACACTCACTAAGATACTTGATTTGAGTTCCAATGAAAACGTCATCTTTAATTTTTGCTTCGGAAAGCTTTGTGGTAAATTGCAGCATTGAAGCATCCACATATTGTGTATGTATGAATGCTGCAGATTCCTTGTCCAGGTTGCGACAAATTGCTTCATCAGTCCCATTCTTTTGTGCAAAAGTGGCATTAGTAGTGTTCGAGGATCTACAAATGGCTCCCCATTTAATGCTGTGATTCCCTCAAGGAATGTAACCAGGGAACCAGTGACCAGTTTACGCGAACGTCGTTTGTGGTAGTGTACTTTAGTGCCCTGCTATCCCACATACAAATATAGTACGGAAACTTAGTAAAACCTCCTTGAAGACCCATCAAGAAGGCAATTATTTTGAAGTCTCCAATATCTTCCCAACCATATTCTTTCTATACCTCTGATTCGACATTTTCACAGTTTCATCCAACAAGTTCCACGGTCTCAATCCGGATGTTAAGAGATCAGCAATAGACATAACAATACACCAAGGTCCTTGATCAAATCATTTAGGTCGTTTTGATTGGGATAGTATAGTTTCCTTTCATTGGTTCCCTTTCATAACAGTAAGTAGAGTCTTCAAAATCTTCCGCACTTTCCGAATTACTATCACTGTCATCACCAGTTTCCAAAGAATAGAAAGAAATGAAGAAGTTGGAAGTTATGTACCCTTTCCCTCACAAAAATTTACTGACAAAATTATATTTTCCCAACCGCGCCGACAAACTTGGACAACCCGTGGCCAGGGGGAGGGCAGGGGGAGGGACGCGTTGACCAATCGCTAGAAGGTAGAACCACAGTTGTCTGCGATTGGTGCAACATCCCAAGGGGCAGAAAGAACGCTGTCTCAGGGGGAGAGGGCAAGTTCGTTTACGTACAAGACGGAAATATCGTTATATTTCCCTGCCGAAGGAGAGATTTTGCCTGCGCGTACGCCACAACGAAAAAATATTTCTAAGCGGGGTTTTCCGTCCAGAATTATTGTCCATAGACCAGTAAATATTTATCATTTTAGCAATAATTATTCTAACTTTTACTTACCGATTTGTAACTCCTGTCAAACTGCTATTTTGAGATGTTCATTTCAGGCACAATTTGCGGAGCCTTCCCGACTGATCTAACGCATATTTCGAATTTGTTTATAAAATTATAAATTGTTGCAAAATTATTCATTCGCGGTTTTTGGTTCTGGGACATCGGGAGACTTGCAATTATTGCAAATTTTTTTATTGTCTAATATGAATGGCGTTTAAATGCGATGCAAAATTTCTGAATCCGATCGGTGCAATTATATTTCGTTCTCGGGATATATGTAATTGTTTATAAGAAATTAATATCTTAGTAGACCTCATTTGTTTGCGCTTAATTCATTCGCTCTATACAAGCACTCTGAAAAAACAGTTCTCCAATGCCGCGCTTTTGCCTGCCACATATGCTTAAAATGCACTTGCTTGTAAACAAATTCTGTGGCCAATTTAATTATGCTAAATTCGTATTTTTACGGTGAGTATGAGCATAGCTTTTATTTTTTTATTTTCTCTTTTAAGTCCTGCAATTTGCAAGTCGATATTTTTTATCAAATAAGAAAGAAGTTGATTACAAAAAAATATTTTTCAAGATGCATTACGACCAAACAATTGATTCTGCTTTTCTATCAAAGGGATGTTGAGCAATCGAATAACTGTATTATTTTTTTAAGTCTCCTGTTAACACCGAGAGTCAGAAACTATTTGTTCCTCTTGTTTAACCATTACCATTAAAAAATAGGGAAACATAGTGTTTAGCTGTTTGTTATAAACTGCACTGGATTGGACGAATGCAGTGTTAAGGTTTTCAAATACAGAAATATTCAATTTTGTGTTTTGAAAGATCACATGAGTAGAATCACACATCACAAAATACTACTTCATTTACACAAGTATAGGTATTTCTAAATGAACGTATATAACTTTATGTTAATATTGTCAATTCAATTTATCATTCAATTATTGAGGATCATCGTTCTAAAACTGTTAATTTGATGTTTTTATGTTATAATATAGGAATGCGAGTGTATGTGAAATCGTGTTACATTCTCTCTTCCTCTAGATGCATGCAAGTGCATGCAAGCAGATTTTTTGTTACAAAATTAAACAACGCTGGCGGACCTCCTAAGTATCAATGCGAATTTTAAAATATTTGTTTTTTATAAATTCAGTAAAATTGCACATTTTTTAAATTCTAACGTTAACCAACAAAAATTCACTAGGGAACCTCCATTGCAATGTGAAATATCATAGCAAATTCTTAATACTTATAAAATGACTGGCCAAGGTTGAACTACCTTATTCGATAGATGACATGTCATCCGCAATGAAATTTCATTGCAAAATTGTATTTCTTTGCATTGTTAATACATATTTTTAAAATATATTAATAATTATATTTAAAACATTTTTATGATTTGCAAACATTTCAATGAAATTTCGTGAATTCCTAAATGGTTATAAATACATTCTTAAAATTGAAGTTTTGTAGCATGTTACAATATAACAAAGATACGTGCTTAGAAAAACCATTTTTTTACTACTAAAATAAATAAAAAACGTGTTAAAACAATTCAAAGTGATTTAGCGTTAATGTTTACAGTTCAGTAATTATCTATGACGTAGCATTTTCTAGTGAAAATACTTAGAACGAACTTGGTGGTCAAGTTATATTATCTTCCCAACACAGACTACATTTCAGTTTCAATCCCACAAATATCGGCAGAGTTCGAAGGTGGTTTGTTGGACGCTACTCTCCACTCTATGAAACTCCCGAAACGTTGAATTTTGCACGACCATCTGTACAGGAAGGACATAGCGACTTATCAAAAGAAAACGGACCATTCAAGGTATCTCATGATCAATCGTTGAAAAAGTTTAACCAATAAAATCTACCTCTAAGGAAAATATCAAGTAATCAATGTTAATTATCACCGCTTAACATTGTGTTTACTATTTCGATATTTTCAACATCCCAATAACCTATAGAAAACGAATGTTTTACAGGTTATTATGAACAAAATTCAATAAATATATGCATTTATTCAAGTTACTATTTGTAAAACGCTGAAAACTCTAAGATGTTATTTAATCTGTGTGTTCATCGGAGATCTAAAATTGAAACCAAAACTGTCAGGCAGAGAAAATTAAAGTAATAACAAGTTTGTCATTTTCTCTACTTCCCTTGAAGCAATAAATAATATTCACAATAACTACCCAGGTATACCAATGATAAACAGTATTCATGAAATATATCAAGACATTATACAATCTAAAAAGACTCATAATTGCCTGGATACCAGATTACAAAACAATGCCTGAACACAACACAATGAGCCTTGAAGAGGAAAACGTAAGCCCTGAAACTGAAAGTATTTTAACAATATCACACACATACAAGGATTTATGGACACATATCAAGAAAGTAATGGATGAAAAGTGGAGCAACCTCTGGAAAACCATGAAATCCAGCCCTATACACAAACTTGTTAAAAATGTTTACTCCCTGAAAACTTCCAAAAAATTCTCAAGAAAAGAGCAAGTAACAATAACAAGGATAAGAACTGATCATTGCAAATTCAGTCATCAACACTTGCTAACTGGAAATCCCCCACCCACCTGCCAGCACTGTGATACCTCTCTTAACTTTCAACATATCTTAACTCAATGCCCTATGTTTCAGCACAGCCGACAGAGATACCTAGAAGATAAGCAAAACTCCGAATTGATCCTATCATCCAACGAATTCCAAAATAAAATAATACAATTCTGTAAAGACACCTATTTTCTTAAAGAAATCTAATTGTATTAGCATAGATACTGGAAACTAATATTGTAACATTGAAAATACATATAATGTCTGTCTCCACAAATTTGTATATATTTAGTGTATATTTAGTGTAATATTCTGTTAAATTGCCATATTAATATTGTAAAGTTGTATTTAAAGTAGTTGCTAATGATCTCAGTTGTTGATGCGACTTAAATAAACAAAACAACAAAAAAAATAAAGTAATTGTGAGTGATTGATGAAGTTGAATCATCTAATGAAAACCAATGTTTCTTGCTTCTTATAATGCCACATTGTTTAATAAACATGTAATTACATGTGATAAATATATTTAAACATGCAAATTAATGAAAATTTTGAAAAGTAAAATTATCAATAAAACGTTCATTCATCCTATTACACAATACGAAATTAGAGAATTATCAAACAAGGCTCTTAAGCCGAAATTTATGACCAATTGAATATTGACCATTGTAGAAATCACGACCGTTAATAAGTAGTAGGAAAATCACGGGATCGGTCAATTAATGGATTACACTAGTTTGCCAACGTTTCGGAATATTTTATTCCATCATCAGGGCTTACTAATACATATAATGGTCAACCATGTTTCTCCACAGCACAACTCCAATACAGAGTTGCTGAAGCACCCACGTCCATAGCAGGTCCGACCATGGCCACGGCCCACTTTCTTTCGGGCCGTGGCCATGGTCGGACCTGCTATGGACGTGGGTGCTTCAGCAACTCTGTATTGGAGTTGTGCTGTGGAGAAACATGGTTGACCATTATATGTATTAGTAAGCCCTGATGATGGAATAAAATATTCCGAAA
This sequence comes from Teleogryllus occipitalis, assembly GCA_011170035.1. NCBI lineage: Eukaryota > Metazoa > Arthropoda > Insecta > Orthoptera > Gryllidae > Teleogryllus > Teleogryllus occipitalis. The sequence goes on along the minus strand of BLKR01002281.1, from coordinate 71,946 downwards.
CGTTGGCAAACTAGTGTAATCCATTAATTGACCGATCCCGTGATTTTCCTACTACAATTGAATATTGTAATACAATTACGATTTGAATATCATAGAAAGTTAGACGCAATTTGTCAAAATTCAAGTGAACTATAATTTTTATTTAAATTTGACTTCTTTTCCTACGAAAAATGACATTTTACAGTACTTTGTTGACAGTTCTTATACCATGGGTTTGTTCTAATACTACTTGCAGTACGCAAATTATTATTTTTGGTATTAATGAAGTATAAATATATGCAGGGCTTGATTTCTGACGGAACCCGTTTCGGTACCTCAGGAATAATTATTAAATTATATTATATATAAACAACTATTGCTATTACATTAATAATAATTTTAAGGAGCGTTCCGGCATCTAAAATTTAAAAAATAAAGGACTGGATATATGTGTCATAATAACTCTTATTACGACACTGATCTCAGTTTTGTCAAGTTTCACTTTTAGACAATGAAAGTGAATGTTCAATCAAAGTTTACCCATCTAAATAAAGTTTATCTTACTATAAATACTATTTAGATAGTGTGTCTATACGTACTATTTAGACAAAAATAGTACTGCTTCAACAGCACGTACTTTCACGTCTTATTGGCAATAGCTACGGAATATACAATACGGCCTACGTGAACTTGCAAAATTATTTATTTCAGCAACAATTATTTTCTCGCCTATTAAGTCGCCGTGTAGGTCGGCGCCAGATCTCACAATTCAAAGGGGAAGAAGGCCACCACATTCCGCGATAAAACATACACTTCACTTATGGGACTAACTAGCATAGTAGTTGACACGCCCGGAAACACGAAATAATCAGTTAATCAATCGTTGGGGCTCCATCTACTCCCTCTCTCCAAAGTAAAATACCCATTTCAAATTCGTGGGACCGCGACATTAAGCAGATTGATTTGGAAATATCAATTTTGGTGAAATTCTGTGTATGTGTAGGTGCTACTGGTGTTCAGAGACAATGCCGAAAACCAATTTTTCGGTAGCTAGGACCCACAGAACATGCAAATACACTACGTATTCAAGAAAGTAATTTTCTACATATATGAGCGTGAAAAATCCACTTTCGATATTAGGAACATTGCATAGGTTTTTTTCCCTGTACTGTTATATAACTCTGTTACTGCGTAGTAGATCGAGATTGTAAAAAAACAGTTTTTCGATTCTAGATATCGCGGAAACGTGTTTTTCTCTCAAAATAGCGGCATTTCCCCCCTGCTGCAGTAAGTAATCATCTTTATACGAGTATAAGATAAAGCAAAAATGACAGATTGTGCCTTTATCTGTTTTTGTTTTTGTCGTTTATATATTCCTGCACGGTCCCACTGAGTCATTCCTTTTGTAACGTTTTGCATCTGCGTAAACGTGCGCATCAAGTACACAACTGCGATTGACGGAATGGCTTAAGTATGTTGTAGTACGTGCAAGTTGAACTCGTTTCCCCGCTGCTTTCCATCCCATCAGGCCTGCCGTATTAGCTGCGATTGGGTCATTTCATGGCAAGTTGTCTACGACTTCCCGTGGGACCATCTCGGATTTTGATGAACGCGGAGTATGACTCAAAATTACTTTTCTGAAGTCGTAGCTTCAAGGTTAAATATACCTAATATCTTAGATGAAGCAGTTCGTTGGCAACTGTGCAACTTTTTCCGCTCTATTAAATTGAACTTTTAGCAATCTAAAATTCTATATTTATTATTATTATTATTATTATTATTATTATTATTATTATTATTATTATTATTATTATTATTATTATTATTATTATTATATTTGGTGCATTTATATGCACTCCGTTCAAAATACTGTTCGCACTTGTTAACACACTCAAACATTTTTATTTCATAGAAAAAAGATGAGAAATAAAAATAGTGAAGTCAGAAAATTAATTTGATTTATAGAAATAATTGTCGATATGTAGGAACATTTTTAAAGAGAATTTGCACGGGACAGAAAAATAAGAGATTCAATTTATACAGAATTTCGATATATAGAAGTATGATAAATGGAGGTCCGACAGTATTTGTATATAAAAAACATAGTTTCTGAATTTAACTGAAAGTAGCTCCATTTCTTAACAAATTAAGTTAAATGTGCGTGAATTTGGCAGTGCCGTAAAATGGTGTATTCAACCGTCTTGTACTCGAAGGTGCCATTTAGAAATGACTGGCGGAACCCGGCAGAAGTCTCTCTCTCTCTCTCTCTCTCTCTCTCTCTCTCTCTCCGTCTCTTTCATTCCGTCTCTCTCCATCTCTTTCTCTCCGTCTCTCTCCGCCTCTCTCTCTTTCTCTCTCTTTCTCTCTCTGTCTCTATCTCTCTCCGCCTCTATCTCTATCTCTGCCTCTCTCATTCACATTTAGTTGCAGATTCTGCACGTCTCTGAGCAGGTGGGGCTAAATCTATTAGCGCCGAACCAACAAAAATGTAATAGAATGTTCATGAAGATATCATCCCGTAATTTACGGTGTGAAAAACGTTTCTGTGAGGCCTTTGGTCACAAAATTTTAGTTTTTAATGTCCTAGAACGCTTCGTTTAGGATTTAACGATATAGATTTTTAAAAAACAACCGTCGTGTGTCACGGGTTGCGTTTGGGATGAATATTTAGTTTCGTTCTACAGTGCTATCTAGTGGAGTTACGACAAAATTAACAGCACGTAAACCTTCTGGGTAAAAAACACGTAGATGTGCCAACTGTCATGGAGATCGGTCGCACGGTATCGGAGTTAACCGTTCTTGTATATACAATATTGTATATATTGTATATATTGTATATATTCTTGTACATACACACACATGTATATATATATATATATATATATATATATATATATATATATATATATCCATCCGAGATCCTTAAGACAGTAGTGCCATGGCGATCTCGAACTGAAGGATCGCGGGTTCGAGTCCCGCCACGGGCATGGATGTGTATGTGTTTGTGTATTGACCATTGTAGAAATCACGACCGTTAATAAGTAGTAGGATAATGGATCACGGGATCGGTCAATTAATGGATTACACTAGTTTGCCAACGTTTCGGAATATTTTATTCCATCATCAGGGCTTACTAATACACTTTCTTTCGGGCCGTGGCCATGGTCGGACCTGCTATGGACGTGGGTGCTTCAGCAACTCTGTATTGGAGTTGTGCTGTGGAGGAACATTATGTTTGACCAGTATATGTATTAGTAAGCCCTGATGATGGAATAAAATATTCCGAAACGTTGGCAAACCAGTGTAATCCATTAATTGACCGATCCCGTGTTTGTGTATGTTTGTGTGTGCCGTCCATTTATCCTTCATTATCATCATCATTCCATCTTCCATCCCCCTAGGACTAACAACCCTGGGGTATAAAAATCGGATTCAGCCTAATGCTGATTCCCCTGATTAGTGACATGCAAGACACACACACACTTTTTTTAAAACTTTTGAAAATGTAAGTTTGATTATACAAAGAAAGCATAAAATGCTCAAAATATGGTAAGAGGTGCAGTGATGTCGAAAATGTCTGTGTTCAATGAAAATGGTAGTTTAATGTTGTATTCTCAGAACTCAAGTAAGAAAACTGAAATTCTGAGTGTATTGGAACATAACATTGTTTTTGAATGTCTACTTTCAATCTCCTAGCTCTTACTATTATTGTAAGTGTAAAGTTAATTTTTGCAAAAAGACTCAAGACAGAAAATGTTCAACAAATTTTTGCAGAAAAGTACTTTTAAAAAAGATTTAAAACTTATTTCATTAGAAAGAGCACATTTTGAGGTCCATCTCTCTTACGCATGTCGGGTAATTGGCATCCGTATCTCGTGTGATTCACATAATCAAGAAAGCCAGTTTAACACGTTTTGAAGCTGATAGGCCAACCTTGCCAGCAAAAATAACAGAAATTCTTTGGAGTGTTAACACATTTACGTGGAATTATTTATAAGTGTGGAACAAATTCCAAGGACTTTTACACTTCCCGAAACAAATTCCCTAATTCACAATGGTTCAATCGTGCATAAATGTTAAATTCACTACTGGTGTGGGCATTTTATCCGGGAGATATGAAGTAACCCATCTCGTTTTTTGATACTCCCCTATTCCCATATTCTCCACACCCATGTATGAAAATCTTTCGAAGATGACAGAAGACTTAAAACACTAGTAGAACCAGCTACAAGAGACATCTGGAGAGACAGATATTTGTCTCTAATGAGGGGTAACTCTTATAGGCGAGACATGCTTATACAAGTTCATCTTCACCTGAGGTTATCCTATTTTTTTTCGTCATGACAATTAGTACCAAATAGTAAATTGATTTGTTGTGATCAGAGAAAAAGAGGCCCTTTTCGCCTGGTTTGAATATATTTTCAAATTCAATGTAGATTGTTCACATCTTTGTTTTCTTCCCCGGGAATTCGATGAACTAGATCGTGCGTCTTCTTTAACCATCGGACATCGAGAAATCCTTCATTATTAAACATATTTCATTACTCATTGCCTTTCATTACTTTCTTCTCTTCGATCCTCCTTCCTTTCCTTCCTACCTTGTCTTCCTCTTTTCGTTCTTATCCCATTCCACTTCACCTTCGGGAGTCCTTGTTTTTTAGTACTTTTCGCTCTTTTAGATGAGGTTGAAGGTAATGGTTATATGATGGAAGGGGTGGAAGTGATGGGTGAATGATGGTGCAGCAATGGTGACATGAAAGGAGCCACGGCCAAACCACGTGAAATCGTGCCGAGAACCAGCTTTGTCCACCACAAATTGCACTTGGATCAGACAAGGATCGAACTCTGCCGCCAGCGGTGGAAGGCCCGACACCGGTCCACAATACTACGAAAAATAAGAGATTCCTTCTGTGCATCTGCGTTCATTGACCTTAGATCAAAATATTGCCATTCTTTAAATCTAAATTCTCCTTTTACTTTCGCGCCTTACTTCGTGAGAAGAAAAGTTATTATAATCGTGCGACTGAAAATGGCGAATTCTCGACAGAAAACCTAATTGCTGAACCCTGGTAACGATAATGTGGATAAATCTTGTTCCTATCGATAGTAAATTACTTTTAACACAACTTAACACATTGTATAGTCAGAATTCATGCTTAGTGAGTCCTGAATACTGAAATATCGATTGACGGCAAAACGTCAGTCTGTTCGTCTGTCCATCCATCCGTCTCCCGGTCTGTCAATACAAGCGCCAGAAACGTTCAGTCGATTTTCTCCAAAATTCATATTTCACGATTTAAAGGAAGACGAAGCCTTGAAGGTTGGAAACGGATATTTTGATTTTTGTGGAACTTTACATAAAGCCTCAACATTTTCAAAATTTCTCAAAAATGGCTCTAAATTGTTTGATTAAACTTTGTTCTCGGATAGCTTAACGTACGCTTCAAAGAATGTTGCAGGTCTCACTTCATTGAAAATCTGATTTTTTGAAAATTGCAAAAGTTCAAAATTCTTTCGGCGTCTTCCAATATTAATTATAGAGATTTTTTCTTAATAAAATCTGTTGCTCAAAGAAAGGTTTTGAAATAAGATCATTATTCATTTTTCCAAGTATTAGTTGTTTTCGCACAATTTTGAGTAAAATATAGGCATTTTGAAAACTTTTAAACGATAATTTTCTCGAAACCGGCCCCAAATTTATTCTTTGAACTTTCTCCTCGTATGTATCCAAAGACGGTAAAATAGTGGTGCTAGTCTCATTTTTGGCGAACTCTGAATTTTCGCAAATTGCAAAAAGTTAGCATTTCAAAATTACAATATTTAATTTTTGTCTTAAAATCTGTTCTAAGAAAAGCTCTTTAAAAAAGGTCATGTACGTTTTATGAAAAAAACTAGTCGTTTCCGCGTAATTTCAGATTATAATTAACGCACTGTATAAAAATTCTTAAAAATGGCTCCAATTTTTTCTTTAAATTTCTTGCATGGAACGCTAAAAAACAAGAGACTCTTAAAAGAATGCCGCAGGCCTCATTTTCGTTGAACTCTAAATTTTCGCAAAATGCAAAACTTAGAAATAATGCGACTAATTGTGTGCTGTTATAGCACCACTAGTTTTTATAAGATATTTTCATGGCTCCTTCAGTTAAGTGAGTGAAAAACGTGTTCCTCTGAGACACAATTTTACTATTTTTGAGAGAAAGGAAATAGGAAATGTAGTATTGAATTCATAATGCAAGACATTGTCAAAGACAAACAGGTGATTTTGAACACCTTGTTTCAGTTCTTTTGAATTAAAACTTCTGAGAGTATAACATTATATACACACAAGGAGTCAAAATTTAACTATGAGTTACAAAGTTGTAAATTTTACAATAACAATAGTTTTCAACTGTTAGTGACTTCGTGTGCATTCATTGTTAGATCTGAAGAAGGTTCCGTCCTAAGAGTGCTGAATTGTTGTGATTCAGAAATCTTGACTCTCTCTCTTATGTTGAGTGTTCAATGGTAGGAAACAATTTATTCGAAGCTTCATACCAATCCCAGCTGTCCATCAGGAAATAATTGTCAGATTTTCCTGCGGGTGTAATTCTCGCAAGTTCACCTCCGTTTCTTTCAATATTCAAATGAGTTTGCTGTGTGAAAAGCACACTATACTATTCTGAGAAAAGAAAGTGTATAAGCATTAAAGTACTCTTAAGCGTTGCGGCGATCTACAGTTGTGTCCCACATGTTAGCCGAGTATTCAAGAACAGAACAGATGAGAAGGGCGGGCGCGCGCACCGGCTCGCCGCGGCGCGGCATAGAAGCGATGTACGAGTGCATGGATCTTGGTTCCTAGTTACGCCCGCGAACAGTACAGCGCTGGGCTAAGAATGGCTGCACTGTTTCTTGGAAGGAAATAGGGTTTCTGTTGAGCTTTTGAACAATCATTTTAAATATTCTTGTTCGTCATCAGATGGTGAACACGGTGCTGTCTTTTCTTGCGGGTAAATCTGGACACTGTGTACGGACTATCCAGAGCTCTTTGATTATTATAAGCTTAACGTCATTGCGTTTCCCTCGAAGTGTATGTAATATTATTCATTATACAATATAAAGACAGTTCCTATTTTTAGGTAAATGCTAATTTATTATTATGCCCCGTAACGCATTAATGTGAAGGCTTCCTTTATTGCTTTCCGTTCCATTGGATATTTCAATTTATCTTTGGTGGAAAGGAATCTTTTGCGATATTTGGGCCATAAATATTGTTTGCCTGTAAAAATTCGTTTTAGTGGGAAATTTTCGGAAATGCATTTTACGCAGAGATAATGCATTTTATGTGCGTTATCTGAAAATAATTTTAAAGATTAAATGTGCATTGTGATCTGAAGTAATTGTGATAAGACATTATGTACTTGTTAATTCTCTTGTTGCTCAGATCGAAAATTTGGCACGAAATAGCTCAACTTAATGAAATGCAGGAAACGGTTTAAACGTGCTGTTGGTAGACAATGGTGAGGGCTTTCGATTCGAATAACGAACGACGTCATTCCACTTTTATTCATTGTGCGACTAGAGGCTTCGTATATTGTAAAATTGTTCCTATTGTGTAGTATGAATACGTTAATTCGCTCTAATGCATCTGCTCGTCTACAAATACATTTAGAAGTGGATCTTAGAATATTCTCAGGCACTCATGAACCAAGACAAGGTTTCGCCACACTATACCATCCACCCAACACATTTTTTATCACAAGAGTAGAGTAATTGGATTCATAATCCGAATTTTAAAGTGATATTAATATTCTCTAACAATATGGAGTGGGACAAAGAAACGTTTTAAATATTCATGGCCCCTACGCCGCTGTAATTCATTAGGGAGTGTGATTTCTTATTCTTCAAAAAATATTCATGGTTGCTGGTCATTGATTAGAAGACGCGCCTAATAGAGCGACATGACTCGATTTCTGCTGCAGAGGACGCCACCACAAATAATTAAAAATGATTCTAACATGTATAAAAATTTAACTTAATGTTAGTTTCTTAGCATGGATTTTAATATCATTTTAATGATTGTATTTTGGCTCAATAAGTCTTCTCTCGATTACTTTGCCCAATCTCTTTTTATCCACAGAGCAAATGCTGTCGTAGCCTATCATTGTACATATCAGCAATAAATGTAGATTTTCTCTTCCAACCAAACGTCAAGCACATTACAGTTGTTACCTCAAGTATTGGGTTTGACGCAAATGTATATCTACCGAGGTATGCCAACAGGGGCTTCTGTATGCGTTTTCTATTGTATCCATCTAATAAATGTCCTAAGAACTTCGACAGGTGTACCTTTGATTGTGTTTTCTGTTTATTGCATTTTGAAACATTCTTCAAATTGATACAAGTGCAAATTCAAAACTGCTGAGACGGACACACTTCAAAAATTTTCACCGTAACACTTTCAGCCTCTGTCTGGAGGAGAAACCCTAACAAACGGGCTATGAACCGCGCGCGATCTTTCCTCTCTCTTCCTTATCCTATCCTCGCCCTTCCTTACACAAACTTTCACTCACATGCACCTCACTACCACAAGTCGGGAGCTTAGAGCTTGTCCCGTCTGTGGCGGTGTCCCGTTGGGGGAAGTACCTCGTTTGGGAAAATCCCCGCAAGCCGACGTAGGTCGGCGCCGGATCTCGCCATCCAGCGGGAGATCACCGCCACCTCCCGCGACAAAACATGCACTGCACTTACGGGATTAATGGTCTTAGGTCGAGAATCAATTAATAATTAAACGTCGGCGTTGTGCCAGCGCGCCACTGGCGGTGCAGCGGTAACGTCCCCGGCGTGGTGACTCGGAGGACCTGAGTTCGAATCTAGGTGCGAAGAAACATTGCTGGTTGGAAACCCTCTTGCAGATTCATGTAGTAGTATAATATTGCGACTATAATATCTTACTTGGCGCAACAGCCCGCCTGCGGGCCATTCCCTACCAGCAGCGTCCCGGCCTCGCGGCCGTGGGCTAAGGGGGTACGTGTGGTTGTCACGAAGACATCTCCACGCCGTATTCTGGTCTTATCAACCTGAGAAGTATGTTCTCTCATCGTCACACAGTAACATATACTGGGATAGCAAGGAAAACGCACATTATAATCTTGCCTGACCGGGAGTCGAACCCAGGGTCGCGTCATAGAAAGCGAGCACGCTGACCAATGCGCTAAACCGCGAGGGCATAGTATTGTGTAGCATTACAAATAATACCAGAAAGTAGGTGCTGTTGTCAGTGCTTGATTTTTAAAATTTTAGGTCCCGAAACGCGCTTCAAATTAATTATTAATTTAATAGAAAAAGTTATATATTTACGAAATAATTTAATAATTATTCCCGAGGTACCGGGACGCCGTTCCGTCGCGTTCCGTCGCGTTCCGTCAGAAATGAAGCCCCGTCTGTTGTAGTACCTTCCCGGCTTCTACGTACTTATGTGTCACATATCCATCTGCGTACTCACGTTCAACTGTGTGAGCGATGTTTTTGACTCACATTGGTGCCAAAAAAAATTTGAGGGGCGTGGTCGATGATTAAGACTGGGAAATTATTTAGATTTATTTCACAAACGTTGCCTAACTTGCGCTTGTGCCGTTTTGCCCCCTAGCCCTGTAATTCAATCAACAGGAGAATGTTCGCATGATATAAATGTATTTATATCATGCAAGAAAATGTATTTATATTTACTAAGAAAAGTACATTTTAAAACTTATTGTTAATGAATATTATTCACATGCATGATTCTGTGATTGAAGTGAATTATATTGCGAATTAACTTAAAAGCGTGATGATAATAACAACGCGAGCTCTTTGAGATTCGATACTCTGGGTGTTTTCGAAATTGATAACAAAAAATTAACATTGCAAAATTACAATATTAATCAGAGATTTTTCCCGTCATGAAATCTGTTCTTTAAAACTAGAGCTTGAAAAAAATATTAATAAAAATGTCTAATTTTTTGAGAACTGCAAATGCAAATGATCAACTTTTTTTGAAAGATGGAATGTAGCTGTGAGGGTGACGGTGTAAGGGAGAGTATGCCAGCTCTACGGATTTAAGTTTGAATCTTACCGTAGAGATGAAATTTTTCCTGTTTGGAGACATTTTTGCAAGTAATGTAGTATTATAATATTGCGTAGTCGTTACAAATAATGCGAGAAAGTGTGTATCTTAATGAAAACTTCTACCTCAAAATATGAATCCCATCCAATCTTGGGCATGGCATTTTTGTGCCAAATTTACGCGTGGTTGAAGACTTTATTTACGCTTAATTTTTTATAAATTTACGGAACTTATTTCCTTTCTTCTTCATGAATGTCTATAGATTATTAATTAACAGAAACAGTTGCACTTCAAATTTTAGACATTCAGATGTAATTTATTATAATATTTGGTGATTACATTGTAGTTGTTGATGAGGTGACGTTTCGGCTACACCTTATAGCCATCTTCAGACCTGGTTTGCAATTGTACATTTTAACAAATTATAGTTGTATAATTTTTTAATACATTTTAATATAAATATATTTTGACAGAAGCTTACCTTCATTTAAAAATAGAGTTAGAATAATTACAACTATACTAAAATATTTACATTATATAATGTAATGTAAATATAATTAAATATTTTACATTACAACTATAATTATGTAAATATTTTACAACACAACTAAATTTACGGAAGTTGTTTTGAATTAAATATATGAATTTTGACTATATATATATATATATATATATATATATATATATATATATATATATCAGTAATTCGAAGGAGTTGCATTCCCCATATTTTTTGGGCACCAGCCGCAATTGATAATAACCGGAAATCTTTTACGAACTTCGTGCAAGAAGATCTATACATCGATATCCCTTTCGTAATAGAACCGTGGTACAATGTATCCATGTAGAAGGACATGCTAAACGAAATGATGCGACGAACATTCAGAAGACACTAGGGAACATGTACATATCTTCAACGCGGCGGTGTTGCTGATGCGTAAAGTGTTTTGGGAACATGTGTGATTTTTTAAGAATTGAGAGTGCTTATTGTTGAATTTTTGAGTCTCTGGGAGGAGGACATTGTGCAAAGGATACAATGCGTCCTCTCCCACCTCGTGCAATCTCATCCGTGCTCGGTTCGCTCAGGGCTTTCTCTCGTGACTTTCGTAGCAAATCCCGGCTCGGCGTCATCCTCAAATCCGCGGCGTGTCTTCGCTGCAGGTGGCGCTTCCGCTTCCAGGGACGACGGTCGTTGCCCCGCGCGACGGAAGCAACGGCCATCGCCACAGCCCGCCACGGCCCGCCACGGCCCGCCACGACCCTCCACATCCTGCCGTGCCCCGCCACGGCCCATAGCGCCCGCCCTCTCGCTGTGAAACCCTTCAGGAGCGCGAGGCGCCGGCGGCGGCCGCCAAATAAACCTCATGGGGGAGGGAGACCCATGAGCAACTCTTTCCCTCGCGGTTAAATCATCGCTCACGTGCTAATTCATATAAAGGATGCCGATGCTCGCCCAACACTGAAAACAGCGCTCCCCTTCTGATATCACAGGTGTCGAATGAATTACTCGTATATTATCGAATGAGAATTACTGGTATCTAATATTTCAGGATACAATGCTGACTTCGTGTTTCATTTGCTTTTAATAATAATAATAATAATAATAATAATAATAATAATAATAATAATAATAATAATAATAATAATAATGATGATGATGATGATGATGATGATGGTGATATTCCATTTTTTACAAATGAAAAAGACATATGTTGCTGTAACTATACAAAACAATTTTGATAATATTATGTGAATATCTGCAACACTACAAACCGATCCGGACCTCCCTCTAACCAAGAACTAGATTTAGAAATTAGTCATCATGAAAAAATCACTTTTGCTAGAACCATTCACATAGACCCACAATTGTCCAAAACACTACTGTGTCAGAAAGCACACAAGCAAACTATACCATTTTTTTCTTCCTACATAAATCTACAATAATCTTGCCATGTGAAAAATCACGGAAGTCAAATTGAATGGGATTTTTTTTATCAGTTTGTGTATGTCCCCATTAGTGGCGAACGAATTCGGTTTATTTCACTTGAACTGAAACGTAGTTCAAACTGACTTATGTAATTTTTCACGCTCGTCGTACTGTTTCTCTCTACATTTTGATATCAATTCTTGCCAGAATCGCTTGTTGCTTCATGTAATCATAATTCAACTATACTATCATATATTATATTGTGTATATAACTAAACACAAAACACAAACACGCGACAAAAGTTATGAGATACTTTCTAATATCGTGTGGGACTTCCTTTTGGCCGACAATGTGTGGAACATCTGGGCGGTCAGTTGCTCGACAGTTGCATGTCTACCTGCTCATACACATCTCATCAGCCGTCATTCTCCCCTGTTATCAATGGCATATATTGCGCCATAGTTGCGTCGGCGTGGGTTTTGTATATCGCCATTTTGCTTCGACGGTTTACTTTAACCACAGCGGCACGCGTACACTTTACAAACTTAGCCGTTTCGGAAATGCTTCCGCCCTTGGCCCGAAAGCCTATGATCATGCCCTTTTGATCCGATAAATTGCTCCGTTTCTGCATTGCGACAACTACTGCACTGTTTTCCGCTTCCACACGAAACGCTTTATATACCCTGTACTGTAAGTGCTTCCACCTGCACGTTTACGTCGAACATAGGCGGTGTCGCATTATAATGTGATTGGACTGTATAATACAAACATTCATGTGCCCACTGGAAATAAAAGCAAGAACCATGTGCGCTATAGATATAGAAGACATATGAGAGAATATACATGACACGGACATTACACATAATAAGTATGTTGAATATATACTTATTTAACTTCATTTTAATTAATTAACATGGATTGCTTACGTTTTATAACGATAAGTATTAGTGTTCTGAATTTTGGAAATTACCTTCTCATCATTCGATGCAGCTGCAACCTCCAATTTCTTGGGGAACCAGCCACCACTGACTCCAATGAGAATATTCATTTTGGAAAAATCTTACGAATATTTTACGCGCTAATTTTGTTCAGACAAACGGACGGGTGTTTGAAAAAAGTATTTTCGGTATCAGAGGATCACAAAACGTGTATTTCCGTTAAAATCTCGAAATCGATTTTCCGTAGCATTACATCACTTTCTTATACTACGCATATTATTACTCCGTATGTACGTACGAGTACGAAAAATAAAAAAATAAAAAATTCTGTAAACTTGTAAGTTTCAGAGTACATTGTTAAAAAAAACCATGTGATATAAATATATGGTTGCACACATGAATTCATCAAACCAAAATCTGTTTTCGACACCTGTTTAATCTCCGAGTTTTCTGATGGGTCTTCAAGTATCCCCTCGGTCTTATTCCTTCAATAGAATTTCTATTTTGTTTGCTCTATTTTCCTGCAAATTTCTCGTCACCTTTAATGCTATATTTCTAAACATTATCTGATTGCTGACATATGGGGATCATTTCTTTAACTGGCACCGAGCGTACGCTCATTTCCGGAATTGAAAACAACAACAACAATAATAATAATAATAATAATAATAATAATAATAATAATAATAATAATAATAATAATAATAATAATAATAATAATTTGTAATATTAATAATATTATTATATTTTTGTTTTGTGTGATGCAACCCTGTCGTTTTCCGCTTTGCTTGCCTTCATTCATCATTATGCCAGGGTGACTGGTCTTAAAGAGCAGACTTGAAGAGTGACGTGAAGTGTGTTTCGTGTACCTTTCACGCTGTAGCCGTCTGTCCGCAGAATTCGCGAAAAAGTTGTCGCGTTATTCATACCCTTACTAATAAGTGATTTGTTTTCTGTGCTTTCGTAATATGCTGCACATATTTTCATGGAAGAGCGCTACTCAATTTCGATTTATTTAATGCTTGAAATTTGGCGAAACTCGATTGGTTTGCCAGGAATGAAGTTTGTACTTTTTACAGTTGCGCTTCGGATCTATTATGTGTTTCAGAAAAATCGTGCCCTGAGAAGTTTCCAGATATGCAATGGAGTATATATATGTGTATATATATATATATATATATATATATATATATATATATATATATATGTGTGTGTGTGTGTGTGTGTGTGTGTGTGTCTGTGTGTGTGTGTGTGTGT